>KK121620.1:804396-878336 GCA_000611955.2 Stegodyphus mimosarum | reverse complement strand
TATCTTTCCCCCTCTTCCCGTGCTACATCAATTTGCAGCTTGAATAGAAGCCTAAGACTTGCGTTGTAGGAAGGATCATTATTTCGCATTCCAATTATGAGTAAAGCGATTCGGAATAGCCACTTTATAGAAATGACTTGGTGTCCACTTGCTATACGAACTCCGTTGGAAAGGCATTGGACGGCTCGAGACATATCACGATCAGCTGGATGTGGCAGAATGGCTGAATGAGTGTGCTGCTGTAGTTAACTGTGAAATTAATTTCTGAGGATGGGGGAAATAATTGACGTCATCATTAACAGCACTGCATTCTCAGACCTTAGTTTCGGTTGTATTCCTTTATATATTAATTTTCTGACGAATTTTTTTTTTGTCGTTTATAGTAATTTACTTCCATTTAAAGGCTGATTTCGTAATTCATCAAAGTGTCTTTACATTTTTATAAAATTTACTAAGTTACATCAAAATCTTTTACGTTACTTTTTGTTTATCATGAATTTTTTAATGGTATATATAAGGTGTTTCTTTCGCTTTCTTCTCATGCCTTCGTGGTGTAGTGGTCAGTACACTCGACGCGTAACCGAGAGGTCTGTGGTTCGATTCCCGGCGAAGACGTTGCTCATTTTTCATTACTCCTGCTTCCGAAATAACCTAATGTCTTTACAGGTAGATTCAGCTAAGTGTGAGTCGAATGCTGCGAACTCGAAAATAATCTTACTGTACGTAAATAAATAAAATTATTTAATTTAAGTAAAGTTCGTGAGTGTTACTATAATAAGCATAAAATAAATTTCGTAAAAATATCAGTGCTGAAAGCAAGTTGCAGACTATTGATTTTTAAAACAAAAACTATCATAATTCAGAAAGATTTAGCTTTATTTGTTCTGTAGAAAACAATTTCAAAACGCAGATATTCGGAAGCTAGTTCAATTGTTCATTTTTAAATCTGCCGATTTATGCAGTGGCTTACATCATTTTAAATCCTTCAGACAGAAGTTGAAATTTCGTCTATATACCAGTTACTTCCCCTGACGCTGTTAACTCCATGGAAATAGAAATATACATTTACCTCCAGGTTAACTTAAGTAATGTAGTCAAATTGTACATCATCAAAAGTTTTAGATTGATGGCTTACTTCACATTCCTGTGTGAGAAAGAAGCATGTGGAAGGAAAATATGCGTTTGCCTCTCTTCACTAAGCTTTCTCTCAGAAAACTGCATTTTGCATTAAAAGGCAGGAGAGGTTGTTTAACGTAAACTTTACTTGAGGCGTTAATTAAGAATTCATCCAAGCACAATTCCTAGAACTCAACGGAGATGGTCACAATACCAGCAGAGCTGGAGTAGTAGCAAAGAGGTCGGTTTGTGCTTAAGGATAAAATAACAGTGGTTGTGAAAATCTAAGCTTACATTGTATATATCCCATAACTAAGGCCCCCATTAACATTATTTTAATAGCCTTCCCAAAATTTGCTTTTGAAATTTTAGCTTGTACATTTCGGTGATGCCTTTATTGGCTTGTTAACAAAGTTTGTATTTCGACTATGCCTTCTTTTTGACATGGCTTTGAGCTGACTTATAACTTAATCTCTGAAACCGAACTGGTTAAAGAAGAATCCGCAACTTACTCTCCTTCATACAACAAAATAAATTCAAACAAATAATTTGTTGGGCTCGATTCCAGAATCAGCTGCAGATCTGTCCTTTCCCTTTTATAAGAACCTATGCAAATCACTTCATAACTGACAAGTTACCCTTGCTTTTCAACGAAGCATATACGAAATTCATTTACTTGCAGTATTTCATGTATCCTAATTCATCTTTTGTTTCGATTCATATTTTAGCAGCTAACTATGTAAAAAACCCTTCGTTAGAAGTATTTTCGAGAGCAGCTTAAGTTTTCAAAATATTGAAATCTGTATTTTCAATAAAGGCCACCCTAAATCGATAAAGTTGCGACTTCATTTCTCACCAAAGCCTTCAAAATAAATTAGAATTAATGGCTGTACGAAGAAGTCTAGACAAGCCGCGTTCTGGGGGGAACTGTATTGTTGGATAACAGCGAATTTTCTACCCAGCAGAAAAGCACTCTTAGTAGTAAAAAGGAAATAAATTTTGAATTTTGAGAACTGATTTCGTTGTTCTTACAGCAGTATGCGATTTGTTATTCAGGAATGAAGGAGGAAAATAGTTCATTAATATTATTTCAGGCTCTTTTTGCGCCGTAGGAAGAAGCTACATTTCGTCAATAACATGAAAAAAGAAAAAGACGTTGAAAAATGTTTTTTTTAAATTTTGAGACCATTAAGCATGGAATATCTTAACATAAGTTGGTATCTTCTTTTAAGCTGTGGAAGTATACTGCATATTTTTAAGATGCCATAAAAGTGCTTTTGCTTTTTTTATCTATTAACTGTGCTGGCCCGTTGCTTTAAAATTTCCTCGAAGACTAATTTATTTCAATAAAATGTAAATAAGATTTATTTCACTATTAAACACCTAATCTAACATACAAAAGAAACTTCAGTGCTAAATTTTTAAAAATCGCGTTTTATTTCCTGTTCTTTCTACAGCTGATAGGTGAATACGTAGTAGAATGCACTATTTAGTGTTTTATATAGGTACACTTTTATTTAATAACCCATATGCACTTACATTAATACATTCATTTACCGCTGATCATTTATTCGTAAGCATATTTTCTCTGTAAAGGAGATCTTTGAAATATAATAGATGTTTTCAAAACTAGTAGGTAAATGGAGATGTTCTATGCTAATTGATCTTCAGGTTTAGCGCATACACATTACATACCTTCTTACTATAAAAAATCTGTGATAACTAAGAGATACTGTGATATATATAAAACTCGATATATTCCTCTATGAATATATTAAAAATTGATTTCTTCGGGGGTCCTGTAAATAAAATGATATCAAAAACCAACACAACCGTATCTGTATAATAATGTGAAACTTCATAAACTGGAATAGATGACTTGAAAGAGAATGGTCCTCATATATGCTAAAAGGTTTTGGTTTGGTTTCGCTTACTGATTATCGCAAAGCACGCGAGGACTACCTCGTCTAATAGGAGGGATGCCTTCGTCGAGGACTTTCTAAAACAAACTGGCTAGTATGCACGTTACACATGGTGAAAATCACAAAAACGTCCATGCAGCAAGCTCGTTTGCTGGGATTCGAATCCCGGAAAGAACTCCCAGTGTTCAGCGACTTTACCGCTCGGCCGCTGGTGAGCTATGCTAAAAAGAAATCTAAGAATCTTAATGGAATAAATTAACAACTAAGACCTTATAAAAATGTGTAATTTTAAAGATGAAATTGAAGAAATATATAATTAAAATAAGGAATATGCTGTATGCGTTGTATGCCTTTAACTAAATGCACTCTCAAAAGACTTTTGATTTTAGATAGTTTTTAAATCATGAAACACAAAACTAAAAATGATTGAGATGTTATTTTTACTCAACTCCTTTTCGCCCACCAGCGGCCAAACGGTAAAATCGCTGAACACCGATAGTTCCGAGCTGGGTCCGATTCTAGTCAAACGGGCTGGCTGTATAGACGTTTTTGTCGTTTTCTTCATACGTGACGTATATACGAGCCAGTTTCCCTTAGAAAGTCCTCCACGAAGGCATCCCTTCCCTTAGGCAGATAGCCCTAGCGTCCTGGGCCGTAATCAACTAAACCAAACACTTTTTTTTCATTTACTTAGTGTCAAGATTGCATCGAATGCATTTATTAACATTATTATAATGCTAAATGTTTAATCGTTTTGTTAAAGTACATAATGTCAGCACTATAGATATACTGAAAAAAGTGAAGTTTTACAATAAAAATAAGTATTTATTATATTACACTATCATCTCTATTACAGTACATTGGTCCGTTATATGATATAATATCATGTATTTATGAATGTTTTATTTCACTTGCGTGTAAGTTGCTTCAGCTGAAACAAGACTCATCAGTGTTGCTAGTAAAAGAATATGATGAGTTTGCTTTCAGGGGAGAAAAAGGTCTTTCACTCGTAACTACTCAAAATAAATTTCATAACAGCTTAGCCCAGTGAGAATTATATAGCATATTATTCACACATTCAAGCACATACAGTTAGAAGAAATGCAGGAAAATATCCTAAACTCTGACGAATAGAGTATTAGTTAAACTAAGGATATTAAGCAGTGCTTTTATAGTAAACAATATGTTTAGAATAATATAGTGCTTTATTAACATATAGAAGACCACTAAAAGCTTTTCAGTGTTGGGAAGGAATTAGTTGGGCGGAGATATTTTTAATAAAGCCATCTTTATTATACAAAGAAAAGAATAGAATATATTTCTTTATTTCGAGGTAATTAGTTAACATCTATTACATCACTCATTTGATATGGGTATAAGGTATTTCGCCTGCATTCTTAGCATGCCTTCGTGGTGTAATGGTTAGCACGTATTCGAGAGGTTCGAGTCCCGGCGAGGGCATTGCTCATTTTTCACGTTTCCTGCTTCAAAACAAACTATCGACTCTACATCGGTAAAGCTTTCAGCAAAGTAACATTTACTTTATCTATCTCGCATAAAGACTGCCTGAATTTTTCAAACAATGTACACAGACACAATTCTTGCTCGACTGAGCTGAAAATAAATTTCAATATTTAAACTATTACTGATATAAAGGATCCAAAAAGCCCTTAGTCTTGGGACTTTCTTTTATCGTTCACATTTACTTCGGACGATGCAGGTTCTTGCAATGCAATAAAAAAGTCTCAGAATATTTTTATATAAGCATTTGATGCTAATTGAAAGTTATTCTGGGGTTTGTAGGGAATCACAGAAATTCCGAAAGATTACGGACCACCCAGTCGTTACGCAGGGCAATTCGAGTTTAAGTTTTCAGGACATTAATCTCCAATCATGCTTTATAAGCATATTTTTCTTCACGTTGCTCCTCTGTAGGGTGGTTTTAATTTAGCCTCAGGATTTTCCGAGTGATTAGATTAGGGTCTTAACGACGCTTTGATTCCACCATTTGCGCCTGTGTGCTCCGCTGCTTCTGCCACTAGGGGAAGGGAGTGGATCCATTAAGAAGGCATTGGGAGTCTGCGTTGCTTCTCTCGCTAAGGTGTGGATGCGATGTGTTATTAGGGTAGAAGGGGTAGAATAGAGTGTTGCTTGATCAGAAATTATACGCTTGCTTGAGCTCCAGGCCTGCGTGCGTGAAATTCGGAATGTAAAATTTACATTGACGTACCGCAGAGAAGAATTTTGGAGAAACTGCACAGCAAACAAACTTCGAAGAAATTTCTTTTTATGAGAAAATATGTGGAATGAAAGCAGCTGAGACTCGTATTTTTATTTCATCGGGCTTCAAATTTATATAAAAAAAGAAATTTAGGCGTTCGATTAGAATTTAACCACTATTAAACGATTTGCGTAATACAGAAAATAGTTTTAAAGGGCACTAAACTTAAAGCTTTTAAGCAAAGGATTTTAAGTATGGAGTAAGATTTTAATGTAAAGGATTTTAAGCACGGTAATCTGTTTTTACACGTGGCTTGTTTTCTCTTCCATGAATTATTGGAAATTTTTGTAAGGAAAGTTTAAAATGAAATTCAGCTGCGAATCTAAATGTGCATTCCCTTAATAATGCGAAATTACAGTTTTATTCATCGAAAGAAAACAAATATAACAGTCATTTAAGTGAAATAAGGGTCAAGTCTACGACGAATATCCCAATAATAAAATTCACAAAATATTCATGACCAGAATAAACGACAGAAATTTGAATTATCTTAAGTTTAATATCCCGTAAGGCTGGGTTGACAGAAAAAAATAAAATAATGGATAATTTATTTTAATTACATACACATGGAAAGAAAATTCTCAAGGTTAAATGGTATGCCGTAATTATTATTTATTTTCAATATATTTTAATCAGCCGATCAGAATTCTTCGGCTATAATTTAAAAGTTCATTTTTAAGAATATCAAAGGACACAAACAGATAAATTTAAACACAAATATGTCTTCATCTTCATTATTCGTATCAATGAATCTGTTTGGAATTAATGTCATTCAAAAATAAAACATTATACTTGGTAATAAAGAATGTAAAAAATGTATTAGACAATTATACGCTTTTATTTGAACCATCAAATATAGTCAGCAAAACGAATTACTTACTCTAGAGAATCCCATTGGTACTTACGCAAAATAATGTCAAAAATGTCCCTTTGCAATGATTCTACTCAGTAGAATCTAAATAACGTACATCTGAACTCAAGATAAAAAGTAATATAAATAAGTAGTACTTATGTCTAAGCAATATTAACCAGAAAAGAGGGGCAAGTAAAATAAATCAAGATATTGAAGAAACTTTAAAGAAATGAACTAAAATATTTATGCAAAATAAAATTCAATGTATACGGTAGGGGCTGAAATAAAATAAATCTCCTTTAAAAATTACTTGAAGGCGTAAAGTTTCACCAATGAGAGTTTGTTGAAATTTGGTGTAATTGATAAATTGCTTTATGTTTAAGATACCATAAATCACTGTTGCAAGAAAATTTATGATGTATCCCTTAAGCAAGCTTTTGTATTGATAAAAGGAAGATGAGACTTACTAAGTGCGCTGCACTTAAATAGATCTAAGTTTTATTCAAGAATTTCTTCCGCTGTGGAAATATCGCAGTGGGCCTTGTGCCAGTGAAAAGATTTCAATGCTCAAAATATGAAGGAAGGGAGGGTAAAAAAGTATTATTTTACTCAATCAAAGAATAGTGAAATTATTGAATTATTGTCATTATTTTCCTCGCCATCAAAACTTGGTACATTATTAAATTTTGAATTTCTATTATGTACTGAATTCTATTATGTATTTTCTATTATGTTGCTTTGTGTTGTATGATGAAGAGGCTGCAATGAATAATAATTCTGATAATATTTTGGTTATGATATTTATATCATCATAGTGGTTTTTTATTTTCATTATCAGCCACTAAAGACATAAGCCTAGCATCTGATTTAATACGTATATAAGGTATTTCTCCCGCCTTATTAGCAGGCTTTCTTGGTGTAATGGTCAGCACACTTGACGCGTATTCGAGAGGTTCGAGTCCCGTCGAGGGCATTGCTCATTTTTCATGATTTTTGCTTCAAAATATTCTCATGACTCTACAAGTACTAGATTCGATTCAGTCTAAAGCATGATTTATCTACTTTAATTATTAAATATACAAGTCTGGAGTCCAAATATATGGAAAGATAGCACTTTTGATCTTGTATTTTATTAAGTTATTTAATAAATTTAGGTGAATATACTAGCTTCCAATGCTCTACAAATAATTTCATTGCTGAATTTCGGCTAAAAAAGTTATTTTTGTATATTTATTTTGCATAAATAAGAACATATTTTAAACAGATAATCTTTATTAAAAACACAATTAAAGAAAATATAAAATTTCATCATTTTTAAGAGTAATTATATATTTGATTCACAGGAAAAGTCATCCATATCTTTCGAACCTTCGGACGGATTAATTCGGACGAGTTTATGATTCCAGTTAGTATGGATAATTGCTTTTACACGGCGTTTAAGTTGTATATGAAATACAAGTTTGTCGATATGCAATTAAAAACAAAACGCTAGATGTTCATTTTAATTCATTTTAGCAAACAATTCTCTAGAGCTTTAAAAGTATCTCTAATTTCTTTTACTGAAGATGTAGTGTGGTGTTTCTTCCAATGACAATTTCTCAGTCTTTGCTACCCAGCTAAACCAACACCAGTTAAATCAAGACGGACCCAGCTAAATTAAAAGAGGATAGAGTGAGAGATAAAAGAAGAATAAATTGGTAGGATGAGGTCGAAATATTATTTGAGATTAAGTGACAGAAAATATTTCTGTCATTTTTCGGTGGTAATTCCTTGAGTGATTATTTTAATGAATTTATAAAACTTTTAACCTCTATTGCTCAAATTTTTATTAGTATTTTGACTGCTTTAGCATGTAATTATTAATTTCCATTCATATCTGTACATTATTTAACAATTATCTTCGCGTTATTACTTCCAGCTTTAACTGCTAATGCGCAAGAATTTTATTTAACTTTTAGTCATCACTTTTAATTTTATTTTCATTTTTAGGTCATTATAATTTCTAACAACATCAGAATTTTAACTTATTTGTTCTATATTTCTGCCATATATAATCATACACATAACTTTTATTTTATTATTTAATTTTGTCGTATTTTTTAACAATTTTTTTCTATTACGTTTACCAGCTAGTATCTCTCAATTCAATATTTTAGTTCAATTTTTATCATCATACCAGCATTTATATATTTTAAATGCATAGACTTTTTCACATATTATTTTTTTCTGCACTAATTTATGCTATATCTACTTTCGTGGAGAACTTTCAAGGGAAACTCACAATTATTTATGTCACACACCAGACGTTTATAGTTTTATCCAGTTGGTCACCTTTTCAACTCTTTTAGCTTTATTTTACTAATATACTTTTATTTCCAGCATATACTGCCACCTTAATCTTCTTACTTGAATTTAATTCAGTGCCAAGCTAAATTAAACGTCTTTCACTTATGTGCTCTTTCATAATATCTCATACTACGATTTTTATGAATTAAAAAAAGCGAATATTTAATTAATAGTCAAAATGGAACTAACATACTTCCACAAACTGGCAGCTTCCGTACCTTAAAGGCATAACTTGCTTTATCCACTTTTAAATCATGTTTTATTCACTTTTAAGCATTTTTAACGATTTAAGGCTTTTAGTACTTTCACAAATATTTTGAAGTCATTAGGAAATATACTTAGCATTTATATTCTATTTAGAGGCCACGTATTGTTATAAGGAAATTTATTTTCCTGTTCGGTAACTATGCGAATAACAACATTCTGCTCTATGCACAAACACTTATATTTAGAATATCCTTTTAATCTGATGACACGATTTTTATTCATGATGCAAATTTCCTGTTTACCACGTTATAGAAAAATCTACAACTTCAGTTTTAAAGAAATGCGCTACGAAAAATTACGATACGTAATTTTTTTTCTTAAGGACTGGAATTTTGATGTTCTTTTGGAAAAATAAACGATACACATTTTATCTGCGTTTTTCTATTATATCAATGCTACTTTTCAGTTGCTTTTGCTTGCTAACGAATTTTCTTTCTAACGAAACTTGTAAAAGACGTACTGTACCTTTACACAATATAACCTTTGCCAATAAACATACCTTATCGTATACGTATCAACATACAAAATTCCGAAAAAATTATGTTCCAATTTTTCATGATTATAGTTGTAAGTTCATATTATAGAACCTTCTACATAGCTTTCGAAGATGTAATTTAATTAATGATGCCAAATATTTACCTTTAGATAGACCGCCAAAGACTGACACATTCAAATTTCCCTTCATTACATGCTACCTTAGTTATGCTGTCTTAGCATAGAATATCCATCTCAGACTTGTTTTCTTAACATAATTAACATATTCAGAATCAAATACGAAGTAATCGTGTTTCACTCTGGAATATTAGAACATTTATTGTTTTATCCAAATGAAGGGTAGATAGCACAGCATGTCAAAATATTAAAAATCCATTATATTTTTTTAATTTCTTATAGACAAGGAAAATACAAATTAAATAACATGTGAAGTATCTACAGCATGAACTAAAATTCTGAATCATTAAGATATTTTCTGAAAACTAAACTGTTAAGAGAAAACTGCTACTGCCGTATGCGGCATAAACATTTTTACTTTTAAAAGAATATCATTTAAGCACGATTTCGAAATAAATTAAAAGGAAAGTTATACATTTGCAACTGAAAAAGAAACATATATTAGGTGCTTCTTATTGGCCGTCTGGAACATCATTCATGATTGTCCAGCAGTAATTTCCTAACATTGCCAGGCTCCATTCCCCTTCATACTTTTTCTCAATGACAGCAGTATTCTCATGGAATCTCTTACCGTGTTCATTGCTAACGGTTCCACAGTTCACGGGGATAGAAATGGAAGTGGGCATGGCGAAAAAGAAGTTTAAGATACGTACGAGCTCCAAATGTGTGGTAACACATGAGCATCTCATCCACCAGCTCTTTGTAACTGTACGCACGCTCATTTATCAAAATTCCTGAACATCACGATCTTCCAGAGGATCAAACACTCTTAAGTGTTTGTTCTTCTCTCTAACCAATTATTCTACACTGCCTTCTTGTCAATCTGAAAAACGTCAGGGAAATTTCTGCGCTTGAGAAGCTCCTTACTCTGTAGGCCAACAAAAATGTCCTCTCTCAGCGTTGTATGGCTTAATTGAAGAAGTCAAATGCTTAAAGATTTCACTTTTTAAATTAATTTTAGGCTCAGGATTCAGGATATTTTCAAAGTTTTCCCATCTGTCATCGTTTGATGTATAGCGGAGAATGTAAAATCTTCTCAGAATCAACCAATGGTTGATTTTGTAAATATTTTGTATCAGGCTGAAGTGTTTTTCGTGAAGGGCATGCATTTTTAATCTAATTAAGTTTACTAGCCATACTGCCCCATTCACTAATGAAGCGAACAATATGTGATGTATCACAACAGAAGAGATATAACTTTGCCATCACTGCAAATTAACCACTAAAAGTTTCCGTAATTTACATTGTAAGATATATTTTAATTTGATAACAGTTATTTTAATTTAGTGAACCTTTCCTATCTTGCGTCGTTTCAAGTTACAACTCCCGACCAGAATGTGTTTTTAGAAGCGCGTTGAATGTAAATGAGGAAGGAACAGTATTAAAGGAAGGTTCAACTTACATCGTGAGGGAGAGCTAGGAATCCTGAGCAGCGAGCGTTTGCCTTTGAGCTAAGTCTCTCTAATTGCTGTTACGCTCGGCCGTATACGTACCTGCCTTTTGATAGTTCGTCGCCTAGTTTAGAACTAAATGCCAACTCCATTAGATTTGTGTTAACTTCGGCTAAATCTCTTAGTTAGTTATAGTTCTTATTTCTTATTTTTGAGTTCAAGCCCGAGTGGAGGCTTTGTTGTAAGCCCAAAGAAAGGGGCCGACTGTTCATCTTATTTTTGAGTAAATAAAGGGTAATTAAAGAAATCATAATTTACTAACTCAAGAAGGGTAACTAACCCTTCTTGAGTTTATGATTTCCGTTTTTTGATCTAAGCGATAATTCGCTTAACAGTTCACTAGGTTCCTCGACGTTTAAATTTGCAGAATCAAAGTGAGGAACTCCACAACATCATTAAGAAAAATCTTAATATTGTAGTACAATTCTTTCATGCATGCCCACTGGGGATGGAAGAAAGTTTGCCGCCGTTGTGAATGCTCAACCAACGTCCACTGCTGTAACCTTCAGCAGTTCAGCTTTGTTTTTAGGAAAGTTTAAATCTTTTATTAAGTCCCTAAGCTCATGTTGAGAGATTCTGTGAGTGTTATGATACTTTTCGATGGAAAAATTAGGATCATTTGAAGGATAATAGCTAGCATCACTTGTTCCTTTATCACAGTCTAAACGGATACCCTTTTGGTACTTCCGAAAATGGTGTACATCCTCCTTATGGAACAGGTCGAATGGCTGAAGGGATGTTCGACTAGGTTATATTCCTCTTCTTTGTTTTAGATATTTTTGCCAAATAGATGGTATCTTATAGATATAGCAAGTAAATTATCCCCAAATTATGATTCATGGATTCTCCCAAAATGATGGGCATTACAGATGTGATTGAAAGACATTCACCATTAATCCAATGTCGCAAGTTGCTGGCACAAGTGCTGCAAATACTATGTGGTGCCCATGTTTTGTCATGTGTCGAACTTGAAAATCAAAATAACTATGATGTGCCTTTTCAATCAGTGAGATGATTACTTGTTTCTTATTAGAAAGTGTTACTTTACCACACACATAGTGAGTGAGATTAGTAGCAACAGCAACAACAATATTCTCTATACGTAGGTAACTCTCAAATTTTTTAGACAAGGGCAGACAATGTGCGTTAAAAGAAAATTATTTGCTCGATGTATACATTTGAAATCTTTTATATCTGAAGACGACAAATTGTGGCAACTTTGCAGTTTATCTATAGCAGAATAAATTTTGAAAGGAAGAAAAATGAAGCACACGAGAGAGCACTATCGCGCTATGATTTTAAAATAGGGTTAAATAAAGAAGAGTGCCTTCAACGTCTACAGTCAGCACATGAAAATGAAGCTTTATTTCGCGCCACTGTATTCATTATCGTTATCATTATCATAATAAGGGCACAGCCCCAATCCTCCTAGCCGGCACAAGCCGACCGTATGATAAAAAAATGGGACTGGCCAGCCACTGTATTCAGATGGTTTGCAGAATTTCGTAGAGGTCGAATTTCTCCTCCTGGAGATAAAAAGCGCACAGGAAAACCTTCGTCAACTGTATTAGCCATATGCGAAAGTTAAAGATAATCGCTCTACCTACCATATAAAACAGAGGGAGCTTAACATTTGATCCGCAGCTGTGTATAAAATTATTCGTGAAAAACTGAGCATGAAAATATTAGTTGTCTTTGAGTTTCCTATAAATTAACAGAACATCAAAACGCGGGGCATATGAAAATCAATAAAGGAAAGCCTAAAATTACTTAATGATAAAAAAGACCATATCATTTTTAAAATCATGACTGGTGATGGAACTTACAGATTGTTTTTAACGTTCCAACACGCCAAGAGTGTAAAATATCGACCTTTGAAAATAACCGCTAGGTTACAGACGAAAATATCGCGGACACAAACGTCGCTGAGAAGACAACGCAAAGCGAAAATATCTTCATACAAAACAACGTAGGAGAAAAAATCAAGGAACAACATCTCTGTTCTAAAACATCATTGTATGAAACACCGTCGTTCAAAAACATTGCAATTTTAAAATATAGTCGCAAAAAATATCGTGGTAAAAAATAAAGCCCTTGCAAATTATCTTATGACGCTAACATCTGAGACTTGTGTTTTTCAGGTGTTAAAAGTTGTAAATGTAGATTCGCATAATGATTTGTGAGCGCAAAATATTTGTACCTAATATTATTCCAAAAATATGCAATATTGTAATTGGATTAATTAAGAATTTTTTGCAAGAATGCAAGAAGAAAACTTAAGCATTCAAAAACTGAAGAGATCTAGAAAATTAATCCTACATAAAGTTGTTAATATAATTTTAAATTTATATACTTAACTATTAAATGTTACTATTTAATTAAACTCTTTTATGAATTTCTATTTGCAGTTTTTCATAAAAAATGTCTAAAAAATTAGAAAAGTAACAGCATTAGTTAACCTTTATTAAAATTGTTTAATTAATTATCAAACTGTAAAATTATTTTCTTGAACCTTGTTAATCTGATATTCTTTTAGTAAAAATTGAATCTTGCTTTGCTTCAATTAGTTAAATAATTTTAATGTAGGTAACCTCCTTCAGTTACTCATCTTCCCTTTTCTAATATCTTTAGACAATATTCGACATGAAAATCTACCAATACAGCTTATAAAAGAGAATACTTAAATGAAAACATTTAATAGTTAAGCGAATAAATTTTAAATTCTATTAACTGCTATATGTAGGATCAATTTTCTACTCCTTTTCATTTTTTAATTGCTTAAGTTTCTATCTTGATTTTTTAGCAAAAATTATTAATTAATCCAAAAATATACAGCGTTTAAACAAATCATTATACAAATACATATTTATAACTTTCAAAACCAGAAAAACTCGTGTCTGCGATGTTATCATCAGGAGATGATTTGTAGGTGCTTTATTTTTTACCAAGATATATTTTGCGACGATATTTTACAATTGCAATGCTTTTGAATGGCTTCATTTTCGAAGATATGTTTTACCATCATGTTTTAGTACTACGATGTTTTCTTCTTACTTTCTTTTCTCCTAAGATATTTTGTACGACGATGATCTCGACTTGAGTTATTTTCTCCGCGACGTTTTCGTCCGCTATGCTTTTGCTACGGAGCCTAGTGAACTGTTTAGGGACTTACCGTTGAGTTTAAATAAACAAAGATGTAGACTCAAGAAGGGTTAAAGTACCCTTTATTTCACTCAAATAAGAATAACAGTTGATTCCATTTTCGGGTTTACAACAAAGCCTAAATTCGGGCTTGAACTCAAAATAAGAAATAAGAACTAAAGTATAACAAACTAAAGGAGACTTAGCCAGTGCTAAACACAAGTATCTAACGTAGTTGGCCCTCAACTTAAACTAGCCGGCTCTCAACTTAAACTAGCCGGCTCTCAACTTAAACTAGCCGGCACGTAATAACACAGCTTCAAGAGAGACTTAGCCCGAAGGCAAACACGCGCTTCTTAGGATACCTAGCTCTCTCTTACGAAGTAAGTTGAACCTTCCTTAAATACTTCTTTTAAATCATTTGCATTCAAATCGATTCTAAAAACTCATTCTGGTGGGGAGTTGTAATTGGAAACAAGAATTGATAGGAAAGGGACTTTAAAACGTACTTTGCATATAATGCAAAAACAATTGTCGTGTTTCGCTGAAAAAAATCTTTTATGCACATATAACTGATCCAGTTAATGATAACGAAAGAATAGTTTACTGGTCTAATCCAGATATGACCTTTTAAATAGAAATACTTCAAATGTGAGACTTACAAGGCTAAAACATATAGCCGTTAAGGAAAAAAATTAGACTACGGGAAACAAGTATTTTTGATTGGAAATACATCGTTAATGGCTTTTGGATGTTGAAAAAGGAGCATTTTTTATTTGTAAATTTCTCATCTTAAACTATATCTTGGCTCAAAAAATAGGCTGATTATATGTTTACATTTAGGCAAAGTTCAGTCTTTGTTTGATGAAGATTTAATAGAAAATCTCCATGCATTTCAAAAGCACATGAGTCCTTCTTAGTTAAGCAAAAGTGAGGAAATTCATTATTCATAGAGCTTGTTAAATCAAATAATGCCAAGTAGAAATTCCTTCAATTAGCCTTTGAGTAACAATATAGTCACATTCCACCTCTAGATGTACTAGCTTTGAGCAGCTACTCTATTTTCGAGTTCGTAGCGTGGTATGCCTAAGTTATACAATTAAATATCGATGGAAAAGTCTATCTTTCCTTTCACTGGAGTGGGATGTATTAAATTATTCTCTTATTATGATTCGAAAAGCAGCAATCTCAAAAGCAATTAACAATAAATCGCCGGAGTAGTATTTCGTCATTTCTGATGATGTAGATCGTGTTCTCTGAAGGTAAAGCTCACAGTTATAAAGCAATTATTTCCAACAAAATCAGCAAACACTAATTGAAAGACGAATTACGGGATGATCATTAAAATGAAGCACCATAATATTTGTATATAAAGTTTTGAGCTAATGATTTATGATAGGTTAGCAAACAAGATCTGGCTTTGATTTAATTAGCATTAATTTGCTCGAATTTCGCTTTATACTTCGATCGGAACAGGAGTACGGGCACAGAAATGGCTTTCTGAAAGGGATGGCTAATATTAAACCATGCTCTAACGTTGTTCACTTTGATGGTATAAACGAATTAAGTTCTCACTAGTCGTATGTACTTTAATGCAAAATTAGATAACAGACGATAAGTTTCAGATTAATAATAATGCTATATACTAATTGAAATTCTCCGACAATATTTTAAAGTGAGATGAAGGCATCCATCCTTGCTTGAACCTTATCTAGTACACTGGTTTTTCCTATCACATTTACACTGCTTACTAATTATATGTCTGAGCTGACCAATCGAAAACTGCTATAGAAAAAGAAAATATACTCACTTTGATAGCAAATGTTTCAAATGGTTAAACAGTTTGCACATTTGCATGCATTCACTAAAGGAAAATCAAAACTATCGTTAAAAATTACCTATAGAATTATCCTTTCAACCGAAAATTAAGTTTTATATTACATTTAAGAAAGAAAAAGGATGTAGAATGAAACGTAGATATTATACATTATCAGTCCTTTAGAACGGTGAATATATAGTTGTTATAAATTGATTTTAGGTACTGTAACTAAGATGACCGTAGAAAATTATCGATCGAGCACGGCACAGCTTTTTTATTAGTTAAATCAGAGTTGATATTAACTAGCTGAAGTAGATATTACTTCTAGTAGTAACTAATATCTTTCTGCTGTAGCTAATACCCTACCCTTTCACAGTTTTTAATGTTTAGAGAAGGTGAAATGAAAAATTGAAGTTTCACACTTTCTAAGAGACTGCTAATCTTCAGAACATTATATTACCTCTTCTTGCTCCACTTAATCTCTGGGTAATTTAATCGAACAGCCGAATAGAGTTTGTGAAATTTATTGCTGCATCTAATAAATAATTTTTGCTTATTACCTGATTTTTTAAAAACTATTTAACAGTTAGTGCAGTATCGCGTAACGTTTATTGCTTACCTTTATAGAACATGGTTTTACATAAGTCGTAGACAAAATTCCTGTTGGGGAGCTTCGCTTTCGTGAAGCGATGAATACAGCTAGAAATCTGTATGGATAATGGCCATTTACGCCAGCTGAATGCTTTTATCATCCTTTCTCTATCTATCTATAGGTTTTTTTTTTCAAATATTTTCCGAGCAGCCTGTGTATATGCGTGTGTTTATTAAAGCAAGTCATTCTAAATTATTATGATTTTTTGATTCCATGTTTGTAATTCGACAGAAGTATAATCATAGAATAATGCTTGTTTGGTGCAGTGTTATAAAGAATGCATAACAAATTCATTTCTAGGTATAAACTAGGAAGCTCCGAAGAGTAAATAGTCAAAAATTTAAAAATGTATAATCTTGGTCTACATATAGGCAACATATCTAAACAGAAGTTGAGAAACTACAGATTAAGATGATTTATATTATCATCTTATATATAATCTATATAATCCCTTTCGGGATATAATTTTTATTTAATTATTATATCTTGCTATATGCGTATATACACTTTAAGTGATTTTTTTTGTTCGAATTTATTTTTATAACCACTTGATGCAGCGACTATTTGCATTTTAAGCAATTTTGCAATTTTTGTGCCAATTTATTGTTCTATTTTTCCAACTTGATTATGATACTTGAATTTCTTTGAATCTATTTTGATGTTAATTATGATATACAATATTACATTATGCAGAGATTGATGCAATTAAAAAACTTTCTTTTTACACTGTTTTTAAAAAGATTTTGTGAAGAAGACATCTTTTTGAATTAAGCGAAAAACGTTAAATACATTTTATTTGCATTTCAAAAAATGCCTCACTCTAAAATTTCTGACAAATACTTCAAGAGTTTATCTGTGCTGTCTTATTAGCATTCAGCATATAATTTTTAGTTTAAACGGGAAAACTATTCCTTGTGACTTTCTATTCCTTCTTCATGAATTAATGACACAGTGTTAAGAACTGACTGACAGAAAATGAGAGTAAAACTTCAGTAAATCACGAGAAGAAGGGTTAGAAATTCGACTTCGAAAATATTTTTGAAGAAAATGGGGACTTAAAGCAGCAACAATTCTCAGAGGACATTAAAAAAAAGGAGTAAATAATGATCTACTCTTGAAAACAGGAAAATAATTATTCAGAAGAAGCTAGGAGTGGAAGTAGATGAAACAAAATTCCACGTTTATTACATTTTTTTGTTTCATTAGCAGATTGTGAACAGTTACAGATTATAACAGAATCCATAAATCTATACTAAGGCCAGATGTTTTGGTCTCTTTATTATGGAGGCACCTAATAGGTGGACCACCATTGCCTCCTGCGAAGGGACGGACAGCTGCAACCATGCCTTCTCCGAGATTCGAACCCAAGCTCTTCCGTATCTCAATCAGGCTCCCCTAACCAATATTCCGTCTGGGAGGCACGTTTATTACGTTTGTTCGTCCATACCATGGTGAACGTGGTTAGCATGTCGAACTAACTATGAAAGATCTGTAACTGGAATAAGACGACAAGAGTACGTTTGCTTTGTTATGTTTTTTTGGTCATTACAACATAATTGCAACATAATTAGCCGCTTCAAGCTTTGATTCAAGCTTTAGATTTGACCACGAGTAACTCATCTCGCCAAACTTAAGAATTATATATAACAGAATGCAGCTCATGTGACAAAAGCTAGAAGTAGCTGATCTTTCACGAAATAATTAGTGTTTGGCCGTATAGTATACGTAATGCACAAACTCATAAGTGTTGTTATCTTTTTCAAACTCTTCGGATAGTAATTTAATACAGATTTCTACATTAAAATTATAAGGTATTTCCCCCGCCTTCTTCGCATGCCTTCGTGGTGTAGTGGTCTGCATGCTCGACGCGTAACCGAGAGGTCCGTGGTTCGATTCCCGGCGAAGGCGTTGATCGTTTTTCATGTCTCCTGCTTCGAAATAACCTAATGTCTCTACACTGGCGCCCGAACTAAAAAAAGGTGGTGGATGATGATTCTCCACCACCGCGATTTGGCGAATGGGTCCCCAAAACGCCAGTCGCCCTTTAAAAGGGGGAGTATATCAGGTATTTCTCCCCCCTTCTTCGCATGCATTCGTGGTGTAGTGGTCTGCATGCTCGACGCGTAACCGAGAGGTCCGTGGTTCGATTCCCGGCGAAGGCGTTGCTCGTTTTTCATGTCTCCTGCTTCGAAATAACCTAATGTCTCTATAAAATTATAAAAAGCTAAGTTAAAAATTTAACTATTATGATGGCTGTGATTTAGCTATGATTAAGTTTTGAAATTTTAAAATTCTGCTTTTCAGATATATATTCCTTAAAGTGAACCAAAAATAAAATAAAATTTTAATTGATATTGTTTTAGATAGTAGATGACAATAATTAAACATAATAATGAAACATTTATTATTACTTAAAGTATATTCTAAAACCTTTACTCATGTAAGCGAACAAGTGCTCTGTTTCACTAGTAAACTCGTATTCTGTTGAATGAGCTTTCCACTAATTTATTAAATTTGTTTCTTTTAATAATCATGCCAGCAAATTGTACTTTTGTTAAACAATGCTTAAACTATTACCATCTTCGGTCTATTTCTAAATTCTAAAATTATTTTTCTACACCTAATAATTAGTTTTCGATAAAATATCAGCATTCACAGTTTTCAGAACTATAATTTATAATTATACATCTTTTATCACATTTATATTTCTTGTTTAGGAATCTAATGTCCAGGAATTACTCCTTAGTTTGTAAATACGAGGAAATTTCAGTCATAATTTATTTATGTTATAAAAGTAGTTAATCACATAAATGTCAGGGGAAAACTATACTGTCATTTTCAATCACATAAGTGACAGATTAAAACTATGCCCTCGTTTTCTTTAAAGATGAATATGAAATTCACCGCTGCTTTAATTTTACAGAATGAATAATACGATGAGCTATGATTAAATGATAATCTGTTTATCGGCTTCTTTTCTTTTTATTCGAAAGTTCCATACTGGGTTACATCAAATTTTCCAATTTTCTAGAATTTGGAATGCCCTTTAGATACTGAGCACATTTCCTGTTTCGTTTATAGGTATGCATAGATTCTCGGTTAAATTCTACGTTTACAGATTGAGTTTTGTTCAAATATCCATAATATATTTGCGGTCTTACCCATCTCGTTCATCATACCCCTTGCGCCGTTATCAAACATCCATCATTCAGCTATCCCCAACCCCTTCTACGCCACGGCCCTCGCATTTTTATGCACGTATAATTACTCTGGGGGCTAAATAGAAATTGAGCAATTTATATTACGGACATGTAGCGAAAATAGTTAGTTATCTGAGGGAAATTTTCCACATACTTTGCAAATGAAATATGTCTATTCTAATGAACCGTGAAATAATTTCATTTGCTTTCGTTACTAGACCTTAAAATATTGAATAATTGCAGAATGCTCTAAGGACACAAATTTTGCCTTACTTACTGAGAAAGACTGCAATTGATATCCATGCATTTTGAAATCTAATTAATGGAATAATTAGTAATAATAAATTAGAGATGTACAGCCATATTCGCATTTATCGGATATTTAAAGGATATTTTAAGTTCTGTTTTTAGGAAATAAAGTTTAACGTCTGCTAAATCCCATGAATAACTGTCAGTCGATAATTGAGCTCAGAAATAATTTTGAAATCATTATAAAAAAGCATAATCTATTTTTCGAATTTACTCTTAGGCGTTTTCATTGAATCTGCATATCTTTCCTTTAACTTTTGTTTTCCTTAACCTTTGCTCAACACATATTTTACTTTTGACACTACTTCTTCCACACCACCTTTTTTTCCTATGCACTTTGTAAGTGATCAGTGTTTTACTAAATTAAGCATCACTTACGTCGAAGATACAAAAATAACGTAAAACGACTGTATGGTTCTTTATTTCCATTCAAGGAATTAGGTAAGAGGTTCTCTTAATTATATCTTTAGATCATAAATTACAATTGCGCTTTATTGAATAAGAATGTTAAAATAACTGAAGTAATAAAAATATCTCAGGAGCTAAATATAAGTTAAACAATAGTCAGCTATTGGCAGAAAATTTAAGTTGATTGATCTTTTAGTTTTCTCCTACTGTATTAACTCAAAGACAAAGCATAAGTTCCTCTAACATGAGATTGAAAGGCAGATATTCTAAACATTGTTTAGGGTAAAACCTATTAAAAACCATAAATGTTTAAATGCATAATAAACTCTATTGGTTATAAAGAGAATTAGTATACTTTTCAGAAACAAGATCAACGGCAATTAAATAAAAAATATTATGCAGACTTATTATTTTTAAACATATTGACACCATCAATAATTTTAGCTAGTAGGAAGATATAAAATAAGTATTTCTCACTGAACTCAACGTAAAGACCACTAATGATTAGTTTTATTTCATTGTGCCCGAGACATTACTTCTTCAATCGAATATACAATCGATGAAACTACCACCATTAGCACCTCTGAGAATGAAACGCAATAAGAGATTGACCCCAATTCTTTTGACCGCACTGTGTTCAATGATTGATGAGTTGGGTAACAAGATGCAGGAGCTTTAATTATAAGGCATTTTTCTCTCGTCGGAACCTACGATATATTAAGCTACCACCTCTTTTCATTCCAAGCTCCCTTTTTCTCTACAAACGCCGTCCCTTTTCTTTAATAGACCCACACCACAATGAGAGATTTTTAAGGACATTTTTAGCATTTTTTCTTCCCTAATTTCCACATTTTTTCCCTCACTAGCTTCTGAGGGTAAGTAATCAGTGATCACTGTTGGTCCACGTCTCTCTCTTTCTTCAGACATGAATTTCCAAGTCATAAAAAACTGAAGAATAATGAGTAAATGATTTATGACCAATTTTGGTCTTAACACGATTACAGCAGTAATAGTTTGCATAGTTTTGGGTAATTAGCATTCCAGCTCAAGTCGAGCGGTTCTGCCTCCCATAATATCCGAGATTGAAAGCTTAGAAAACGATTTTCATACGAAAGTAGAATCAGAAGGACATGTGAATGACTACTTTGATTGAGAGCATAAATAGTAATGGAATAGAATCGGTTTCAGAGGAAGTTTATTTTCAAAATGGTTTCAATACCTAACAGTGGCTGATCTAATAATTAGTGAACAGAAGTGCTTACTCTTCATCTGTTGCGATGAGAAATGATACTTTGCACAAATCATATTTTTTATGAAACTTATGTATCTACACTGGTGTGCAAAAATTAAGGACGAGACGGTTTTTTCAATATAACTTTGTACAAAAGCTTTCCAAATCAACACATTTATTACCGTTAGATCCCCAGTACGTAAGGACATGAGTAATGTAAGCAACACTTACTAAAAGAGAAATCAGAGGGATAAAAAGAAGCTTTATTGAAAAAGTAGCATGGAGCGCAATGCGACTGAAGGCCGAAACATCCCTGTGATGGGTGTCCAGCAAGAAACATCCGGTCTTTAATAGAGGATATGATCTCCCCTGACTGCTAGGCAGGTTTCACATCATTTGTGCATGCTGGACATGTGGTTGTTAATGAGCTGTTGAGACACTGCTGCTCGTTCTTCTTGTAGCACCAATCGCAGTTTCGGAATCGTTACTGGCGATAAGTTACGTGCTGCCACGGGTCTCCCTAGTAAGTTCCGTACATGCTTGACGGGATTTAGATCTAGAGACCTTGCCGACCAATCCATGTGTTCAATATCTTCACTCTCCAACAGCTCTTCGACAGTAACTGTGCGATGAGGTGGAGCGTTGTCGTCCATGAAGAGGAACTGAGGACCCATAGCCCTTGTGAAAAGACGCATGTAAGGAAGAAGAACCTCGTTACAATAGCAGTCCCAGGTGACGAACCTCCTTGGGAGATATGAAGGTCGGTCCGGCTACCAAGCATTATGTCTGCTCGAACGAGAACTCCGCGACCTCCAAAACAGTCCCTTTTGATGATGTTGAAGGGGTTATTGCGTGTTCCCCGCTCTGTCCAGATGTGTATGTGTCTAGAATCGCAACTCAGACTAAATCTGCTCTCATCTGTAAAGAGTACTCGTCCCCATTCATTGTCTCTCCAATTCCGGTGTTCCCGGCACCACAGAGAACGCCTTCTCCGATGGGCAGGCGTTAGAGGTACACACCGTACAGGGCGTCGTGCAAACAGACCACCACCGTGCAGTCTTCTGGCCACGGTAAAACGCGATATCGGTCGTCCAGTCGCCTGTGTCGTGTGTCTAGCGATTTCTCCCGCTGTCTGCCGCCTGTTTCTTCTGGCCTGTAAGGCAATATACCGGTCATCTGCGGGTGTGGTTCCTCGTGGACGACCACTACTAAACCCCCGGATAGCTGTTCCTGTAGTTTGAAATTGTCTCCAAAGTCGTGAAACGATGCTGTGAGCAATTCCGAACTCTTCAGCCACACTTGTCACACTGCGGCCTTCCTCCAACTTCCCAATGATTCGACCTCGGGTAAAAGCATCCAGATGTCGTCTAACAGATTGATTATTCGCCATTTCTGGCTGAGGCAGCAACTCGGTGTGATTTTAACTGCTATACGTCGTGCAATCTCTTTGCCAGAAATACTGATCTTACACCGACGACATGCTTTATACTACTCAGACACTCCCCCATTACGTCTACCTGCATATCTGCGCATGTGCTACCGTACATCACCTTACTTAATCTCCTGATTGGTCTTTCTGTCCGCTCTGCCTCTTCGTTCAGCTGATATGCTAATTTTTCGACTTCGTCCTTAATTTTTGCACACCAGTGTATATTACATTCACCAAACTTAAGTATAAAAAATTAAGTACTTCGTAGGTTAAAAAACAAATTATGCTTAATGCAATTTAAAATTTAATATAAACTTACAAATCAAATTTGTAAATTAATCAAATATATCTATTTTATTTTATTTACATAATTACAAATCAAATTTGTAAATTAATCAAATATATCTATTTTATTTTATTTACACAATTACAAATCAAATTTATAAATTTACAAATTTATAAATTAAAATTTAATTAAAATATTTATTGCAATTTTAATTATAATAAATAGTATGTCTGGAGACACTTGCTATTTTTATTCATATTTTTTTCAATTCAAGCTGGGGCTATCGGAACGGTTGTACATATCCAGTGAAGTAAATTCCGGAGAGGGGACATAAGATCTGAAAGTTACGAAGTTGGTCAGCTGAAGTATTTTGTTTATTACAGACAGTGATTAATTCCAAGAACAGTTTTTTGTTGTTTTTCTTTAATTTTTCAAGAAGTAATAGCTGCCAAATGTAACTCATTTGATTTTAGGATTTAGAAAATCCTACGTGCAAAGCAAATTCTAGTTTTGCAAGTAAACGTTTGGCTCTGAGTTGAATATATCAGCAAAAGATATCATTCTATAAGCATTCAATGATGAATGCAGGCTTCGTTGCCTGTTGCAAAATACTTTGTGCCCAGTTCAGTTACATAATGATACTGGTTACGGAATTTAGAGCTGAGCCTGAACAGAAAACTAAATTGAAGTTTAGTTCAATTTGTTTTATTTGACTATGGCAAAGCACTCGACAGCTGTCTGCAAAGCTGAGTTGAGTACGAAGTGCGTGGACGAGACTTTTTTTCTGGAAGGTAACCCTCTCTGGTTCAAAAATGGTACATCAGGTGCCTCTAATGCAGTTTTATTTTCGATCAATGCTCTCTGGATCAAAGCAGCTATTAACAATAATCATAGTTTCTGGTTTCTTTTCTTTTTTTCTTTATAAAATCTGGTTTATTAGCCATCGCAAGTATCATGGACAAAGCAACTTGAGAGTATATGTTGGGAGAAAGTAAGGAAAGAGGAAGAAAGCTAGGAAATATGACAAACTGGGTTGAAAAGGTATCACTAGTAATTTTTCTTTTTTTCCCTTCGATGTTTGTAACAAACGTTTAATCACTGACCCAAACAGTTTCTGAAAAACTAAATTTGTGCTCTAAGTAATTTTTACATGCATAAAAACTATGATGATGCTTTAAATATTATTGCACTAAATTAAATGAAAAGTTACACATAGCATAAAAAAATGTAGATAGAAACTGAAAACCGAATGTGAATGCATGCGGAAACGAAAAAAACGTGTTGTGAAACAAAAGAAACTGAAAAAAATATGCAAGTCCAGAATTAAAGTAAAAGGTAAAAATAGTTCTAAAATAAGCGTGCTGTGCTTGTTCGGCAGAAAATGGAATATAGATTGTCAGTTTTGAAAAGATTGGCTGCTTGTAAATGGGACTCAAACAGACAGATTCTTATTTTTATTTATAAGATGCATATTAAGCCTCTCTTGAAGTACTGCAATGAAATTATTGTAAAGGCTTCAGCCGAAACTTTGAGTAGCTTAGATATTGGGAAAAGCCAGGCTGTTCATCTGGTTATCGCAGCTGTTAAGACTCCACTCAATTGCTGCAATGCAACAGCTAACTAACCTGATTTTAACTGAATATAAATTTCGCAAAAGTGTTCCAGATTTGCTGCGAAAGCTTTGCAGACATCCTTATGCTGATTGGATAAACGATCATTTTAAAGATCCCACGAAATTAGACTCAGCTGGGATAGAACGAAATATGTAATCTTAATTGCAGAATACCTTGGCATATTGGGTAAGTATGATCCTTTTAAATCGGACCATGGTGTACCGTAGATTTCAATAAGATTTAAGTAAATCTTCAGTTTATCATAGAAGGTGTGGTCTTGCAATTCGTTGAGTTCCATTGGAAATCACAGAAAAACGTTTTCCCAAGGATCAGTGGCAAATGATGCCGATAGAGTTGACACCATTTTTATTTTTAAAAAACAAATAGCGCTCACACTGCTAGTTTTAATTGCCAAACTGGAAGCGACTGGCATGGCCTTACACCAGCTTTACTGCCGTAATACCTCCTTCTCAACGACTTCTTCCTGTCGGACATTAGATCTGTCCCTCATGTTCTTATCAACAACAGAATTTGTGATTATATTTATATTCAGAAGATGTGGTTGGGTGCTGACATCTTCTGAATTCTCTTACCAATTCTATAGCATTGCAGTTGATGTTTGTTCAATCTCAAGCACACGGAAATGAGAATGCAGATTTTCTAGAAAAAGATTAGAACGACCGTCCTGCAGAAACTTACAAATTCAATGACTTTCCGTTCTGCTAGGAGAGTGATAAACATGTAAGTTAATAAGATACAATACACAAATTTGTGCGTAAATCGAAGTCAAAAGGTCTGGTAATGTCTTCTAGGCAAGAAATATACTATCCTATATTTTTTGGTGGTACATGATTTGCGTCCTTCATTCTGGTTCTGATTTTGTTAAGTCTGATATGTTTTATGTAGGACTCATAAATTTTGGTTCTGTTTGGAATTTGGATAACGCATTGTGACAAATAGCGTGTGCGCGCAATTAGCGAGTTTCATTTCCTCATGGGAAAAAACCTGGCGCTTTTGGATAGCTCTAGGCAACGCCAAATGGAACTAATTGAAGAGGATTTTGGACTGCAGCCTTGTAGTGTATCCGCTTTCTTGTTTTATAACAAAAGAAAAAGGAGAGTTCGCTGAAAGATGATGTTGCAGTAGACGCGTCTTGCGTGAGGGAAGCTTTTATCTTCCCCTTGTTTAAAAATTTTACTATAACAGTGTTCTGTATGCTAATTCAAACATTGTCATAACCCAGAACTCACTTGTTAAGTTTTAAAATAAATCTGAAAAGACAACCTGTTTTAATGTCTTCTATTCCGGGAGTTCGGCGACGTTACAGTATAGGCAAATAACATTTAAATACGTATTCTGCCCTTAACGGTTTTAATTGCATAATCGAGAAATTTTCGAAGGCACGACGGCTGATGGCTTCAGTTCCACAAGCCAGCTGTTTGTAAGTAAATAAATAAATAATTAAATTTTTCTAGCATCCAGTTTTCATATTATCTACACACTTTTCGGTTAGATAAGTGAAACAGAAACCATGGCCTTCTGGAATGAAGGCCTTCCTGTTTAAGCCTTCTAATCCATAGTTTTCCGTAATTCAAACCTTCTGATGGCGGTTGCAAACTCAGCTGCCGAAGTTGTTGTGCGAAGGGAAGTTACTTACAGAAAATGATCTGGAAAAGATGCTTTTTAAGAGTTTTTCTGGGATTCTTAGTAATAATTTCAGAATTGATGAATTTCTAAATTCAATAATTCCAGATGGCAGAGAGGGTGTCTGTCTTGAAACGCTGAGTGATCCCTACTTTCACAATCATTTGTCTTATTTCTAAGAGATCGATAGCTATCCACCTAAATAACTCTTCGTAATAAAGATTTGGTGCCATAAAAAAATTGATGGGATTATAAATGCTGAAATCGAACATTTAACTGAAGACGTTCGAGAGGAAATGTACTCTGTGAAAAGAACGCTTACCATGACTTTGAATGATGTCATGCTAATATTTGCAGTTCAAAAATAAATTTATTAGATTGAACAATATAATGATAATCAGATTTGCTTTTGCACTTTACTTGAAAGCGCAAATCAGATTGAACGATTATATATATTGTTGTTACTGATCCTAACTTGTTAACCATTAGGCTATACCAGAACCATGAGTCCAAGAGCCGTCAATATTTCCATCACGAAATAGGTCTTTTCAATAGGCCCTGTTTTTCAAGTCCCAAACAGGTGAGAAGATGTCCAGGAGTGAAATGATCATTATTACATTTCTTATAGATGAGGTAGATCTTATTTCCTCGGTCAAATTTACGGTACTTCAGGTGTCTACTTAGAAGCCTTGTGAAAGTAGTCTGCTGAGCACGATTACCCCCAAAAGCAACAGCACCTCTCGGCTGCCTGCCACAGCATTAATCGTGAGCCAGATGAGAATGTCAGGAAGAGGCAACAATAGATTTAACTCTCGAGCAGATCTCCAAAAAGATCAGGGCGCCAGTGGTCAGACGCATTGAAGTACCTTCCTAAGCCAGGGCATCAGCAATTTTATTACACTGATGCCAATATGTGAAGGGATACATTGCAGATGTACATCATGACCGGAAGAGAGTTTTTGCAGTAAAGCCAAAATAAGACGTAAAGACTTATCACCAATACGAAGCCAAGTTTGCAGATGCTGGATAGAACTGCAACTGTCAGTCAAAATCCAGATATCTTTGCAGGCAGTGACGATTACATATGAAGCTGTCTGGTTACTCTGTAGAGCCATTAAGCTTATTTTGGAGTAGGAAACATAAAATCAGCATTGAACAGGATTCGAAATCTGAACACTCCGTTTACTAGTGTGATTCCGATTATATGTGATTCCAATTTTAAGGCACAAAGAAAAGAAATTCGTGCGTAAGAAGATAAGAAATTCCTTACAACTTCATGAAGAACCATCTTTAAGCATGTAAATATAATTTTTGCCACCAGTATATTTCATGCATTAATATTTCCCATAAATTAATTTAAAGTCTAGAGTAATATCTTTCTTCTCCTTTATATTTCATTTAGACATTTATTATGACTATGTTAGTCATTACATTTTACTTTTCACTAAACTATCTGCGCGCCAAAGGGGTTTCCGAAATACACGGCTAGCCGAAAGTCTTCACGAGAAGTTGTTTGTAGAGGATGAAGGATGAGAGACCTTCAAACAGGCTTCCGGAGTGTTCTCCTTCAAAACTGGCTCGGAAGCTTAACAGTTAGAAAGGTACTCGGGGGTAGTTGTACAGGGTGAAGTGATGTCGAACCTGAACTTGGAAATAAGTTTCTGTAAAAGAAAGAGCCCTAGTGCCTCATTTTTAACATATTTTCTCTCAGGTTTTTGCATATAATTTAGGAACTTCTAATTTACGGTAACAACTAAAATATACGCACTAGTAAAAACGTACGTTGGATACATAAAGAAAAAGTTTGGTGATTTTAATAACTCCTTTGATATGCAGTACACTATAGAGGAGACGCCCAAATCTGGGCCTTTTTCAAGCCCTTAACTCTATTAAATGTGCCTCCTCCTCAAGAAACAGTACAAGTAGGCATGATCTCTCGGTCAACCCAGGGGGACAAAATTGTACAAAGTTTTAAGCACTCAAGTCAGAGGGGACCAGGCTCCAAACGGTCACCAACAAAGTGAACGAAATGAGGTCAAAGATTGTCTCCCAATGTTGAGCAAGAGGAGTCAGACCCCCCAGGGACAACCTTCTATATCAAACCATGTAGGATCCCCACAGTAAAGGGGCAAACAAGTCAACACCAGTACGATCCTTGCCAAGCCTGAATCTATCACCAAAGAATCGATGGTTTTAGTCGCTGTGAAGACTGATTATGTACTCCAGGAGCCGAGTCTATGTAAGTATAGGTCTTAATCAGAACGCCGGGTTGCCCGCCCAGTCGATCCTCGGGGGAATCCTTTGATATACAGAGTACACTAAATAATATCAGCTCGTCTTTGAATGTGCTTTTTAATGTGCTTAAATGCCACCAGACTGAAAAATGGTTAGTGACGCTGACTGCCGTAGACAAGGGCCCAGGTTCGAATTCTGGAAAAGGCACTGATTTTTGTAAATGTTAAGTATCTGCGCGGCATGGGGACACTCAAAATATCCGGCGATCCGAAAGTCCTCTCCAGAGATTGGTGGTTTGGGAAGAGGGATAGGAGATTCGCGGACCCGTTCCCTGGTGGTGCTGTCCTTCAAAATTGAGGTGGAGCTGAACAAAGCCGTAGTGTCACCAGTATGGTGCTCAAGGCTCTTGGCAACGACAGACATAATCTTGCACTCCTTGTCACGAAAAAATTCGGGCGGCTTGTTCTGATTAGGTCAGACAAATGAGATTAGTCTCAACGACAACAGTGTGCTAAGATGTGCTTGAGTTCGTCTCTAAACCTTTCGTTTGGAAAAGGTGCTTCTTTCCCTTCTCAGTTTTCTAGAGGTAACATAAGAAAAAAAAAAGAGGGGGAAATGTACTAGAGTATATACGATAATAAAGACATCCTTCAAGGAGACCTTCTGAATATTTTACATTTAAAAAAAAGTATTCAGTTATTCACCTTAAACTGAAGGAAGAATGAGAGTATCTCGAAACGTGATTTCTCAAATAATGCTATGTAAAGTTAATCTGTTAAAGTTACAATAATGTTTTAAATAAATAAAAATGAAATCAAGGATGAATTTTTCCGTGAATGATTCTGTATCTCTAAGTAATGAAAATGAGGGCTAAAAATATGTGAAAAGGGGAAACTTTTATTTCTTACAATATATATTAAATAAATACAAAGTCTTTTCATGAATTTGTAATAATGCAATATCAAATAAAAAACAACATAAAAGTTAAATTTTTGAAAACATGTTAAATCTCTGTTGCTTCGCTGTAGATACGTAAGGATAAAATTGTAAATTTATCAAGATCGCTTAAAAGCATAAGAAAATTTATTTTGAGTCTTGCAGGTAACGTTCTTAAAGTAATTTTTAGGGAGGAAAAGAGCGGACTTCATAAAGCTTGTTTTTTTATAAACCTTCTTTTTAATTAGCTATAGAAAGTGCCCAGCTATTTAAAATCCACTTCGCGAAACGTGACAAATTATTATTAAATTATATGTTATCGTCAATTTATAATACACCCAAGAAAACTGTTTGTTTTCCAAGTTTTGTGCGATATAATTGTGGAAAGTGCATTTAATTAAAATCAAAGATTTTTCCATTCCATTTAAATTTTGTATCAGTATGTGAATTTTAAAACGCTTCTTGCGTATGCGTATGAATGTTCTAATAAATTATTTAAGGTACTAATTTAGTGAGAATTTAAGTGAGCTGAAAACGTTTTTAGCAGCTGCTTTATTAAAGCTGTACCATCTATGCTAGAACTGTAATTCATGAAAGAATGGTGCAAAATATATTCATGTTTACAAAATTCGGATTAACTGAATGATTCGTAATTTGCATAAATACAGAAAATCTTTTACATTTTATCTATGAATACAGGGTTATTTGAAATTGATTACTCCTATTTCAGATGATATTAATTCCTCTGCTATCACAGGATGATGAAATTATAAAAATAATCAAAATGTTATTATAGGTTATATTTTGCCGAGACTAACAGGTTTTTTGGAGCTGGGAATTTGCTAGCTGGATTATTCAAGGGTGTATTACGGCTCGTGATAAGCATTTACGACCAAAAAACGCTTGGAGAAATAATTATTTCCAAGTTTAAGAAGAATTTAATAAAGAATTTCAGACAAAGAAAACTGCTACTGAAATGGCAAAATGTAGGTTTTAGAGCTTCACAGGTTTGTAGTTTTTAAGGAGGTCTTTTTTTATGATCTTATTTTTCCGATTTTTTCATTTTATTTATTTATATTTTTTTAATTTGAGAGGCAGCATTTGAGTAAAAGAAACAGAACATCAACAAGCAGAATCTCAACAATTCTACAGAAAAGTATTTTGATGAAAAAGTACTTACTTTAAACAATGAGAATATTCATACCAGTTAGGAATATCAAGAAGTTTGTGGCAAAGAAGGTTAGAACTTTGGAGCTATTTCTATGTGAGATACAGATTTGGCAGCCCTTCAAAAATAGAACAAAGACAGGCCTTCATATTTTGAAAATTTAACAAATGAAATGAAAGGATACGGACAAGTTTTAGCGAAACATTTATGTGATATAGGGACGATACTAAATTTCAACTAAACTGTTTTATTAGTAAACAAAGAAAGTGACACTTAACATCCAGATGTCAGTATTGCAACTTCCCTATACCCACAAAACCCTACCAAATATTGAGCAGTATTTTTCTGGGTAAATAATTGACTCAATGTTCACAAAAAATTCAGTCTCTGGCAGATCTATATGCAATTGTTGGAAATAAAGTATATATCTGAAACATAGTAATAATACGATTCCCCGGTATTAGTTAATAAGGAATGAAGCTCGTCCCTACGCCAACAAAGACAATTTTTTGTTACCTGGCAACAACATTCAGTGACAGAATAAATAAATTAGATGCAGAAAAGTTCACGAAAATAGTAATATCGAATGCTTCTTCCCCAAAAAGTTCCTACTTTAATCTTTCCGATTACTTCACGTAGTGATACATCAAAGACAGAATAGCATGTATGCTTCCTATTCTCTCACGAAACTAAAATTAGTAGTTATTGAAATAAATTAATGCAGTAGATAATGTAATTTTTGTGTTTACAAACCGATTCTGAACCATTTGAACCGAGAAAGACAAAGCTTTAAAAAGGTGTTATACAATAAAAATAATTCATTTTTTCACTGATCAAATTTGGTCTAACTTAGTTATCTCTTACAGCTTTGATCATATGCATCTAAACGGCAGTCGAAAGCTCTGTCAATCGCAAAATCTTATCACCCGGACCATGTGAATGTGATACTCAGAAGAAACAAAAACACCGAGAAGTGGTGGGAAGCACACAGCTGCATGATCTCGAAAGGTGTAAAGTAAATAAATCGTTCAGAATTTTATTGAAAAATGGTGTTTCAAACAGTGATTTTGCTGTGCAAGCACTCAACATTTTAATTCCATACTGTATCATTTAATATGATAGACGTTATCAGATTATCAAAAGGTATTTAATATTCCTTTCATTTCAATTGGACTTGAATCTGAATGAACTAGAGACCTTTACATGGATAAAAATATTAAATAAACAGAAGATTTATGGGACAAAGAAAAGAGCATTCTTATTAAAGTATAGCTATAAAGTTATGTTTTCCTACGTTGCCATTATAAAAGCCAGTAACAGAAAATTCATAGCATAACTTTCGGCGATAAAATGTTGTCTTGCTGGCGTCAGGTTCCACTCTGGTTAAAAGGTAGTTTGAATTTTTTAAAGAATTTAACTTTTAAATGTTGGAAAGAAGAACTGAAACACTTGATTGCAATTCCAATCAGAATAATTTCTCTTGTAAAACGCAAATCTCTCGAAAGGATTTGATATGTTTACTGTTATAATCCGTTAGCATCTAGGAAAAAAAATGAGTGTTTTTTTTTGTTCAGAGACTCATTACGATGCAATTAACCAATGAGCTCGTCTGTTCAGAGCGATGTTGTTTTCGATAGTCAACTGCATTATAGCAGTTATTTTTTTCTTTCGTTATTTCTAAAACGGTATCTTGTGCTACTTTTCCTTTAAAAAAATATTCACATAAAGTTTTTGGTCTAGTGATTCAGCCTAGAAAAGCGTATTGTCCAACTGGTTGAAGATTTTCCTAATATTAGACCGGACAGTTTCTGCGCAGGCTTCCTGGGACCCAAATAAAGTGTTGTTTAGCATAAATCCTTCTTATATAATCTGAAAAAAAAATTTTAATTCATTTTTTGTGATAGAAAATTCTTAACTAAGTTATATAATTTTAAAACTTCAGTTTCCCCAAATAATAATAAATTTGGGTAGATATTATTCTATACTAATCTACGACATATTTAACACACGCAGATAATTTTACTAGCTTGAAATTAATTTCAGAGTTTAATAACGGCATTTTCTATTATTTCATCATAGATTTCAATCAGTCTTCAACTTTAGTCTCTGTTCATATAAATTTACAGTACTTCAATAATAATCAAATCATAGCGATTCTGCTTCAACACTTGTTAGACCATACCTTTTATTATGCTACATTGCAGTTTTAAAGCAGGGCTCATCAGATACTATAAATGATTAATAGTTGAATCTGAATGGATCTTGTAATCATACACAAATATTCGAAAGCATTTTTTTGCCATAAAGCAGAACAGTTTGTTTTTCGATTGAAAACAATTTGAAAAAAAATTATAACCAGAAAGCATTTTCCTTATGAGTAGGTTATTAATTTAAATTTTGGACAGTGCTGTACGCACATAACTGAGACTGTGCCTTTCTGTAGATATTTATTTAGGAAGAGAATGTAGGAAAAGAGATACCTTATAGCTTTTCCATCATAATTTTTCTTTTATTTTAATTTAATAAAAAATTAACCTGAATATTTACATAAATGTAAGAAAAGAATACTTTTATTTTTACATGCGACAAGCTATTTGTATCATTAAAACACTCTCTTTAAATTTTAGATGCATATTTTTCATTAAGGAGGAGCTTAACATTTTCATTAAGGAGGAGCTTAACATTTTAGTTAAGGAGGAGCTTATTTTATTTAAACATACTCTGCACCATGTGCATCATCAGTCTAGTAGATACATATTATATTTCTAGATTCAACAATCTGCACGTCATTTGCTAATTTCTTTCTTCAAGAATTACTATTCAAAAAGGCGACTGGCTTAACTATTAGACACCCTCTGTCCCTTTCTTATATTTAATTTCTTTTATGCACATGCCCCATTAGCTGACGCCTTGCAAAAATTTAAATTACTTCATATTTTAAAAAAGCGTCTTTTATTCGTGGACACGAGACCAGAGTATGAAATCCCTAAACTCTCTGAGCACATCGTCTATTCACGAAACCCCCAATTTTATTACTTTTACCCACCGAGATTTGATAAAATTATGAACCACGAATCCACAAGTAATGATTTATTCTTGCATTTAATGACAGTTCTGGTCGAAGAGAAACGAAAATCTCGCCATCATGATCTTAGAAAAATAATGCTCGGGCCATTAAAAAGCAAACAAAGAAACAAAAAAATTTGGATTCCACCAAAACTATGACAAATGATGGTTGTAGATTTTTAAGTGGTTTTCTTGGAATTCAGTCAGATACTTAATTCTGTCTGAAAGAAAAATAAATGCGAAAATAACTGTTTGCAGTTATTCTTTCTTTCTGTCTAGACAGGCTGTTCTTAAATCTTTATTTTGTACATTCAGCCGAACAAGTTCAGTGAAAAAGATCTTACTGGAACAAACAAAATATTGTTGTAAACCAATCGCTTACGGTGTTCAGAAATTAAGAAAAATTGACTAATTCTTTATATTCGTTTAACCTAATTATTTATACGTCTCAGACATAGATGGGTGGGTATGTCTAACCTACATCTGCTCATTTGCCCGACAGAAATATTTTAAATTTATATTTTCGCTTTTAAATTAAAAATGCTTTAAGATATAAAAGTTAAACTTACTGGATATTACGTCTCATAAGACGCTGGATATTATTTTGCAGTCATCAATTACAGTTCAAAGCTTCTGTCACGTTACGAAGACGGGGTGAGGAATGAATACTGAACACGTCTGAAGCTCAAATGTTTACAGTAATAAAGTTTGGAGATGAGTTCCTGCTAAATTAAAATACTGAATTATTTTAGTTTCCAGCTTGATATCTGAAGTTTAGTTTGATATCTAAAGGCATAAAATTTCATGATAAATGATGATAATAGGGTAAGGAAATAATTTCAGTTCTGAATATGTTTTGAAAATTATACTTCAAAAAACTTTAAAAAAAATGCTCAAAAATATGTCGGAGAAAAACTGCAGGGCTCTACTGTAGCTTGAAGCTTGTGTCAAAGTACTGCTTGAAAGAAATTACGAAGTCATGAGAAGTCTAGAATAATCTTTTTTATTTGAGTCATAAATGAACAGAAAAGCACAGCTTGCGCAACAGACGAACCACCGCGACTCAAGGGTGTTTAAATTATAACAAAAAGTTAAATTTCGAGTGTAGGTAATGTAGTCTGAGATTACACATAAAATAGATTACTTAATCTAGCTCAGATATTTAACGGCGCGTATTTTAAAATGTCGGCTAGCAAGACGCTAAAGGCGGAATACAACTAAAGCATAGCTGGCGATAGTAAGTAAGAGCAAGACCTTCTACCAGAAGCTCTGATCTAAACTTTCAAGCCCCGACATTAAATACACAAAACACCTAATTTGTGCATTGTGATGAGGATTACGGAAAAGTGAATTACAGCAATGATTTAAATCACAATAACTGGTTAATAAACGCAAAATACCTTATAAATTATCAAAAAAAATTAAATAAAACAAATTGTAAATATCTATTAGCCATTAAAATTAACTTCAGAGGAATAAATCTGGTGGCAATAGAGTTTGGTTTACTTCAACGTATTTTATGCAGTATGTTACATAAACCTGGAAAACTGAACTATATAATGGATTGGCCTAAGCGCCAGAAATGCTAAGGCCCCGAAACATCGGTCGACCGAAAAAGATTTTTCTACTTCAAGTATTATAGTGCGTATTTATTGTTTTAGGTATTCGTAAAGAAACTGCTTTGACCCCGAGTTGAGATGTAGAGATCTGTAGATTGTAACAGATCTGTAGAGTCACTCGGTTATTTTGATGCTGAGGACTTGAAAAATGAGGAATGCCCTCTCCGGGACTCGAACCTGGACCTCTCAAATATGCGTCAAGTGTGCTAACTGTTACACCATGAAAGCATGCAGAAAGGAGGAATAAAATAACCACCAAGAAAAAGTGTGTCAAGAACATGCGGTGTTCCCAGGTGGTCACCCTCCTAAGCATTGATCGCGTCCGATGACTTTATATACTCCCCCTTTTAAAGTGCGACTGGGGATTAGGGGACCTAATTGCGAAATCCTGGTGGTGAAGAATCCTCATTCACCACCTTTTAGTTCGTGCCCCACTGTAGAGTCAGTAGGTTATTTTGAAGCAGGAGATGTGAGAAATGTGCAATGCCCTCACCGGGACTTGAATCTGAACCTCTCGAATACTCGCAGAGTGTGCTAATAGTTACACCAGGAAGGCATGTAGAAAGGAGGGAGAAAATACCTATAGATATACCTTATAGATTAAGTATAAGAAAAATATTCTTTTCAAATTTTTAATGTAGGTTAATTTAACTAATATAACCTTTTCAATACTATAGCTTATTTGGAATTGCAATGATTTGATTTGATGCATATAACGACTTCCTTTTAGTAAGGCTATGAAAAAAAAATATTTTACAGTTATGTTTAATGTGCGACGTATTTTGCAATTGTCAATGGATTTTATTACTTTTTAATATTTTCAGTTTGTGTAACAAATTAAGCACTCACACATAAATAAAAATGTCTGTGATAGTTTATTTTTAGTGTCATTGCAGCTTTTTTTTAATCACAAATTAGGTATATGTTTCTCCAGAATCTCTAATTAAGCTAATTAATTATATTTTCCTTTTGAAAACTGTAATGAATTTTCATCGAAACCCTTATAACTGCACATTTGCATGAGAGAAAACCGCAGATTTTTTTTCCCGTTAAATTTGCGCTTTAGGAGCTGAAAACCATATAGTCCTATAAAACACAGCTACCGCTACTTAGGTGATGTTTGATATTTACTTTGTGATCTAATCCTTTTGCAAAAACGACAATCAAAGAATGAATGACATGGACTAAAATCAGCAACAATAAAATGCAAGTCCCCAAAGTGACATAAATGAATCATGCAACTCGTGACCTACGGAATCGTGTTTTTGATAGAATCGCAGCCCACGATGTTACGGGACTGTGATTAAGACTTTCCTCCGTCTCTCATCACCATACGTAATGTAGGAAGATGTTTTTTTAATTGTAACGCCGAAAGGCACGAAGTACCGTCTGAAAGCGGGTAAACTCCAAATGATGATGGTCTTGGATGCTTGGGCAACATGAAAACAGAAGAAATTATTCGGTATTTTTTTCTGAACTTCTACGTTGGACAATCTGAAGCTAATGGTCAAGAACCCTATTCAAAATCAAATTACAAGGAATATTAGCATTCACTACGTGTTGCGTCTAGTTGAAAAAATATAAGAAGCCGCGGAGAAAAATGGTCTACCTTTCATACAGGCATTTATTAATCAAAAACCTGAAATATGTTAATAACCATCTGAAGACACATGTTAATTGTTCTTAATGCAGAATAATTGTTTCTACTGACTCTTAACACCATGTTGCGAAAGATTTAAATAAATGAGAAATTGTAAAACATTCTTTACGCAGGTTTCCTTTAAAAATAATTGCTACGCATAAAAATAAATTCAGCACGAATGATCTTGAGATTGATAAATTTTAGTTAAATTGCCTTTATATGTACGCATTACAGTACGATGCATTTCGTTGTAGTGAATTCAGATAAGGTATATTTGCGTTATTGGACAGCTCTTGGACATTCTTCTTTTTATAATTGTTTTGGATTTACAATTACATATATTCAGAATAAGCTTAAAACTTTAAATTACTTATAACCTTTTTAAAGCAAAAGCTTTTTCAGATTTAAGGATTTTTTGTCTGCCTCGAAGCAAGAGTAAAATTTTAAATTAGGCAAGCGAATATACTTTGCCATATATTTTGAATAAAATTTATTTCTATCGATTTCAAGGGCGATCAAACACGGTTACCTCTTCTACAGGGAAAAACTAAGTCTGATCTCGCTCCAAATAGAGATAACCCCTTGCTAAGGTTGCTTTTAGTGCCTAATTTAAAATTTTACATTTTCATGTTTCTCCCAGAAGAGAAAAAGTGTTGAAAATTTTTAGAGAGTTATTCAATATAGTATTCGGGGTATTTTGAGTACTTTAATTTCTCGTAATGGCCTGAAAACTGCAAAATTATTTTTAACTTTCTCGACCATTTCAACTTTGTTTTTGAGGTTTCCACATGAAAATGTTTTCTGTAACTAGAGGAAACTTTGGAACGCTTAAATCGACAGAAAAAATAAAGGGATGAAGGATAAGCTAAGTCTCACGCATGTTATCATAGCAAGTATTTTCTCCTGAAAATAAATTTTGAAAATGACAGGGAAGCAGAAATAATGGCTTTCTATTATATTTATAGTAAGATATAAAAACATTTTTTATAAGCATTTCCAAATAGTTTTATGTAAGTAAAATGTTCCAGAAAGAATAACCATGTTGGTTTTTTGAATGAATTATTCTGTAAATAAGGGGATATGCTCTTAAAAACAGCAGCTTTCAATGATAGGAATTATAATTGTTAAAAGGTTTACCAAACTGAATAAATAAACAATACAGGAGCCTAGAGGAGCAAAAAAGATGTAGCACAATATTTTATGATCTATATAATTTGCATCCATATTAAACAAATTCCTTGATGGATATGTATTCATAATTTTTAGTAGTAGATAAGAACGTAGAAAAAATAAGAAGACATAGAAAAAGCATAATAAAGTTAATTATCTCTTTCGAAGAGAATTCTGGCGACAAACTGCCGCTTCTGAAAAATGTTATTTCATTTAGTAATGATAGAGCACTTTACCAACATAAACTGTTAAAACTGAAAAGAAAAATCTAATCTTTTAGCAGCCTAAGTACAAAAAATAACAATTTGCATTTACATTAGAACTGTAAATGTATGCCAACGAATATGATATTTTAGTTTTATTGATCTTCGTTGGATGAGACTATTATTAAAATGTATAAAAATCAGTTTAAAAATTCATGGATTTGTGATTAATATACTAAAGTTTCTTTATTCCTTCATTTTCGGAACTAAATTGGAACATTTATTGCTTTAAAAATTTTACGAAAAATAATATGATAAAATTTTTAATAACCCAAGTTATTTTTACTAAAAATTATTTAAAATTAATAAAAATGTAATAAAAAGTTAAATATACGTAAGACTTTGAAGCAAACCTTCAAGACGTTTTTGTCTTCGATTCCACTTATATAAGCCTGCCTCGATGTATATTTTAAGCATTAAGAGACAAAATACTGTCATTTTAAAGTTGCACACTTGCTTTTATTTCTCACGTGCAAAATCGACTACAGGACATCAACATATAAAACATTTATGAACATTGAAATAATGTACCGCGAAGTTATAATTCTGCAAGTAAAAAAAATAGAGGCAAGATTTACCCGAAGTACCATATGTTTTATGTTGTCAAATAATTTTCCGAATTCATGTCTAAACGTCTAAAATATTTGTAAAGCATTTTGAAACACCATGCAAAGTAATACAAAATAGGTTTATGAACAAGATATGTTGCTGGGTTACATTTAAAAATTGAAATGTCATTGCCCATACGTATATTGAGAAATAAATTGCATATTAGCACACAGTTCGTATCTTACATATATTTATTTTCAGAAGCATTAATTTTGTTATATTAATAACGAAAATCTCATAGAATTTTATTTCCATCAGGATATAAATCTACCTCATATTAAAAAATAATGAAAATTCTCTTCTGTCAGACCTCTTAAGATCGGCCTTATTACTCAGGTAATTTAATTTTATTTTCTCTGGTATATGGAAATTACTTTACAGCTGCAAAATTTATCATCTTTATTTAAGGTGAAGTGAGGTAAGTGTAGACAGGTATTTGTGGAGTTGGAATTTAAACCTGTGTGTTTTCAATCTGGTATGTAAATACTTAACACTGTCGGTATCAAACGCATTGCGATGTTATTACTGTTTAATTAATATTGATTAAAATCATAAGCTTCCTTGTAGATTTTCATTTTGATAGGATGTTGCACAAAATGTCAACTACTCTGCACTTTCATCCGAAAATGGGGACAAGAGTGTAACTTAAAAATACTTTGAAACCTTGTTGAACCTAGATAACTTTATTATTGCTTACTTGTTTTACTATTATTTAAGTTTGTCATTTCTGTATGTTGTTCACTTATGAACAATATGTGCAATTATTAAAGAGCAGAATTATTAACAAGCCTGCGATACAATGCTTGGTTGATTTAAGCGAGGAAAACGTGTTCACTCTTGCGCGATATCTATATCGACTTGGTTTTTAAGTGATTACGGCAAAGTCTCGAGTGCTATCTGCCTAAGGGGAGGTACGTCTTCGTGGAGGATATTTTAAGGAAAATTGACTCGTATACAAGTTATACACTAGGAAAACCCGAATGTAACTAGACTTTTTGCTGGATTCGAAACTCGGACCACACTACTAGCGCTCAGTGACTTTACCGTTCGGCCGCTGGTGAGCCTCATCTATATCGAATAGCTTATATTAATTTGTAGTAGACGCCGCCCAGTCGGTATAGTGGTTAGCGACCCTGATTGTCGTAGCGATGGGCCCATATTTGAATCCCGGAGAAGGCATGGTCCCTCCCTTCATAGGAGGCAACTGTGGCCACCTGTTAGGTGCTTCGATAATGAAATGGTCACCACTTTCGGCCCTTCTAATGGCTATTAAATAAAGCGCCCGGCCATTAAAATTATGATAAAAATATCCGATATATGCACCTGCGCTGCTTACGAACGTATCCCACTCCACCTTAGTAATAATAGTAATCCACATCGAGTGCAGATTTTCTTATTTTCAGTGCAGCGACTTAAATCCCTGGGTTTAAAAAAAGTTGAAGCAATTGAAAAAAATTCAGACAGCAGTATACCTTACTAGTTATAATACAAAGACGAAAGCGTTTGCAAAGAAACCCATTGGAAATGTTGAACAAGCCAATTATTACATTTAGATTATTACGTGCCTTTTTATTCTCGTTAGCAAGCAGATTGGCTTGAATATTTTTTTGTTTTACTCATTAAATGGACGTCAGTAATAATTTAAAAGAAATAATTTCAGAAATAATTTAGATCTGCAAAGCGAAAAATTATTTGCTGTAGGTACTTGTTTTTGTGTTGTTTGTTAAGTTTATAAGTTGTCAAAAATTACCATTACTTATAATTATTTCGCTAGATAAATATCATTGAAAGAGTCTGTTATTTTGCCTAAAGTTTTTTTTTAACTTTTTATTCATCGAAATTAGTTTAAAAATCGTTAGTCCTTGTCTCAGTCAATCGCTTCCAGAAAGAAGCAACGACAATATATCATTAAACTTGGCAGGAGAGTGAAGAAGATAAAGACAAACCAAGGACGGTTAGGACAAACTTCCTACTTCGTTAACTTATTTTTCTCTTAGATTTCTTTACCCAAATATATTTAAATACCTTACATGAAATCCTGTGTGTTGCAGGACAGTGATGAATAGTGTTTGGCGTACGTTTTGTTAATTGGCTATCGATTGGCATGCTTTCAGCGTAACTTTCGCTCTTGTAACTACTTGTCTGAGTGCCCAAATTGCTTGTAAAATGGAAAATGCATACCAGCTGAAATGTTAGCTGAAGAATATTTAACAAATTGAATTTCAGGTCGAGAAAGTATGACATATACAGAAATTTTCTTAAATTATATTCAATTTTCCAATTAACACGTCGCGAAGAACTTCTCCAAAACACCCAAGCAGTAGTTATTTAAAAAAAAAAAGGATTTCAGATTTTATATTACCCCCAAAGGGCTTTTTTTAACGTTTTGTGTGCTACCTCTCTATTTACTAAATATCATGTTCTTCGCACTTAAGCCATAAAATTCAATTCAACAACAATATCACAAAATATTTAAAAAGAGCATATCTTTAGAATTTCCGATACACATTCTCGCGCGCTATTGATAGAAACATTTTTCCTCCCTTCCCTAGAGTGTTACCACCGTTCGCTTTGAAATCGTTGAGTTTGTTAATGAAAGTATTCGTTAAAGTTTTATGAAATATGAAAAAGGATAATAAAATAAATTCCAAATTCCAAATTTGGGCTTTCAGATGCCCATATTCGAGTGGAGGACTACGTTATTCAAAATTTGATGTCTCTAGGTACCATTGTTTTTTCACAATGCAAAAAACGTACATGCATTCATAGAGATTCTTTCTTATTCAATTTCCTTAAATATAAAGCAAGGCTCTAATATTTGATGGCAACAATTTTTGAAACGCTGTTTTATAGTGGACAACGCAAAACGCCAAAACGAAATTAATAGCCCTTCTGAGCAAAATGTCCCTTTGGGCTAAAAACTGCATTAAAATTTTTATATAAACTTCATTTTAAAGGTCTTTTTCCGCTTAAAACCATGATTCAAACAATAAAAGTCTGAGAGTTTTAGTTTTTTCATTAATTGTAAGAGGTATATGACAAAAAATGATTTCAATTTTAAAAAAATCTAGATCAAAATTTGAAAAAGAAAAACTCTTCACCATATTGCATTGTTTTCTAAAATCACTGTGTGTTCAAAAGTTGAGGTCGTAGCTTATAAAGAAATAGTTTGAAAATCAATAAGAAAGTGTTAACAATAGTGACAAACACTATTAGCTGGGTTAACAAAAACAATTAAAAATGCAGCTAGTTTAACTAAATTCTAAAATGTCATCTGTTAATATTTTTTTATTATTCTTATTTTAAAAGAAGATGAAGAGTTTGTTTTATGGCTTTGGAAATTTCAAATTTTTATATAAGATACATTTTTGAATGTTATAACTATAAAGTTCCCTAAAAGAATACGATATCACGTGCTCCAATAAAATTTTTAAAAGGAACGTTTTAAAATAAAATGCTCAAAAAAAGTTTTAAAAGACATAGATTTGATTGCAAATAATTTTAAACGTTGACTAATCGTACTGTTTTTTAATTTAATAAAATGCAATGAATCGTAAATGCAAAATCTATCCATAAAAATAAGGATAGAAGTAGCATTTATAAAATGGTAAAAGACTTCTGTAGAAAGTTTAGTTTCTTTCCAAGCAATTCTTTGCAGCAAGAGGAGTGAAATTAATAAATTTATAAAGGAAATCAATTTTAGAGACATCTATACAAAAGCAAGAAAAATAATGTGAGGTAAAGGCATCATAACTTTGAAACTATATTTTCAAGCAATGCCCAAGCAACAGTCGATACTTTTTCTTCAGCTCCATACAACAGCAATTTTTTTTAATAAAAATGTAGAAAATTACGAAAATAGTTAATTGCTTTAAAAGAGGTCGAAAAGTTTGTTTTATAAACTGCGAAAGTTGATTTGTGAAACTTTGTAATCAATATATTTTTCGGTGTTGAAATTTTTAATTAGTAGACGTTAAAAGAATCGAGTGATTTTCAAAAATTAAAAAAAAAATCGTGTTAAAAATTGAAAAAGCTGAAATTTTGTAAAAAGTGTACACAAATTTTATTTATAACATTTTTTTCCCATTTTATCCGAACGCAGATAATAAAATTCTGAAATTTTTAATTTGTTCGTTGCACGAAGATATGTCTGAAAAATCGTTTTAACATTAAATTGAAAATCAAAATCGAATTTTGAAAAAAGTGACCACACGACATTGTCATTTGCAAACAGTATGTGCACAAAATTTTAACTTTATAGCTTATCAGCATCTAGGATAAAAATCAATGTCAACAGCGGCAACACCATGAGTGAGCTAAATAAAAGCTTGGGGATAATGAAAGAGAAGTTGAATATAAGTAATCATCAGCATAATCATAATTATAATAATAATGCTAACAAGAATAACTGAAGTAACAACTAATGAAAATAGTTAACTGATTAAATTAGGTAATTGGCTGATTATTTTCTTTCAACAGTAGAACAGAGAAGTTAACAAGTTCAACAAAGCAACTAAATTCCAATCCAATTCAATCCTTTATGCATTGCTCGGAGCAAAAATTCTATGAGTTTTCTTGAAGAGTTTTTGAAGCTTCAAAGCTCTAAATACAAAAGTATGTGGCAGTAAAAATAAAACATAATAATTATCATGTATGAAATGCGGAAGCAATTTAGAATATTAGCATGGGTTAGCTTTGTTACTATTCGAAATTGCTACCACATTTCAAACATGATAAATGTAATGTGTCCTGCTAATATTTTAGAATTTAAGGACAGAAGAAGCATATCTTCAGTAGTTTCGAGTTTCGATATTTCCTCTGAAAACAGATTCATTCCAATTAACATTGCTGTATGGAGTCCTAACAGAAGTCATCATTAATAAAATAGAATATACTAAGCTACAGTTACGCACCTAAGGCCTTGCAATATTTGGCAAGTATGATATGAAAGCTAAGAACAAAGAAATAATTATTACACCTTTTTCAGCCAGCCTTTATTTGAGTGTTGAAATAATCTAGTCTCCGTAGAATTTTAAACATAAATTGAAAACCGTGATAAAAATGGCATTGCAATTTTCATCGAGAAAAGCTGTCTAGTAATTCTGAAATTTTCTCTTTAATAGTTAAAAACGATAAAGAAAAAATAGTTTAAAACTTAAGAAGAAGTAGAATATCTACTAAAATGGAAAAGGGATGGCTAATGACTCAAAACAACTTAAACGTTATTATATTAAAGGAAGAGTATCAACCACAAAATAATAATAAATTATTGCAAGTATTTCTTAAATGGGAAGAGTTAAGTGCTTATAAAATTCATAAAACTTTTGTGTGATGCATAAAAAGGTAATTTACAAAATTAAATGTTTACTCTCATATTTAAAGGTTTTTTTGGGGGGGGGTTTAAGAATTCATCAGTGATGTCCCTGTAAACCCAGAACTGATTTTGAGAGAAAAAAAATTAGTCTTCTCGAATTTTGTTGATACTGCATCTAAATTACATAATAAGCTGTAAAAAAATTTTCTTACATTAAGTTTCATCAACACGGCCAGCAAAAAATCTAGAATTATACAATGATGTAAACAACGAAAGAAAGAAGATTTACTCTAATAATGCCCAAGATCACCAGCTATAAATAATAGAAAATTATAAATACTCACTAGTTATAAATGTTCAAGAATGCTCGAGCACCAGTTATAATTAAAAACAAAACAGTCATTGATTTTCTTATTTTAATATCAGATAAAAATTTCAAATTGGAAATCCCATGCACTAAACGGTCTTTTAAGCAAATTTATGTATATGCAGTATAGGGTTTTATCAAAAATTCTGCAATTTAAATATACCAATTAGTTATTAGCTGCATAAAAGTGAACTGAGCAGACACTAGGTGAAAACTATGATTTCTGCAAAACAAAACTACCATTGCTCAGATTCGAATCAGTTCTTCCCCTGCGTTCTCTCTATTCAATCTTTTCCATTGCACCCTTTCCTTGCAAAGTTCCGTCAATACTGTTTCTCTTCAATTAAAGAAATTTCGATGAGTGGGCCGTACTGCTTTTCCCTATCTTAACTCTTGATTTCTAATTTATTATTTCTTTTCGATACTTTATTCTGACAAGAATAACGAATTTCTTGCATTTACAAAATCCGTATACTCAATCTTGATTACGTTTCATACATTATGCTCATTTTTAGTTTCACTTACTTCCAAAGCCCTGGAACTTCTGTTCCTTACTTACATTAAGCAAACAAACAGACAAAAAGGAAAAAAAAAAGATATGTAATTAAGGATTAAATGTGCTTCGTTAGGTGTACAGTGAACAAATCCTCTTTAAACGCGACCACCCACTATTCTAAAGGAGTTCCAGAATTCTGATGAGGTGATTATATCAGAAGCTATGAACATTTACGCATGTTCTGAAATACACAGTCCAGTCACATTAATGTGACCATCTGTCAAAAGCCAGAATAACCACCTTTCGCAGAGCGGACTGCTGCGAGACGTGCAGGAAGAGAATCACATAGGTCCCTGAAGGTGTTCTCTGGGATGTTGAGCCATGCCGACTCTAATGCCGTGGCCAGCTGCGCTAGATTACGCGGTTGAGGATCCATGGCGCGAACAACTCGATCGAGATGGTCCCACAGATGCTCGATTGGGTTTAAGTCAGGTGAGTTTGCTGGCCAGGGGAGGACGGTAAACTCATCCTGGTGCTCTTCGAACCACGCACGTACACTGGCAGCTGTATGGCACCTCGCATTGTCCTGCTGGAAGATGCCATCATCCTGAGGAAAAACAATGCGCATGTAGGGGTGAACATGGTCCGCAAGGACAGATGCGTACTTGTATTGATCCATTGTGCCTTCCACAATGATCAGTGAACCTAGAGAATGCCAGGAAAACATTCCCCAGACCATAATGCTCCCGCCTCCAGCTTGGACCGTTCCGGCAATGGTTGCAGGGTGGTTCCTTTCAGAGGTTTCACGCCTTATACGCCAACGTCCATCTGTCCGATGGAGCATAAAACGCGATTCATCCGAAAACGCAACCTGTCGCCACTCAGTGGACGTCCAGCTGCTGTACTGGCGTGCAAATTCTAGCCTTCGCCGTCGATGAACAGCAGTCAGCATAGGTGCACGAACCAGGCGTCTGCTTCGGAGGCCCAGACGCAGCAATGTTCGCTGAATAGTACTTTGGGAGACACTTTTGGTAGCCCCTTGGTTCATTTTGGTGGTCAGTTGCTCAACGGTAGCCCGTCTATCTGCCCGAACGCATCTCCGCAACCGTCGTTCGCCTCTGTCATCTATGGCCCGTGGTGCTGCCGTGGCCGTGGTTCGCTGATTTTGGACAGTCCCATTTTGCCATGCACGGTACACTTTTACCACGGCGGCACGCGAACAGTTCACAAACTCAGCCGTTTCGGAAATGCTTCCACCCTTGGCCCGAAAGCCAATGATCATGCATGCCCTTTTGGAAGTCGGATAAATCGCTTCGTTTCTGCATTACGCCAACGATTGAAATGTTTTCCGAAGCCCTCACACACCCTTTATATACGCTCAACTGCACTGTGCTGCCACCTGCCTTCTGTGATTGGTTATTTAACTCTGACATGGAAAGTACGTGGTGGTCACATTAAGGTGACTGGACTGTGTATATTGATCGCATTGAAAGTGCTCATTTTAGGAATGTGATCAAGCTGAAAAGCTTCATTATTATTATTTTCCAGTAGATAACGGAATTAATTTAATCTAATACTACTTAAATGAATGAATGATTATTCTAGGATTTAAGTGAAGGGAAAAAATTAAAATCTAGTAAGATTTAAGATTAATATAACTTAAATTTTCTTTCACGGTTAGTTATTACGTTATGAGGAATTACAGCATCCCTTATGCGTGGTCTTCTGATGTAAATGGAAGCACTTTCAGTGGGTAGCCGGAAGCCGTAGCGGATATAGCTGATTTTTCTTGTTTTCTGCTCCGATGTAAAAGCATTTATTTTACAGTGTCCGTTTCAATGAATTTCCCACTGTATATAGCTGACATACATCCAAGCTCTAAAAAAATACAGCGAATACTTACAATAAAAATTCAAAACATTATTCATAGTTTTTTGCGTTATTACTTACAAAGCCATATAATTTATGAGTCTTGAATTTAAATTACAAAAATACGTTTACATTTAATTTTGTCTTAAATTATAAGGTCCCCTGTTTAATATTTTAAACATTTTAAAGACATTTAAAAAAGAACATTTTAAAAATTCGCAGCAAATAAAATACGCCTTCGATGCCAAATTTTATTTGACCAAAGTAAAGATAAACTCATTAAGTTATATTATAAGGTATTTCTCCCGCCTTTTTGGCATGCCTTCGCGGTGTAGTGGTCAGCATGCTGAGCGCGCATTCCAGAGTCCGTGGTTCGAGTCTCGCCGAAGGCGTTGCTCATTTTTTCATTTCTCTCCTGCTTGAAAAAATAACCTAATGTCTCAACTATATATATATATATATATAAAAAAAGCAAAAAGAGAAAAATTCTAAAGGCAATCGCCTAAAAGTAAAGTTGATACCTAAAAAATTAATTTCTCAAAAGTAACGCTAAATGTTGGCATTCAAGAATTTCAGCATTTAAAAATTTTAACACGTAAAAAATAAAAACCAATCTAAGCACAAACTAAATTAAAATAAAACACCAGAAAAAATTACAAAGAATGGCAGTAAATGGCAATTCAGCCAAGCTCGAGTGTGTTGCAGACTTATCAAGAGAAAAGCGCACCAATCTCGGGCATACCTAAACTTCATTACGCGTTTCGTCATAATTGAGACAGAAGCTAAGAAACATTAACAGATAAAAATCTACCTAATACAGTTGGTCTCAATTCTTATCGTTTCTTTTCCCGACGTGCCTGCCATAAATTTAAAATCAAAACACTATTGAAAAAAACTATACAAAAAGCTTAGAAGGCGAATTTACAAATAAACATTAAAAGCCAATTAGGCGTTAGTCAAAAAATGCATAATTTGAAAGGAGATCCCAATGAGCTAGAAGAATTAAACTTAAACCGGAAAAAATCAAAATTAAAACTCAAGTTAATCTCTCCCGTTCTTGTACTACTTCTAAAAATTATGTATATATATATGTACGTATGTGTATGTGATGATTTAATTTGTTGTAGATAATTTGATATTAGATAAGGTTTAATTGGAGAACGACCCGGTCCTCCTTGTCAATGAAGATCTTGTAACTGATATTACATAAAGGGAATGAACTCGCCAGTCATACTATAGAAATGATCCTGTGAAGTATGATATTTTTTTCCTTCTTTCAGCATGCCTTCGTGGTATAACTGTAGCACATTCGACGCGTATTCGAGAGGTGGAGTTTCGAATCCGGGAGAGGGCGTTGCTCATTTTTCTTGTCTCCTGCTTCAAAAATTCTAATGACTCTACAACCACCGTTTCAGTATGTTAAAATTTTGTATGTAGCATCCATTAAAATGGATGTTGTGCTTTGTTCTCGTTACAACGTTCAGAATTTCTTTAAATGTTATTTCTTTAGAAATTTTTCTTCATGCAAATCCAGGTACTCCATTTGGAAGGATGTTTGAGAGATAACGTATATGTACTTTAAGAGTATGATACCAAAAACTTTGAGTCAAGTCGATTCATGAACATCTATTTCTAGATATGCATTTTTAGCTAGTTATTTTATATTTAAATATTATTTTAAAAAGAATAAAAGAAAGTCCGTTTGAGAATTTCTTTTATTTTGATAACTAGGCAATTAAATTATATTAATTTCTTTCAGGTACAAGTCAAAAACACCCATCAGATTGGATGCTGGATTTACCTGCATGAAAATTGTAGTTCCAGTTAGCTGTTGTTAGATTCTAACAATGTATACAACGTTAAGAACATATTTTGTTTGATTCTGTATTTTTATTTTAATATTTTTTGTTACAAAAATAAAAATTATTTGTAACATTCTTCTATTTTACTGTACTCAGCCAACTGAAGAACGACATAAGCAGCATCACAACTAATAACTAATAGCTGTGTGCTTGCTATTGATTTTTGATACATCCGCTTGGACAATTAATCAAGATTTCACTCTTTCAAAATTTGACAGTACTTCTAAACCTTTAGGTAGTGATCTAATGGTATGTAGTATACTTGTAGTAAATAAAGTAAGAAATCAAAGCATCAAAAATAAGCATTGACTGAGATCATACTCCTAAAATAAGTTCAAATAAAGGATATTTTTCATTAGAGAGTTTTTTAAATAATTAAAAGTTATAAAATTATGGTAGAAAAGATAAAATTTAGATAAGAAAAAGAAAATCTGCATTTTATTTTGAAAAATTTTATAAAAATTCATGTTGCTTTCTGAAGTTTATTTTACATTTCTAATAAGCACCTCTGACTCCTTAATATTTTACCACAGATAGAAGTAAACGCATGATTACATAAAAATAACGAAGCATATCAATATTTCATGCAACATTAGTTAAAGAACTGTACCTAAAAACTACCCATTGTATAAAAATTATTTTAGAGATTGATGAATCCTTTGATATTTCTCATTAAAAATTAAAACCTTTGTTGGGATGATTTTGCAAGTCAATAATGGCATTTGTTACAAAATTTTCTCAGTCGCAACAACAAACAATTTTGGGTAAGAGAATTAAACAAGAAATTTCATTTTAGGGATATCTGACGAGTGTCGGGTGAAATAGTAGGACACAAATCAGCACAATTTTGACTATAAGAAAAATGGAAAGCGATGAATCGACAGATCACCAATAGTATTGTTCCTGTGACTTATCTTACTTGTCTGACAGTAACATCAAAACAAGGCCCAGAAATTTCGTGGCAAGGATTGCAAGATTACGCCTGGCATTGGTAAAAGCCTTGAGCACTATACAGGTGACGGTACGACTTCGCTCCGTTCCGCCCCCAGGTTTGATGGAGAGCATTCCGTGGGGCACGGGTCCGAGGGTCTCCTACTCCTCTTCCCTACCACCAGCCCCTCGAAAGGACTTTCGCATATTTAGAGTGCCCCCATGCCGCACGGGCACTGTACATTTACAAATATCCATGCCATGCATATACAAATACAAATATCCATATACATAACAGATATATATATAAAGTATATATATATATTTAAAAATATATTTATAAGGTATATATGTATACAAAGACATATACACAAATATCCATGCCTTCTCCGGGTTTCGAACCCGGGCACTTTGGTACCGCAGTAGACTCCCCTAACCACTATACCGTCTGGGTGACTCACCAATAGTACAAGTGCCGTGAAATCAGAGGTCTGGTTTTTCGCTTGAAATTAAAATATTGTATCATATATTAAACGATTAAGCTGAATTTCATTTTTAAAGCATGGGGTATTCAAATGAAATATTTACGTAGAGACCCGTCTGAAGGTGACAAAATTTGATATTCAAAATATTTATCCGTACAAAATTAAAATTTGAATACTTATTCAACCTTGATATGCGCATAGTGGTTGCATGTATTCACTATACACCCACTGTGTGCATATTACTGTGGATAAATATTGGAGTTTACATGCATTTTTGTATAATGAATGCATATTATATTCTTTTTATGGTAGCATCAAAATTATTTTGACCATGTTGGTATAAATGAAGAAAACAAATGTGCTTAAAAAGTATATCGAAAAATAAGGAAAAATGCTTAATTTCTCGGAAATAACTGTTTGATTCTATATTTAATGCACCCGCTGTGCATAATTAAAGCATTTATTCATATTTAAATGCACTTGTTTGCGATATTTTATTTTTTTATCCTCTGCAGCTTAAACGGACATGTTTAAACAAAAGGAACATTCGAAACTCAGTTTACACATATTTCTTCGAAGTAATTACGTTTTATTCATCTTTAGAATTCAATTATTCCTAAGTTAAAAGGACCATCGATTTGTGTCTAATCGTGCTCCAAAAAGCTGAAGAAAACCAGGTTGAAAACTGATTGCTCATGAAACAGCAAGATCATTAATTATGGTTAGAGTTTAAAAACAATATCTCAAGCAGATGAGGTTATAAAGAAATATCATGCAATTCTAATAAAAGATTGCAGATACTGTTATAGTTAAATGCTTCTGATATAAAGTCGCAGTCTTTCATTTATTTATTTATTTATAGTCGCAGTCTTTTATTTATTTACTTATGTTCGCTTTCTCTAGTTATCGCTCTCAGTTAAGCAGGTAAAAATCCATTTAGCTTCACAAGTCGGTTTCTCAAGTAGAAATTAGCCACCTTCTGCCGCAGTTCGAGTATAAAAAATTACTATAAACAAAAGAATTCGTATATGCCTCATTTAATATTTCAGATTCTTTCCACCTGTCCGTATTAAGTAGAGGAAACAAAGAGGGGAACGCAAATTCGAGCTCCCTCAAGTATCGATTACGAAGGGGGTGTACATACATAATCCTCTGCTAGCGTAATGTCTTAATCCATAACGCTGTGTACCGTTTATCCTTTCGACCTTTCACTAATAGCTGGCAACACTGCCTGAATCATGTTCTATTTTGTTTTTGAGCTGAATACATTTTCTTGAAAACACGGCACGATTTAGATAATTATTTTATAATTCTAGTAATTTTTCCTAAAACTTAGTTATTTATATTTTTTGTTTCACTTAAAATCTTTTGATAAAAAGAAAAACATACATTAAAATTGCTTATCTGAGGTATGCTTGTTTGTAGACAATTTAATTTTGCGATAAACATTGTGTTTGAAAAAATAAAATACTTTACTTATTTTTATTATGAACATGAAAAATCCCTTTTCAACGAAGAAATTTTCTGAGTTTTTATTGGATACTCTTTAAAATATCGTCTGACAGGTAGTATTTATTCGGTGATTCTTAGCTACAGGTTTACGTAACTATAACGTAATTTTTTATGACTGCATTTTAGTATTTGTGTTTTTTTTAATTTTATGTAGCACTTTAGTATGTATAAACTTTTGAATAAATATGAATATTCCAAATTTACTGATTATCTCTCCAGTTTCCAACCATTTTTCTGCCTTTCGTTCTAGTTAATGCATAATAGTAACATCACAGTGATCTCAATTACAGCGGGACAGAAGCAAAATTTTCACCTTTTTGTTTAAATCATTAAATAAAAATAAATTAACAATGCATCGTAATTAATCATTTGTTTAAATTTTTTCATTTTTTAAAAATTGCTTTTATCTTTTTTTTAGTGGGGGAGGTAGAAAAGTTATTCGATTATTTTCCATAAATAATGTAAGTATATGGCTGCAAAATTATTATTTATCCTAGATAAAGCAGAAAAATATTTTTATGAAATTAAAATGTCTTTGAAATATATGAAAACATTTACAATTAACAGAATTTTGTGAGATGATGCTTCTAAGATTAAATATTCTAACTCGAAATCAATAATTCCGAAATTCTTCAACTAATCATTTACCAGTAAATTTTAAATATTATTGTTTGTTATGTTATGTTCGGGAGCGCACATATTATTTTCTTTCATTAAAAATAAGAAACTGGAGTAATGTTTTCTTTCTCAAAATGAAGTTGTTACATAAGAGAATCTGTGTATATAAAGTAAGAGTTTCACTGCATTTTCAACGATAAATTGTAAAATAGAGATCTCTTAATTTTCTTGTAAAATAGAGATCTCTTAATTTTCTTGTAAAATAGAGATCTATTAATTCTCTTAATTTCTCTTAATATTCATATTTCCATAATTAAAAAAAACAATGCTTTTTTTTAAAAAAAACTTGGCAATTATTAAAAATGTTGCACAAAATTATAAAGCTTGAAAAGATGTTTGAAATACTTGAAATTCTGAAGGAAATTTAGTAATATTTAAAAACATTTTCATAATAATTTGATTTTTTTCCTCAATACATTAGACAGAGTACGTTTTCGTGTGTGAAATTTCCTGTTTATTTTGCCTGCTTATCAGGAAGTCAGCCTAAACTGGCAACGCGCAAAAGAATAAAAAATAGTATTATTATCAATGCATTTTAATTTATTTTTAACTGAAATATAATCTGCATTTTGTGTATTCGTGCTCTAACGTAATGGAATCCACATTTTGTGATTTCATGCTCTGAAAGTAAATTACTCTATGCAGAATGAATCGTGCCAGCTTTTGTCAAATATCTACACTGAAGTTTCTATCTACATGTACGCATATTTTTATGTGCTTTATTGACCTTAGTCTTTCAAAAACCATTAAACTTTTATAGAAATACATAGTTTTTGTGCAGGTAAACGGGATAATTTTTTCATCTGTAAAGTAGTTCAAGGTAGGTTTGAGAGGCATGCTGGTACTGTTTCAGAATTGCAGAAATATACCACTCTAGAAACATCAAAATGAAAATATTAAGCGACGCATTCGTCCTTACCAAAATTAAAATATTATGTAATATTTTCATCCTAATACAAACAAAATGCAACATGTTACTCAATTTTATATTTCTTTTAAATTCTTATCAATTAAATAATAAGTATTTATCGCAATTTAAATTGGAATATATGTTTTATGTGTAATTAAGCTAATGCATTCAAATCTCTAAATAACAAAGTTAAATGTGCACAACTGAAAGTGATTATTAAATGAAAAAGCTATGACCTTTTGAAACGAGGTCACTTGATCTACTGATAAGTTTCAATGAATATTTTTAAACATTTTACAGATTTAAAATGTTAAATAATGCAGTTTTATTTGATATTAAAAGAGAGGAAAATACTTCACCTTTGAGTCTTTTACAAAGATCATTGCAATTTTTACAATATTTTACCTTTTACGAAGGTAATTAGATTAGTTTTGTATTTAATATGGGCTGCTAGATTCAGAGACTAGTTTTATATTAGTTAAAAGTGAGAAATATTTTTCTGTAACTAAGCTAATTTTTAAATGCATTGAAAATTATAATTATTTTTCTTATCATTAAACTAATTTTTAAATGTATTATAAAGTATGGTACAATGGTAAATGTATTTCCTTCTTTACATTTCATCAGATCGATTAAATAAACTGATAATTATTATGAAAATTTAACTATATGGTGTAACAGCAGTAATTTAAACAATTAACCCACTTAGGCAATCGTAACTTCGTTTATCTTGTCATTAATTACTTTTACTAAGATTATCTGAATGCTATGCAATTCAGCTTTGAAAAGGTACGCTGACTGATTGAAAAGTAATAGGTAAATTAAGGTAAATTATGAGAAAAAGTGCGTAATGCAGTTTACATATTTTTCCTATTATCTAATTATTATTCTTAATTATCCTGTGTAATGGATAATTTTCCAACTAAATCTTATATCGTTGTTAAATTAGAATGCGTCAAAAATAAGTTTTTAAATTTGCTAAACTTTATAAATCTAGACATCAGTTTTGTGAAACCAAAATGCTCCATTACTTTAAATATGAACACAGTTGCCTCAAATATTCTGCATATTTAATCAATGAAAAAAAATATAAATCGAAGAACCTCTGAGAGGCCAAACGCAATTTTTTTATTATTATTTTTTTTAATTTGTTCTGAGTCCTGAAGTCTATTTCTTCCTGGAAGAAGCTCTTCAAGAAAAGAGTTGGAGAAAATGTAACGATTACAGGACTTCGTAAGTTCTATACTTGCGGTATCATTAGTCAAAAATAAATGTGTCGGAGAAATGTTAGCACAGACAAAAGAAATCGAAGGGCGGGAGGGGAAACAGAGTTAGGGGGGAGACAGGAATGATGCATAAATTGTAACAAGGATAAAATAATGCATGCATGCATCGGACACAGCATAAGGGGGTGTTCTTAATGAAGTGAGCACGCAAAACCGGCGCTATTTGTATCAGAAAAGTGACATTAATTACATTCTTGCACCATTTTTTAGACGCTCCTTTCGAAAATCTCATTCTTTTTTAGGTGAAAAGAATGAGACAGGTGAGAATGAAAAAAAATACTATTTTTATTTGTTTTCATTCTTGTATTTTATTTTCTTAATGTTATTTTCTGTTAGAGGTTTTGATCAAGACGCCTGGAGGACTTTACTCTCAGTGCAAAACATTTTTCAATGTCAGAAAAGTTTTGATCACACAATCAGGCACTTAGAACATTGTTAATCAATCTTTGCACAAAATCGATTTCGATTAATCTGAAAATGCTAAAATTGCAAGAAATGCTCAGATAGATTGAGCGAAAGAGAAATACTTCATAAAAACATTGCTGTAACAGCTTTTACCTATCAGTTTTAGACTGGAATTTCGACAGAAATATTTGCATTAATTGCACTTCTTTTTATTAACTTGCTTTAAATAATCATGTAGTTTTTTTTTCAAACTAGTTTTATCCTTTGCATTTAATTTTATTCTGAAGTTTTTGATTTCTTTTTTATTTTATATTATTTAAAATTTGTATTTTGATTAATTTTCTTAATTTTATTTTTACGAAATATCAATATAAACACATAATTATTTCTTGAATTTGCTCTCTGACTAAAATCAATCCACATATTTTAGAAATCTATCTATCAGTAATACATTTTTTTGCTTTCATTTCAGTGGTGATCTGTATAAAGTTTAAAAGATTTATAGGCATTTCATATAAAAGGTTAAACAGAGTGGTTTTGAATTTTTCTAGTCTTAATAATTCTAAAGAAAGCAAAAAGAACTTCAGGATTTTGAATGCGAAATGAACTTCAGGATATTTAGCTATAACCATCATAAATTTTTGTTTCCGAATAAAATGTAAAATATTCCTTTTGTTTACTTAAAAAAATCCAATGCTGTTATACCTGACATTATTCATATTACTTATGTATGTATATGTATGTATTCAGTTAAAAACAGTATTCTGACAGAGCCCACCAACAGGCAGCAATAAAGTCGCCAAACACTGGTAGTTCAGTCCCGAGTTCGACTCCCAGCAATCGGACAGGCCACAGATGCGTTTTCGTGTTTTTCCCCATGGGCAACGCATGGAGGTAGGAAGGAAGAAGGAGAGGCACCTTAACTGGTTTTCCTCATACACTGTTTTGAAGTACTGGCGATCCCTGTGTGGTGACCAAAACATTCGGTTACTTATCAAGATCAATGGGTTTTGACACGATTGGATGTAAATATTTTGTAATTGCGTCGTAAATATACATATAAATGTATATATTTTCTTTTCTACAGTATTTCAGAGTCCTAAGTATGTGAAAAGAATGCATTTTCAAACAGCATTTCATTCTTAATGGAATGAAATGCTTTACTTTTCAGAGAACAGTTTGCTCAGAACGGTTTGATCTGAATGAAATATTTTCACAAGTTTTCGTTAATTACATTAGAAAAAAATTTTGAGTTAATTCGATTTTATTCGATTAAGAATTACAAAAATTTTAGCTCCTGAGGCATCTTTTAAATAGAAAAATCTAAGTCAATTTATAATTAATGCTCTATTCGGTCCATGTTACGAACCGAAATGAACTGAAGATGGGGTAGTGACGTCAGCTTCTAGAATGTATAAGAATCATATCAATCAATGTAGAAAAATAAGAGTGAGAGTGTATGTGTACCTTTTGTGCCGGATTGTGAAACGCACGTTTTCGTTGTTATGTCTGTGTATGTGTTTTGTGCTTCAATAAAGTGTCTTCGTGAAAATTGAAGCGATTATTGCCTTTCGGACACTACAAACAACCGTGCTTCGCGTAGATGCGAACCCCTGATTCCGATATTGAATTACCGCTCTCAACATAAGAAAGTGGCGCCCCTGGGTGGGCAGGTGTTTTGATTTTGGAATATCGTAATTCCCTGAAAATGGATTTGAATGCGTTAAAAGCGCAAAGAAAGGGTTTGAGAACGTTTTTTACTCTCTGCCTGAGGGAAATCGAAAATGAATTGCTTAAGGAAGCTTGTGATGTAAGTGAAATTTCCGTTTTACGGCTTCAAATTACTGATAAGTTCCAGAGACTTGAAAGTTGTCAATTATTAATTGCTGAAAATTTGCTGCAGATGGTATGAAATTGTACGCCGACGATTTTGAAGAAGCCGAAACTTACAGGGCAGGCATGTAGAAATCTGTGCTAAAGCTGAAAAGCGACTGCAAGAAGATTCTGCAGCTAAAAATGAGAAATGAAAATATAAATTACCGAAAATTGAGCTTAAGAAGTTTTCAGGTGAGCCTAAAAAATACTTGTCCTTCTGGAGCTTTTTTCAGAAGATCCATGAAGATAAGTCTCTGCCTGATGCAGATAAGATGCAATACCTGGTACAGTCTGTGGAGCCGAAATTGAAAGCTGAACGTCTTATTCAGAGTTTTCCGGCTACTGCGGAGAATTATCCGAAGGCTATTGAACAGTTAAAAGAACGATTTGGAAGAAACGATTTACTCGTCCAAATTTACGTTCGTGACTTACTAAGTATGGTTATGCAGTGACTAAACGAACTAAGGCCGATTTAACAGCTTTATACGATGAACTAGAATTTAAACTTAGAGCTTTAGAAAGCTTGGGGAAAACTCAAGAAAAATATAGTGATTTTCTAATTCACTTAGTGAAAAGCTGACTTCCAGAGGAAGTATTGCTGACCTGAGAAAGGAGAAGAAATTACGAAGCAAGTTAAACCAAAAGTTCCTGTACTTTAGAACAGCTGATGAACTTTCTTCGCCAAGAAGTCCAAGGTGTAGAAATGGTGTCCTTAGCAAGAGGAGGGTTTTCTCACGTTCATTCTAAAAGTAATAGTTCTGTTCCTAGAAAAACATAAGTGAGTGAAATCGCGACGGCCTCTGCCTTAATAAGTTTTGATGATAATGCAGGTAAGCGTCTTAATTGTACTTTTTATGATAAGTCCCACCCCAGCGACAAGTGTCTTAAGGCAAAAAAAAATGACTTCAAGTGAGAAAAAGCAAATATTGTTGATGAAAGGTGCTTGTTTTTTATATCTTAAAAGGGCAGGTCGCTTAAGCAAATTTTGTAACGTTAAACATCAATTGAATTTTTCTCAGTGTAATAATTCCCATTTTGATGTTATGTGTCCTCAACAAGGAAAGGGGAATGCTTGTAAGATAGAGAATTCCCTAATTACCGTAGGAGCGAAACCGTTTCCTTGCAAACTCTTTGCATAGTCATTCGAGCTCGAGGACAAGAGCGGAAAGTTCGCGCTCTGTGTGATTTCGCTAGCCAAAGTAGTTATGTAACCGAAAGAATTATGGCATTATTAAAGGTTCCTACCCTTCGGAAAGAAACTGTGGCACACGCAATGTTTGGGGAAGGGGAAGAAACAAAACCGAAGGAACACAAGATATTTTCTATTGAAGTTAGTGATTTAAAAAGGTCATATACTTGCAGTTTTGAAGTTCTTTCCGAGAAAAGGATATGTGGATTTATTCCGAAAATTAATGAGTGTAGAACTTTAGATGACTTGAAGCGAAATAAAATAGATTTAACACATTCTTTTTGTAAAGAAAGCGAGATCGACCTTTTGGTTGGGGCTGATGTTTTGGGAAAATTGTTGACTGAGAACTTAGTGGAGTTGGATTCAGGTCTTACAGCATTGAAAACTAAACTTGGGTGGACAGTAATTGGGAAGCAAAATTCAGGCACAGAGGGCAGCATTCTAACTACTTTGTCTATGCATGTTGGAAACATTCCTTTGAGCGCATTATGGGAACTGGAAGTTTTAGGAATAGCTGATTCATCCGAATCTTTTGAGGAAAAAGATAGTTTAACTGATTTTGAAGACAATGAAAATTCTTCGCGATGGGAGATATGAACTCGAATTACCACGGAAAAACGATATTACGCATTTATCTGATAACAAAGAACTGACCTGGAAGCGGCATGAAAAGCTGATTAGCAAGTTAAAATATAGTAAACTTTTAAACGACTATCAAAAGGTATTCCAGAAATGGGAAAGAATGAGTATAATTGAGCGTGTACCTGAAATTGAACTCGATAAAAAATGCCACTACTTGCTTCATAGGCCACTGATTAAATTAGATAGTAAAACTTCGAAAATGAAACATGTTCCGGGAAATATGAATATTGCTGTGATTTGTGAATAACTGTCGGCAAAGTCGTATTAAGTGTAATAACCCTGAAGTTTCTTCTTCTGAAATGGAAAATTCTGAAAAGTGTTTAATTCGTTTAGTTCAGACCTACTATTTCTCTGATGTAAAATCTTTGAATTTGATTACGTTTAAAGATGAGGACAATATCTTAAGAATAAGAACTAAGATAATTCATCGAGATGCTGAAGAATCCTTTTTATATCTAATATTATTGTCAAACAAATGCCATTTTACTGAATCCTTGATCAAAATTGTACATCTGAAAAATTGTCATGCTGACGTACAAATAATGCAAACCATATTTAAGAGAAAGGTATTAGATAATTAAAGCTAGGAAAACTATTAAAAATGTTTTACACAACTGGCTGAGATGTAAACGTTTTAAAGTTAAAGCGATGTCAAGCGAACCTACACCTTTGCCACCAGACCGAGTTTCAGACTGTGTAGCTTTCGAAGTTGTAGGGATTGATTTGGCCAGGCTTTTGTTTTTGAAAACTGGGGAAAAAGTCTGTGAATCTATCATTAATTGTAGACCCTTAACATATGTGTCAGAGGATCCACGGGAATTGATTCCTCTTACACCCGCTATGTTTCTTATTGAAAACCATTGTTCCAGTGTTAGGTATATTGATGAATTAGATTCTCAAAAATTAAATAAAATAAAAAATTAAGACATCGAAGAAAGCTTTTTAGCGATTTTAGAAAACGTTTTAGAAAAGAATATCTTAGTGAGCTCATTCAGAAATGCAATGAAAAACCGGTTCGTGAACCCAAAATTGGTGAAATAGTTTTAATTGGTGATGATAATAAAAGGCGTTTATTTTGGCCTATAGCAACTCAACACAACACAACTCAACACAGACTCAACACAGACAACAACAACAATAACTCAACACAGAAGTGTGTTGCGACTGCTGCAGCGGGTCTTTCCTTTAGAGTTACAAGCAGTTGGAACAGTGTTAACTGAAGATAAGAAACCGGGAGAGGGGGAATTCCGTTCTTAGGGACCTTCTGAAGTTAAGACTAGTTTGTCTCCTGACGATGTAATAATGAAACGATTTACTTCTTCTGGTAGGTGTGTGAAAGCACCTTAAAGATTTGACTTATTCAGTTGTACTTGTTATAAATTTGACTCTCCCCAAGTCTCAACGGGGGGGGGGAGAGGATGTTGCGAACTGAAATGAACTGAAGCTGGGGTAGTGACGTCAGCTTCTAGAATGTATAAGAATTAGATCAATCAATGTAAAAAAGGAGAGTGTATGTGTACCTTTTGTGCCGGATTGTGAAACGCACGTTTTCGTTGTTATGTCTGTGTACGTGTTCTGTGCTTCAATAAAGTGTCTTCGTGAAAATTGAAATGATTATTGCCTTTCGGACAGTACAAACACCCGTGCTTCGCGTAGATGCGAACCCCTTATTCCGATATTTTCATTCTCAACAGTCCATTTCAAATTAGAGCACCTTGTATTTTAATAGTGAAATACGTTAAATAGTACTTAACTTTCTCTGAATATTTCTGAAAGGGAATAAAAAAAGGATTTTTTAAATATTATTTAAAAATTGTTACTAGGTTATTATAAAATGTAAGGGAATAATTATTTAAATTACACTTATCAGATATTTTTTACCCTTGTTTTCAACAATACATATTCTAAAACACTTCTTTATTACTTCCTTAAGTACGCATCTCATGCTTTACTATACCTTTTAACAGATTGTTTTCCAGTACGAACAATTCTTGCTTAGTTTTACAAACGTATTTGTCAACAGGATTTCAATTTATGTTTACAATTCAATATTAAGGTTATTATGTATTTATAATCATTATAAATTTAGATACATTTAATAGATTTCTTCACAGTAACTTTCACGGGAGTTTATGAATGAATAAATCCTTCATTTCAAATACATTTCTAAATAATTTAATAAATATTTACGTATTTTGTTAAAGGCAGATACATGCTTTTTGCAAGCCCATGCATAAATACCCATACATATTTCATACGATACATTTTCGGCATGTGCTGCTAATCTTTAATTTCTGTGCATTCACTATATTTTTCGAGTAAAGTTATTCCCAATAATTTAGCATATACCCGACATTTTTACATAAGGAATATGTATAAATATAATTTGAATGAAAATTACATGCATTATTTTTAATAACCACTCAAAGGTCAGTTTTCTTCGAAATTCCTCCAAGATGGCATCTCTCCCTTTAGGCAGACAACCCTTTCATGCCTTACTCTATTTAATAAAAACTTAACCTGACCTATGTGCCTAATTACATAATTTTATATTTACATTCGGTCAAGTTTCAAACTTTGACTTAAAACACGTTTTAGAATACATTCATTATCAAATTCAAATCTTCTAGTAAATTCATGATCGGACCTCCTTTGGCAGGATACACAAATGTTTTGACTTCCGTCGATTGCCCTATTTTCAAGTTCTTGATAAGCTGTCTTGATGATGTGGCACGTTCACATGGTCACATCATCTTGACCGCACAATGGTACTTCAGCAGAATTCGCAAATGTATCCGTCTTCTGTTCCACATATTTGTGTAAAACTGTACATAATTTTACACAAATGTGTGATTACAAATCAAGAAAAAGTTAGCTTATTGGCATAGCTGTGTGCATATTAATTTTGACGAGGATTGCAGCATTTGGAAGTAATTTTGTTTTTTAATTAACCCAAATAAGTAAAAAGTATAAACCCAAAGTGATTATTTTTCAATTATATAAAAATAAAATGATGAGTTTAAAATGAGCAACTGTAAAGCCTGTTCGCTAACAAGTTTTAAAAAGCGCATGTTACAATAATATGTGAATGACAAAAAAATTTATTTTATTTAAAACATTTTGACGTCTTAAACATAAAAGTAGCGAATACTCTATCAAGGGTATCGAAAAACGTATACAATTTTAAAGGTACCGTAAGTTATTTTTCATTCTTTAAGAATAACATTTTTGCTAAAATCTTTATTTTTGTAGTTCAACAGCTTAGAATTTTATAAAACAAATTCATAATCAAAGTCTCTGTTGTTAGTCATCAAAAAATAAACAAGATGCGATTTTTGCGTAAATGTCATTAAACTATACAAACTGCTATTATCCATCACACAATTAATGTTTATTTTATGCGGAAATGTGTCGTTTTTCGATTTGTATGGAACTGTCGTGTTTCGAAATACTATTGAAGCGCTGTCAAGGGAGCTTCTGAATGTAAACAAAAAACACCCCCATCTAGAAACCGTAACTTCGGAGCAGTGCTTCTTATGCAGTGCGGAGTTAGCCCCTCCTTCCTTTCTTACTTTCATGGTGCAACGTGTGTAAGAGTCAGTTTTTCTTAGAAAGACCCTCATGACGACATCCCTCACTTTAGGCATACAGCCCTCGAGTGCATTCCCATAATTAAATAAACCAAGCCAAACCATATTGTGATAGTATTTAACTACTGCATTAGTATTTTAGTAATTTAACAATTTTATGAGGCTCCTTTTGCTTAAGTACCTTCTAATTTAAAAGCATTTTGATATTGAGTGCAAAGTAAAGTTTTGTATTAATTACGAATAATTTTTGCTTTGTCTTTAATATTCATTTCACAGACATGGTTACAATGCATTAACCTCTTAATGAAAGTTTCATGTTATTTCTGAACGGTTTTTACCTTTACACTTCATAACGTGTTAATAAGCCGAAAGAACTCAGTGAATCAGCATTTTTATGACATCATTTTTTGTGATTATCTGGAAAATCACGCAGCTGATTTCCTGCAGAACGATTGCAGAAGAAAGATCATAAAATTAAGACTGAAACGAGACAAAATAAACCCCGAGGTTATTCAGCCATTTAACTATTTTTCTCACATCTTAATACACAAATGACTGTGAATGACGCGGGCGAGTTGTCTCAGAATTAATAAGGAAAAGTATTAATTACTATAATTAGCTTTTAGTGAGCTAAAGAGCAGCATTTACAAGCAATTATCATATCAAATTAATCAAGAAATTATCATATCATTATCAAATTAAAACTACTGAAAGCAATTTAACTTCTGACAGCAAAAAAACTTCTGAATAAAATGCTAGGTCATTACAATCACTCAGTTTACTATTTTAATATATATCCGAGGTATACTCATTTTGTGCAATCCTCCCTTAACAATGCAACTGAGCAGGATAAGCTAATAATAATTAGTAACAGACTGATGTAAATCAATTCCAAGATTCTAAGAATTCACAATGCAAACAATTTTAGAATTAAGCTAAAATTAAAGTGTTTGAATAATCATTGCTTTCCGAATATAAAATATTTAAAATTAATTGAATACTTTTTTTAAAATTTTGCTTTACTATAACCTGTCAACCTTACATTTCTAAGTACTTTATTATCGCTTACTTAAAGCTACTCAAAATTCCATCTTACAATACCATTTATTTTGCAGAAAACTTTGTTCTTTCTAGTGAGGCTGATACAGGCCCTTCATCTTAAAAGAAATGAAATAATCTGCACCATTTTGACTGAAATGAGTCACTTAAATCGATGTTAAAAATGAATAAATAATAATAACAATGAAGAAAGAAATAAAAAATGAAAAAAAAAGTTTACAGAATCTTCAAATGAAAAAACAAGAAAAAAATGATTAAAAAATTATCGATAGGGTTTTTAAAGACTTATGTGAAATTGGACTGGAATTAAAACTATTAAATAAATTTCGTAAGTTTTTGTGAATGTTAAAGACTTATGGAAATTTAATTCCCTAAATGAAGAAGCTGCTTGGATAATTTAGCCAATCTAGGTTATAAATTGATTGGAAAATTTTACCTGAATGAAGAATGGTTGCGATATCAAAAACGATTAGTAATGTGAGATTTATTAATTTCTCTTTTCCTGTCATTAGATTAATGCTTTTTAATGCGAAACGTTATCGCTCCTTTAGTTTGGTTAATGACTTTTTACATCTTTCATTAAAATTTGCCAAACAGTCAAGGTTCCTTCTAACTTCATATTTCGGATGCAAATCAGATCTGAACACAGGAGAGATATGATTATTTATATCTCATACTGATTTGCAGTTTGAATACAATATGCTTAATTTTAAATAATTTTCAATTCCAAAGTGCTTTAAGATTTGTAATTTGTTTAAAATATGTTTTTAAATTTAAAATATTGGCTTAGTAATGCTGATATATTTTGCAAATTTCAACTACACTCTGCGTGACACAAAAATTAAAGCTTCCTATTCCTTGATTATGAACTTAAGTCTCTTAATTGTTTAGCACATGTTTGACCTCAGCCTGGTGTTATTCTGCAAGAGATTTTATTTGAGTTTGGTGTAGATAACCCGAATCCTCTTATTTCTTTTTTCTCACGTAGGTGCATGATGCTTTTGACCGCATCGGAAAGTGTTTATATTCTGCAGAGTTTGCGCATATACTTCGGTTTCGATTCTGACAGCCTGAAGTATTTGGCGCGACTTGATTCACAGTCAGTGCCTTAGTGCTTTAGAGTGCTTTTCCTTGTACTCAGTTTATTCATCATTCCCTCTCAGGCACTTGTAATACATTTCTGCATAAAACTACTAATAGTATTCGCCGCCGCCTCCAAAAAGACAAGACAAATGGCAGAACACTGAAGAAATAACATTCCTCAGCAACGGCTCTTGTTACACACATCCAAGCTCGCTATTTTCATTATTATTCGCTAGATGAAATCGTACAACATCTAACATTTCCTAAGGTCCTGTATGTGCGTGACATAAAATTCCAAATATCTTTTTCTGTTTTTCTTCTTTTCATGATGGACACATGAAAAAGGAAAAGGTGATGTCAGGGTTTAGTCTATGGACTGTTCTTTATTATTCCGTGACATTTAGGATCTTCGTTTCCCTCCTAGAACACGCAATATTCAAATCGAGCCTCAGAAGCAAGAATCCCAGAGTTGTAGAGAAACGTTAAACTATCATCGAACATGTAAAAAGGATGGAATTATTCATAATTGTTACCAAAATTCTAATACACGTCAAGGTGATTGTATGCAGTTGGAGTTCTGAGACATGCTTTGCTTTCTCACATGAATGAAGCATTCTGAGTATTTTTGAAGATTCCTGACAGTTCCTTGGATAAACACTAAGCATGGTGCTTTATACTATTGCTCCCATTTCTCTATGATGCAGCTAAATTCTTTCTTATTCATACAGTGCGTATCTTTTTCAGTGCTGGCAACTTATTAATAAAATACTGTGTAATAAAATAAATATCCCTATTGCCGAAAAAAATTATTTTGCATTTAGTTTTTGTTACCTTTACCGATTGCTCTTTTACTGAAATACACCTACAGTTTTTCTCCATTTTCTTACGGGAATGAAATATTTACATAACTTGCGCTACAATAGCATTTAAAATACCTATTATTACTAAGAGTTTCCTTTTCAGCTATGTGTACGTATGCTTTCATTTTGTAAAGTAATAAAAATTATTGCACGCGTTTAAATAAACGTCTCAAAAAATTGATTTTATTACTGAATTTTATGATTCAATTAATCCAGTTAACTGAAAAGTTTTCAGCCATGGAATACATAGACTTTATTATTATTATATGTGCATTTCAAAATAAAATAGCTTTCAATGATACAAAATACTTGAAAATATTCAGAAAAACTAAATCAATCCTGTAGGAACTATAAGGAGCCAAACTCAGTTATTTGATTACAACATTTATTAATTGATGGTATCTTAAAATATAATGAGATTAAAAAAAGATAAATAAATTAAAAATGGAAATAGTTAAAATTTCATTCGTTGTTTTTCTTATGATATAAGGGCTCCAACTTTGACCGAGTGATTAAGACTGCTGAATACGGGAGTTTGACCCAGGCTCAATTCTAGACAAACAAGTTGGCTGCATGGTTAATATTCGATATTTTTCTCATGTGTGAATAACTATGAGCCACTTTTCCATCAGAAAGTCCTCGAAGGCAAGCATCTCCTTAGAAAGATAACCCAGTGCACTTTCCCATATTCCAATAACCTATACTTATCAAATAATGATATAAATAGCAGTGAATAAAAATTAAAATTCTTCTCTGCAGTTAACTATATAAAAGTAATTTATTTATAAAGGAGGCAAGTTAAATAAATTCTTTTCCATTTGAAAAATTCAACAAATTCCCTTGCTCTTCTTCAGTTTCTTTTTTCGTACCAAAGTTTAAAAAAATATTTTTCTCTGTTTTTAATCTCTTCATATGCGAATTACTGTTTCCCCTCTAAATATACTGAAGCGCTTTATTCTAATTCTGTGTGGAGTTTGAAGTTTCTAGAAATGATAGTATTGCTTTTAAAGTCTCAAGTATTATCTTTTTAATTACTTAACATTGAAAAACAGTTTTCTGCAGAATATTGCAGTCAATGTAAGACAGTTATCTGATACTTCTTTCGCTTTAAGAATGTTTCTGCTTCAAAACTATAAATTTGCAAGCAGTAGATTTCAAATCTTGTCTTAGTAGACCTCTGAAGTTAGTAATAATTCCATTCACATGTACTAGTCGAAGAAAACTACATTAAGGTAATGTTATATGGCTGGCATATGAAGACACAAAGAACACGCAAAGATACCGTAAAGAGAGATTTCAGATATAATTAAATTTAGTATTATGAAATAGTCACCTGGGTTACAACACATCTGAAACTTGTGAGCAGTTCTAGATTTTTTAAACTCATTCACATATGAGGTATACATAGAAGCTGTGGAACAAATGAAAAGTCAAAGAAGCACGGATTTTCTCAATCCCAAAGTGTGCATTCAAGAGAAAAATATTTGTATTACAAATGTTCCCCTGTCACACGAAAATAAAATATTGATATTTCAATGTGTTTAAGATAATAATCATTTTATTTAAAATTATTCTGGATGTTACTCAAATCACAAGAGTCTTAAATAAGAAGAATAAAGTAGGCTCAATATTTTCATAAGCTTAAGTAATTTTGAGCAGAATTTCCTGAATTTTTGTCAGTTAATATGCAAGTTAACGAAGTATGTGTTTTTCGTAACAAACAATCACGATTCTTTTGCTTAAGACTTTTTGTTACTTAAGTCTCTACGCTGGGAAAATTAATTAAAAATCGTTAACTTTAATTCAAGTGTTTCTGTATTTAATTCTGTATACATGAAGATGGGAATTACTATCGTTTTGAGCAGCGATGTGGGGATTTAAAAAAAAGGAGAAAAAATGTCCTAGGAATTTTTTACAGTATAAAGCCTTTATTTTAATTAAAAAAGTATTAGGCAGTATATATGTAATTTTAACGGTACAAAAAATTGGATATGATAATTATTCCTGGAACATTCGTAAATACTAATAATTATTACTAACTAATAAATAGAATCAAATGCTTTAAAAACACTGTAAATATATGTTTTCTTATTTGTTAATTGTACATAATTGAAGGTTTTTCTGTCAAATCTCGGTTAATCCCATGTAAATATATCCATTATATTCGGTGGTATCACGGCTATAATTTGGCAAAATTCAGGAATTTCTCAAAGCGGAAGTTAAGTTTCCTTGAAGACCTCATTAGGAGCGAAATTTTATAGAAACACAACCCAGTCAAGAACATTCATGTCCATTCTGACCTTTCAGTAGTATGCTAAAACTTTGTATTAGAATTTGACTTTTGACACGAGAGTCAGCAAGTAAAGCAAACATATCGACTAAGGGGAAAACTACTCTTTGCTGTCGAAGTTCTTTACTCTTCCTTGGGATTTTCAGCAAATGAAGATAATTTACCTCTTACTTTCGAAGATTATTGCTAGTCATAGTATTTCACATCTACTGCACTGGTTTAAGAAGAAAGTAATTTCACTATAATATAGAGATATGTTCAATTTGTTATTCTTCTGTCAGTCTTACAATTTTTTTCTTTTGAGATGTGGCAGCTGACACTTTTAGGTTGCTGTAGAAATACATTCCGTGTATTTTTATTTACAATTGCTAGTTTACATTCAATTTTTGACATGGAATGCAAAAGCAAACTTTCGATTTATGTTACTTTTAATTTTCATAAAGGTTCAAAAAAGGCTGAGACTCACAAAGAGGTACGTGAAATTTATAAAGTTGATTGCTTAACATAACGCATGTGTCAGAATTGGCTTAAAAATTTTCATCTGGAGATTTTTCACATGAAGGCGATCAACGTTCTGCCGACCTTCTGCAGTTGATGATGGTAAAATTAAAGCCATAGTTGAATAGAATCGTCATATAACAGTGCCAGAAATTGCAAAATGGTTAAATGCACGACACACAACAATTGAAAATCACATAAGATATCTAATACTAGTTAAAAAGCTCGATATTTGGACTCCGCATGAATTGAAAAAACTCAGTTAACACAACGTATCAATATTTACAATGCGTATTTCAAACGTAATGCAGTTGACCCTTTTTTTGAAACGAATTATTATTGTTGATAAAAAATGGATTCTGAGCAATACGTCAATCGAAAAACATCATTGTTCAAGCATGATGAATCAGCACAAATCATATTGAAAGCTAAATTGGATCAGAAAAAGATCCTGCTATCAATTTGGTGGGATTATAAAGTTGCTGTGTATTTTGACCTGCTTTCAATTGGAGCTTGGCTGGGAAGTGATATCGCCTCCCTCATATAGCTCTGACCTTGCAACATCGGATTATCATTTATTTAGAAGTTTATAAAATATTTTAAATGGTAAAAATTTCAGTAATAACGATGACATCAACTCACACTTGGTTAATTTTCTCCTGATAAAGACCAAAAATTCTAGGAGGACGGAATCATGAAGTTATGAGAAAGATGGCAAAAGACTATGAGCTAGGGTTCTTCCAGAACGTACACTCAAGAATGCAATAACTTCTTGCAAGGTCATTTAAATTAGGTAACTCGTTTCTCTTTCTTTCATTAACAAAGTTTATCATACGTTCTACCTAACAATTTTAGCAAAATTATACTTTTTCAGGATTAAAAATGTTCTGGTGAAGAAATTTAACTCTTCTAAGATTAGTAATTCTCAATTTGTTCAATTTCTTTAGTTATACGGAAATTCCTTTTGACTGCTGTTCCACTTGCTGTGGAATATTTGTATTTTGCTTAGACCACTTAATTCCAAGGAAAATTGCGATTACTTTTAAAGGATCAGAATATTACATTTACAGTTTTAAACCTGAAAACAAAATAATCTTTAACAAAAGAATTTTTGAATTTTCATACTTTTCTTTTGTACTGAGAACGTGCATTTTCTACTAATAGAGCCTTTATATGATTTTCCTTTTTAATTAAGCTTGATTTCTTTTTTTATTACTGTTAACAGGAAGTCAAAAGAGCAGTGTGAAAACCAGAAATAAAATATTAAAGGAACTTGCAAATAGAAATAAAAACATAAATTTGAAATTGAAGGTATCTGGGTATATACTTGATGATGATGTACGCAATCATTTTCGTGGAGAATTTACATGCAAAAGACAAATGTCACTCAAAAAATGTGTCTGATAGTAAAAATCTATGCATAGAAAACAAGCTTTGCTTGTACTGTGACAAAACCTCTGCAAGCATTTTCTCATTTGAGTAGTTTAAAGAAGGAAACAAAAAAGACTCGCAAAATTTTTTAACCGTGCTTAAACATTGGATACGCTTATTTAATCATGAAAATAAAAGGTTGCGGAACAATTTCACTAAAATAACTTACATACTTTATAAAGAATGTTTATTGTGCAGTGTTAATGATTATAAATAGCGGTAATAAAAATAATGCAAATAATGAAGCAAAAATGATTTTTCTTAGCAGTTGTACTGCATAAATTGGACATGCAGTTATAAGAAAAATATTCATAAAATGTAATAAAAATATATTGTTAATCAACTGCTTGAAAATGAAAATTACACAGTTTTCCATTCTGATACTGATGTCATCTGCTCGATTTCGCAGATATTAAATTCGAAAATGTTGTTGATGAAAAGAATTGAGTTTTTTTTAAAGTGAAGCCATCCTTAAAGGGATTAATGTCCCAAACAACATATAAAGAAGTTTTGTAAAATATTACTAAAAGAGTTTAATGCATTCAAATTTTTTAATCTGTCACTTGAGAATACAGCCCTCCGCTTATCACGTCAAATATCCAAGGTTGTTAAATGTTTTATTTCTTCAGCGATGTAACTTAATTCATTCCTTTTGCTAATATTCAAAGGGAAAACCTGGATTAGCTTTCAAAGTAGTCCTTTTATTCTATTATCATTTCCCTTTTTAGCGAAGATGGTTAATTTTTCAAAACCGATGGATCCGACACGTTTCGACTACATATGATCTAATGTTGTAAAATTAATTCCTTTAACATCTTCCTCCACGTACATCTTCCTCCACGCAGTATAGACAGCATTCTTAGAAAGTCAGCTTCAATTAATATGAAAGTTGAAGGAGGATGGGATTAAATTTAGATTTAAAGATAAAGTTTACAGATTTACATCTTGATATAAAAATAAAGGTTTAAAGAATAAATTCTAGATCTTTGCCTTTAAATGTTGGTTATTTAATTCAATTACTTGAATAAGGAATTTTAAACAAAAACAGGGAAAAGTTCTGATCAAAAGTTTGCTTAAACACAATTCTATGAAGATAGAAATTTTCTGTTTTTCACCCTTAATATTGTATATCTTACCTGAAAATACGACGGATGTTCCAATTACAATTACAGCAAAAGGCTTCTAGCAGGCAGGTTCATAGAGGAACAGGCATAAAAAAATCAATGAGCAATTTAACAAGGTTGCTAATATAGTATATCCTTCAGTTTTATTTCAAGGATTGGTGAGTTGCAAAATAAAGCCCAAGAATGTTGTGGAATTAATAAGGATAAATGATTTAACTATTTCTACAGAAAACAAAGTTACCGAGATAGAAGCTACACTTACAGAAGCAATGAATTTTTTTATTTTTGTATCGCAGAAGATCAATCAGAAACGTCAGCCGAGAGAAAAGCCTTGGAATATTTAAGAACTAGAAGAGTTCTTTAAGATTGAAAGAGTAAATATGTATATTATCGCTATATATGGTATATTATCGCTAACTCTTGAGAAAGATTATAATTTTTAATTTTACCTGCAACCAAAACCAAACAGGATACCATTGTGAAACAAGGGAGAAATTACATGTAGGTAAACAGAATATTTCATTCATCAGAAGTTAAATTTATAAAAAAAATGAGAAAATCTTAAAAGTTAATTCAAATAACTTTTTAACTCCATTTTAGAAATCATCATGTCATCAATTGTCACTTTTTAATCAAAACCTAGCGTTAGGTCGCCAAAGTGCGACTGTTTGTAAATTTCTTTCTTAGCCAGACTCATGCTGTATAACAAAAAAATTTCCCTCCTTGAAATTGTTATTAACATTTATTTACTAATAACAGAATTTCAAGGCATAGAACTCATAAAATTTTCTTCTCTTTTACAACAGCTCGTGAGTGAACAACCGCTAAAAGAAATTTTCATTAATAAATTTCCTCAAAAAAGCTGATCATTTGGTAGAGGATGTTTGACAGCCTTAAAGCGGGTCTAATTAAGCTTTCCGGGGGATGAAATAAGGGGTGTGGGTGCTAGTGGCAACAGGCTGCAACAAGTCACATTTGACGAGAGTTTTAATATGGTGATCATTACCAGCGCTCCTTGGCATCGTTACGTTACGAGGGCGCCTAACATAACACCTCTCGCACAGGTCTGAGAGCTAATGGCCCTCTCGTAAAAGGTGCTATTAGACCGACGGAAAAAAACGGTAATTAAATGCTGCGTATGTAGTACTTCAATTTTTTATTCTCACCTTTTTTAGAAGCAAATTGGATGTTGTTGTTTTTGTTGTTGTTGGCCATTTATAACTTAACTTTTAATCTTAAACATTTTTTAGGAGGAAAGTTCTAGATTTTAATGCTTTTATTTGAAGCTCCTTGTGAAGTAAACTGCTTTTTTAAGGGATTAGCGGTTAATTATGTAATAAATTGTTGCCATTCATCTTTGTCCGTAATAAAACCCATAATGCGATTGATCCATTTTGTAGGAAATTCCGACAGTGAACTACCAGTCGAATTTAACATGGAACAATTCGTCTCAGATAATTGATATGTATGCAAAATTATAGATGCCTGTCTGATCTAATCTGATATTCTTAAACGTAAGTAAAGAATTTCCTCATGCCTTCAGATTAGTAGTTTAGATTAAGCATAAATAAATTGTGGGGTTTTACTTATTTAATCCTAAAGTTCTAACTTAGAACCCCACGAACACTAACAAGCAAATAATCGCTTAAGTGTGTGAACAAAACACGAAAGACTTAAGGAGGGTTCACAACCCTTTATTTTTCACTATATTTACAATCAGTTCCTACTTGGAACTTTACACAAAGCCTCCACTCGGGCTTAAACTTAAATAATAATGAATATAAATTAAACTAAACTAAACTAGCTTAACTAAGCTATCTGAAAGGTATAGCCAAAGCTATCAGGAATCTAACTAGTTGGCCCCTAAGTATTAATTAAATCGGCGAAGCCAAGCAAGGGCCTAAGGTATGGCCGAGCATAATAGCAACTAAGAGAGAAATTAGTCAGGGAATCAGACTTTCTCTCTAGAAGTCGGTGAAGTATCAACTTAAATAGTACTCTTCCTCATTTGCACTTACTGCCTTTGTGAATTTACATTCTGGTAGGAAATTGTAAGCTGAAATTAGAATAAGATAGGAAAGATACAAAACTTAAAACAACTGTTAATAAACTTAGGATAAATCTTACAAAGTAAAAGACAAATGTATTTTCATTTCTGTATAAGTTTTAAGTGTACCTGCTTCTTAATTTTGTTGCATAATACAAAAAAATATGAATGAATATGTTATTCTCAAACTTTCCGTTTTATATTACTAACACTTGTTCATTAATTTGGTACTGTGTAATGTAGAGACATTAAATTATTTTTGAAGCAGGAGTGCATGAAAAATGAGCAATGCCCTCGCCGAGACTCTAACCACGGACCTCTCGAATACGCGCCGAAGGTGCTGACCATTACACCACGACGGCATACTAAGAATGCGGGAGAAATACCTTATATTCTCCCGCCTTTAAGGGGCAACTGGGGTTTAGGGGAACTAATCGCCAAATCCTGGTGGTGAAGAATCGTCATCCACCACCTTTTTTAGTTCCGGTCCTATTGTAGAGTCATCAGAATTTTTTTGAAGTAGGAGTCAAGAAAAATGAGCAACGCCCTCACCGGGATTCGAACCACGGACCTCTCGAATACGCGCCGAGTGTGCTGACTACTATACCACAAAGGCACGCTAAGAAGGCGCGCGAAATACCTTCTAGTACTTTTAGAGGAAATCTTTGACAAAATAACGATACAGTTGTAAATGTGTCTCTTGGTTATGTTAGCCTTGCAGCTTTACTATATTTGTGAGCACACCACGCCCCATAAGCTTTATAACCCTCAAAAAAAAAAAAAAAAAAAA
>KK121620.1:745714-804378 GCA_000611955.2 Stegodyphus mimosarum | reverse complement strand
AAAAAAAAAAAAAAAAAAAAAAAAAGGGAAAAAATGTGGGGAAGGAAAGAAAGAATCCGAATACAAAAAATCCCATACTGCGTTTAAATATGATATTTTTAGTACTTTATAAATATTTACAATTAAAAATAGGCAGTATAATTTGATGAAAAATATACAACAAAAAATTATTTTCTAAAAGGTTGCATTTAGTTTAGAATCCCGTAAAATATCACTGATTGTGGTAGCTGATCGGAATAAATTTACGATTTACAACATATAATAGGCAGTTTCTCTTTCAAAATTTCTATTCTTTACCATCTACTACTGAAGATTACTATCTAATTTATCTGTTTTTATATTTTAACTATTTCTGTTTTAAAATCAATCACTTGAGCAACTTACTCGCTTCTATCAACGTTCGAATAGAAGTCCATAAAGCGTTACTTTTTCAGCAGTGCGAATTGAAATTGCTGCAGTTTCCTCCCGTATTTGGAATTTTCTCTTCCAGTAGTGACGCATCTGAGACCAACTGGATAAAACCGTTGAGCACTAAAAAGCTTGTTTCATATCTGGATGATTGTGTTAGTACTTCGCGAATGAATTTGCTCTTTAGGCAAATAACTTGTAAGTACCCTAATCAACAAACCAATCAACCGATCTCTATCGATGAATTCTTTATTAATTTACATCTGCGATCGTTCTTGATTGATGTTAACAAGACAGCTAAGGCTCAAATCTCCTTGATATGAATTCAAGAATTTTTGTGCATTTGGCATGTTTACTTCATTTAAACCTAATTTCTGACGAATGGTGGAAATTTCATTAATAACTTGGACTTTCTTTTGGTTACACCAATAAAATCAGTTGAGTAATGAAGCAAAAGTTACTTTAAACTATATTCTTTGAAATCTTTCGTTCAATTTTTTTTCCACCTTACCGTGTACTTTCGTGGTTTCACTGGAAACACGTCTGGCTAGAAAACCGGAGTTCGAATCCTGGCCAGGGCATTGCTTATTTATTTTTAATGTTCCCTGTTATGATAAATGCTTAATGACTCTACATTTATATTTTAAGAATATTTTAAGTCACAGTATTTTTTAATTATTATTATTATTATTTTTTTCAAGAACACGAACTCATGGAGCTCGAATTGATGAGTTTGTTGAAGATTGTTAATTTAGCAGAAGTTTTAATCTCGCCGAAAGGGACATTTTTGTGGTTATTTTTGCCCATAAAAAGTGAATTTAGTATCCTCAGAATGTCCTCCAGGAAACCAACCCGTCTCTCAGGCAGATACTCTTTAGTGTATTTCTCCGTAACCCAATCCAATAAGTAGTAAGATGCAAGTAGGATTTAGAATTTGCATTATGACCACTAATTTTTAGCATTCCATGCCATTAAAATAATAATTCTTTTAGTTGATGTTACATTGTAGAGACATTAGCTTACTTCGAAGCAGGAGACATGAAAATGAGCAACGCCTTCGCCGGGAATCGAACCACGGACCTCTCGGTTACGCGTCGAGCTGACCACTACCCTACGAAGGCATGCGAAGAAGACGGGAGAAATACCTTATATACTCCCCCTTTTAAAGGGCAACTGGGGTTTTGGGGGACCCAGTCGCCAAATCTCGGTGGCGGAGAATCATCATCCACCACCTTTTTAGTTCGGGCGCCAGTTGTAGAAACATTACGTATTTTGGAAGCAGGAGCGATGAAAAGTTAGCAACGCCTTCGCCGGGAATTGAAACCAAGGTTCTCTCGGTTACATGCCGAGTGTGCTGACTACTACACCACGAAAGCATGCGAAGGAGGAGGGAGGAATACCTTATATACATAACATAATGTCTCTACAACATAATCAGAAACACTATTTTATTCTTTCGTAGGATACACTTTTGTAGACGCGAAAGAAATCAGTTTCTTTATCTAAAATTTTTTTAAAATATTTTTCAAACTTCTTTTCCGCTTTTAATTCATCATAGTGGATTCTAGCATTTTTAATGTGCCGCATTTATTAAACTGTTTAAACTGATGAAAACTACCTAAAGATCTGGAAAATTCCATACCCTAAATGTCGTATGACTGTTGTGGTAAAAAGGAAAAAGGTCCTTTTTCTTCCTTTAATGATAACTAACCCAAAGGAATACTGCCTGGCTGTGCCTGAATGAAATTATTTGATACAGGGAAATGAATTAGTATTTATTTTCTGATTTGTTTGAGAACTCTCTTTCTACGTTAATCATTATGTAATTTAATGTGCACCTACGAATTCTTCTTGTTTGTTAACTTTATGTTGATGTCGTTTCTCTTTACTAAATTTTGTATATAATCCTTCAACTCTCTCATTTGGGAAATAAAATAAATATTTTAGAAATTATAATCATTTCCCTAAGAACTAAAAATTAAACACCATTTCTTCAATTAAAAACGAAAGTGAATTCCTTTTTAAAGGAAAATTCATTTATTGAGACTTAAATTTTCATTAATTATTTAAATTTTCGTAAATGAGTGTGCAGGTTACCAATATTTTACTGTAAGGAAACAACTAAAGTTTCGACTGTTAGGTTACTATGAAAGCTTTCAATGAGATTGTGACTGGGCTTTTGTTGAGTTTTTGTGGTATGGTATTTCAGAGGCACACATAATGAAATTCATGCCCACAAAAAAAGCATAAAACCGGCGCTTTATATAAAGGCCGTTTAAATCACCTTAAATCTCCTTAAAGCAAGCATTAAGACATTCCCTGATTACTGCGATAAAGCAATAAAATTAAGAGTCTTTCCTCAAACTGTCGAGAATGGGGAGAGGCTGACAGGCACAGTTTTGCAAAAGCTAGTGCCATTAGGCAAATCAAGAAAATGAAATGAATTGTATAAAGGGATCTGTGAGCCAAACAGAGGAAGGAACTCGTTCCATTCCCCATACAAGTTTGCTAAATGACTTTCGTGGCAAATAAAATTGTAAATGTATTTTGCAAGAAATTTTGTTTCCTCTCTGGTACGCAGGAAAAAAAAATCATGTAAAAGGTTAGGGAAACTGAATGTATCGAACTGTCAATTTTTATAGCAGATAATACGATTTTTTATTTAAGTAATTCTGAAATTTTAATTCAGGCCGTCTTTCTACATTTCATTTTTCTCTTTTGATTAATTCCGATTACAAAAACATTTCTTCAATCGAACAGCTTCTTACAGTCAAAAGTGCTACATTATTTGAGAAACAATTTTATTTAACTCTTTAAAATACACTGCAGCAATATGTCCCGAGTAAGATGCAGTAAACAGTAGCTATCCAATAGTTAGGCAATGAGCTGGTCTTCATCATACTTTGGGAGAAATAAATATTTTCCTAAGTTTTGCTTTGTAAAAGGCACAGGTTAGTTTATTTGAATATGGCGGAGATAGTTTATCTGCCTAACAAGAGGGATGCCTTTGTGACGACTTTCTGAAAAAAACTCTCTTGGAGTCACGTTGCGCATGGAGTAAAGCATGAAAACCAACTATGGAGCTAACCTGTTCGAATACAAATCAGGTCGAACTATCAGTATTCAGCAGTCTTAACACCTCGGCCACTGAATGGAACTGTAAAAGATGCAAAAGTCTTTCTTTATAAGTGTTTCTTTACCTCTTTTACATGTCGGCTCACCAAAAGCAGATCTCTGAGTACTAGAAAGTCGAACTAGCTTGTGTTCAAACCAGGTAAACGGGCTGTTTACACGGTTGGTTTTCGTGGTATTCTCCATTTGTAACGTGAATGCGGCATAGTTTCGCTCAGCAAGTCCTTCTCGAGAGCATCTCTCCTTTTAGGGAGATAGTGGCTTGGCCATTTTCAAATAACCTAAATTTTCTTTCATGTCTTACATTTAACAAGTACAACAGCAATGAATACAGAAAAAGTATGAAATAAATACATTTGCAAATTTACTGTTTGCTGCAATTATTCTGCATTGTCCATTTAAGTATTAGTAATAGTCATAAACGTTACTGTAACAACTAAACTCGTACCCTGTTCCTTGCTTTTTTTTTTTTTTTTACTCGTAATATTACATGAAATTTTACTGCGAAAAAATGTTAATCAGTACTGAAGATTTTTTTATGCAAATTACTAAATGAAAAGAAATTATCCCTGTTCAATTGTTTTATTAAATTCAAATCTAAATCAAATTCAGAATTTAGTAAAATGTCTCTTTCAAATTCCCGATTCTACGACAGTCGCCCATTTCTGTATTTTCATGCATCCATTTCAATTAGAGCAGTCGATGCATTCTCCAATTAACAACTATGTCTCGCTGGAACTCCAGGGAATTTGTCTCACGGCGTCTATTTGAATATGGAGTCTTTGCAATGATAAATCAATAATTTTGTCCTAACGTCATTAGCAACCTTCTCGAGTCAAAGTTGCTTGATTGAAAATATTTCAATGATTTATGTCTTTCAACGCCCCTAACTAGGTGCGGACGAATATAGTGATGATTGCATTTACAAAACCTCGTCTTGATAACTTCATCAGTTTTAAGAGCCTCTTTTTTCGCGTCTTCGTAAAGAGTTTGTCATTTCTATTAACTGCAGCTTAATAGCGTCAAATATTAATCCTTTAACAGGCGGTTGCCGCCTTGATTTCTTTTCAGCCGTGACAACGATATCATATTTATCTCTATTTTCTTGCAACATTTTTCTTCGTTTTTGACAGTTGGTCGATCAGAACCTCAGGATTATGCCAATTAAAGGCGAAAGTTCTTGTAATTCATTTGGATTAGATATCTCTCAGAGTTAGGCAATCACTGTTTCGATGCATGTGTGAAAGAAATCAGAAGAGGCAGAAAATCATTTGAATAATAACAGCAAGCGCTTATATTTAAAGGAAGAAACTTTAAGAAATAAACTGCAAAAACTAAATTTATATTTTATGCCATATTTAGCTTCTAGGGAAACTACTTGTTTTCCTTTTTTATGTTTTGAGTTTTACGAGATTTTCTACCAAGGCGCATCCACATATTAAGCTGATTAATGCTAAAATTTGATTGATTTTGTATTTAAACCTTATATTGGAATTCGTATTCTTTTACACAGTAGTTCCAACTTTTCTTTTCTCTTCTAAAATTTCGAAACTTTAAACTACCTCATATTTTGTTTAGTCTGAAAGTCATACTTGTAAAATTTATTAATAATTATCTAATTTGTTTTTATGTGATATACCTCACATTTTTTTCATTGCAAAGTTTTTTTTAGTTCTGCGCGTTAAGTGTTTGATTTTACAGAATTTAGAGAAAGTATGCTACATCTAAGATATAAATAGTTTGGTTGGATATTTTTTCGCTTTCCAAATTCTTCTGTTCCTATTGTTTTCAATCTGATAGCCTTGTGGCCCATTAAAATAATGTTCTGTAATTTTGGCTACTCCGTTTTTGGTGTATGAGTATGCACCAAAATAAAATATCCTTATATATATAAAATGTTTTGCTGTTGAACTCTTCTAACAACTCATTACTTTAAAAATACTTGTTGCTATTTTCATATTTAAATTTATCAGTTTGTGTACAACGTTTTACTGTAGTTATGTGTTTAATTTATCAAAATTCGTTTTACATTATTTTTGGATACCTGCTTTTTTTTATATAAAAACATTTCAGTCTTCATGTTAAACTAATAAGTAAAACAAAAGCATTTTAAAAAATAAAATGAGCAATTTAATTTTCAGGGATTTTAATAAATGAACTTTTCTTAATCTTACATTTTAGGTCATTCATATTTGAAAGGATTTAATGTAACAGAAATAGTGATTTTGGATGTGTGATTTAGTTTCGAAAAGTTTAGTTTTTTGGTCATGCTCTAAACGAATTTTGCAGATAATTGCACTTTTATGAACTTTTAAAATATCTCTAATACCGGGACATTCTTTCGAAAATTCCTATTTAGTTTGCTTTATGAAGTAATTTTTATCACTTTATACCATAAAATCTTTAATACTAACTGCTATTTAAAAAAAAAAATGTGTTATATAGTCGAGAAATTATAAGGAAACTATCGTGACAATGTGTTGGATTATAAACAAGAATTTAAATCAAATCTCATGCTTTGGTTTTTAAAACACATATTACAACGTGCTATATTAGCATCTCAATACAAAGCTGCTAGCATTCTTAAACAATAATTTCCGAAGACTCACATTCATTTTCCAACAAAAAGTCATGAGACAATTTTTAGAGGGTCTGAAGAAGCTCTGATGTCTTTTTGCTCTTAATATAATTGCATATATTTAAGTATAATTACTGATTATTCATAATTTTTTGATTTGCTGTCAATAATTATATATATATATGGTATTTGCATATTATATTATTTTCTTATGGGACTTTTCTTTTTATCTCGTATCTTCAAAATATATAATATCACTTTAAAACAAATAATATGTAAATGAGTCAAGATAAGTCACACGAATATATGCATGTGAATCGCGATAGTAAAAGCTTGAGGAAGTTATTGTTTATGATATGTATCAAAAGTTAATTTAATCATTCTCTGAAAATATCTTTTAAAGTATTCTCACGTATATTGAAATGTCCTTGGAAAAAAAAAAGGGGGAAAGAAGAAGAAGATTTATTAATGTAAAACAACCGATAGAGATGAATGGCAAAAATTAATCGAGTAAAATGTTGTACAAAATCAAGGTGTTTTTCTTTTTTTTAAGGTTTCATTGATTTTCTAATAAGATATATAGCACATTTTTGTTCTTATCTTTCAGTACTATAAGAACAATTAGCTGCAAAAATTCGCCCAAGCGCTGTGGAACTACTAACAAAATAATTTTATGAAAAAATATTTCTTTAAGATTTGAAAATGCGAATTTGCCTTTCATACCGAATATTTAAATGATTTCGATATTCGCTTAATCTTAAATGCGATTAAATTCTTCTTAAAACTTAATTCTTTTTTAATATCATGACCACAGCATCTAGACAGGCAAAAACAGACAATAAAAGAAATTTGACAATATAAGAATGTTTTGATAGAAGTGAAATAATTTCTTTTTCCACAAGACAAGAGTAAAAATAATAAAAATAAATAAATAAATAAAAGCACCTTTTTAAAAAGTTGAAGTTACATATTTCGCTATTTTTATTTTGTCATTCCAGCGTAAAGTTTTTGTGCCGTAAATTCAAAATCACGAGAATGACTTCAAAATAATGCCCCGCTTTTAGTTAACGAAAGTTTCTTAGCTGAACAATATAAGAAACTACCTTGTCTTACCGGTTTGTGTGGTCAGGAAAACCAGCCGTGAGCTTTCTCCTGTAGGAGGGGCAGTAGCCCTGGGCGTATGTACAAATAACTAACCAATCATAAGCAACCTTATTTTTAAAAGGAAGCCTTTCCTTTTTGGAGCCTCGCAGCAAGCCTGAGTTAAAAGATTTTTGCGGAAACATTGCGTTATTCCAGTATAAAACCTCGTCAGCTCTTCAAAGGTTATTGAGGATATATTTACAGTAAAGCACTGCCACAAAACTCAATATTTTATATCACAGTGCTGTGATATATATCTTCATCTGACACATTTATCATTAGATATCGATCAAATTGCTAGCAAAGTTCGGTATAACTTTTTGACAGAAACATGTAAGTTAACGCCATCTTATGAAAAAGACTGCCGTATGTTATATGAACGTGTTCGAAATACCTTTCTGTCAAAATTCATCAAAATTATAAATTAGTAAAATTTTTTAGATAAAACTGTTTTTTTTTCTTTTAAAAATTTAGCTTAATATTGTTTTATACTTCAACAGATCAAATGAGTTTTCATATTTTTTGCTCACCTTTTACTCTTTCTTTTTCTTAAATCGGAATATCATTTGATTGCAGCATAAATAATTGAAATAGTCTTTTATATTCAACAATATGTACAGACATTGTGAGACGCTGCATCTTAGTTTACTCCCCCAAATATATATATATATATATGTAAATGATATTTTGCAAAAATTTTGCTGCATTCTTTGCTAAAATTTGAAAAAGTTTCTGAAAATTGGCGAAGATATTTTAATACTTGCATTACTATGTGGGAAATAATAATAATAATTTATTTAAAAGTGTCAGTTTTTTCACAAATGTTTTATCAATAAAATTTTTTAGCAGTTAAGTTGATTTTGCATTCAAATTCACGTAAACGCACTTTAAAATAAACAGTGTTCAGTAAGACATATTTCAAATTTTCTAGTTATGCATAAACTAGCAGCTAACCTAGAGAGAAGAAATGGTATTATCATGAATATCATGCACAAATACGTTTCAATGCAAAAGAAATGTAAAATGTATGATTTTGAAAGTACGTTAAACCTGCCAACTTAATTTTTAATGTTCAAGAGCCGTAAGAAAACTTCTTGAGGAAATGTTGTCATATTGTTTTACTCTTATAATTACCATCTGTTTATTCTTAGATGATTCAGTGTGATTGGCATCTTCCTGGAAAACATGAGGTTATCCGAATAAATAACGTGATTATCGATTAGAAGAATGAAATCATAGCAGGATAGTGAATCAAATGGTCCTTTCTTATCAGTAAATGACTATATAAATAAGTTGTTTAGAAATATCCTATCTCACTATATTTCTCATTTCATTGCAAATCTTGGAGGATTGTACTTCGAAGCAGTTATTCTTAACTCTTATAATACTCACGATGACCGAAATATTTGATGATCAGTTAATACTGTCCTATTTTAAAGATTTTCATGACAAAGAAAAAGCTGATTCTATATTTGCGGAACTGTGCACCTATCCTTTCCAACCCGTGAAACTGAATATTTACGGCCGTCAACATATTCCAGCTCGACTTTGTTGCGCCTTCGGGGATGAAGATGGACTCACCTACAGTTTTTCGGGGACATCAATTGCCGCCCAGCCCTGGACTCCTATGCTGCAGCAAATTAAAAGTGAAGTGGAAGCACTCACCCACGAAAAATATAATTACGTTCTACTCAATAAATACCCTACCGGAGATGCCAAGATATCCGCGCACAGAGACGATGAAAGCTCTCTGGACCCTTCCTACTGCATTCCCACACTGAGTTACGGTGCGACGCGAGTGATGCATTTTACAAGAGAGAATTATATGACTCACATTCTGAGTCTTGAACATGGATCGCTTCTAGTGATGAAACCCCCCACTAATGTAATCTGGAAACACGGTATTCCATCCCAGCCCGAAGTGAAGACTATTCGAATAAGTTTGACGTTTAGAAAACTTATATCTCCACAGGTGAAGCGTTCTTCTGATGAAATGGACTTCGGTTATTATGACGATATAACCCCCAAACCGTATATGAATAAAAGGACTTTTCTGCATAAGAAATCACGTTTAGAAGATAATGAGATACTCGAGATACCTCAGGACGATTGGTTGAGTCGGCATTACCAGTCATCACGAAATTATGATGAAGTGATCAATTATTGGTCATTAGAACGGATGTGTCGTCTTTCCATCGTTGTGAGCAGGAATAATAACGTTCGAATTCATATACAGAACTCTGCAGAAAAGAATAATTTCAACTGTGGATCTTCCCTTGAGGGTGTGAGTATGACTCCTGCGACGTGGTATGATTTTATGAAAAAATTATCAAACTTTAATTTCAAGTATTCGGAAGCATCCTTCATAGCCAATAATCAGTTGGCGGTGTTTTGTACAAACGCGCAATGTGTTCTTCAACGAATTTTTAAAAGCTCCTGCGGTGGTTTCCGTCTCGTAGCAGATTGTTTTGAATTAGAGTCATATCAGACCGATAAACTTTTAGATTTATACAGTGAAGTAACACAGACTATCCAAACTGCTCTATTTCAAAATGTGTTACCGGATGAGATACGAAAACGGCGATCAAAATGCCAGCAGCTGGAACATTTAACTAGTGAGCAATGCATGCAGAAAGTTAATAATATTATTTACGAGGAGTACTTAACCAGTCTCAACGAGGTATTTATCTGTGAGGGATGTGCAGTCGATCATCCAAGTCAGCGCCGCCACCCCTGTATAATGGAGACGACTCGGGAAAAAGCTATGAATTATACTGACAAAGCTATGTTGTCAATGAACTTTAAAAGACTTGCTCAAAAACTGTATGTAGACACATGCTGTTGTATTTATGACAGCGATGACTTTTTAAAGAATATTTCGTTGTCAACTTTACGTGATAGAATAGAAAATTTGTGAGAAAAAATTATTTTAGTAAGTATGTATTTTAATAAAAAATGTTTTATTTATATTGAAATGTATCGTTATTTAGCTGTCAACTGTTTCATATTATGTTTTAATGAATATCTCTTTACCTTTCTCTTACTGCTTAAGTCTTAATAAGGTATCATAAGAATACTCTTTTTATCCGTATACTGCTTATTGGAAATAATTTGTTAGTCAGGTTTTATACTAAAATACAAGATTTCACATTTCGTGGAAATATGCATAAAGTTTTACTTTTCGTATTGTTCTTAGTGGGCATGTGGGTCTTGGGTATTTAATTGTATTTTCCACTAATAATGCTTGTGACTAATCTAATAATATGTATCATAAATCCGCTTATCTTTTAAAATTTCTAATTTAAATTTAATTAAAGTTAGTTGAATCAATATTGACTGTATCTAAAATGTTGATTGTACTTCACAATGATTCGTGGTTCTTATGTGTATAGTGACAAGGCTAGATAAAGTGAACATCAGGTTTTTCCGACTGATAGCAAATCTGAAGCCGATAAGAATATCCTAAGACTCATTTTTAGGTAAATAAGTTGTTCTTTGTTGGAATTCTGGGAAAAAAAAGCTTAAATTTGGTAAAGTTTCTATCTTCATTTTGGATAAAATAGTAAATAATCTACAGTGGAGCATGCTTATTTTGTATTAAGTTCTTAAAATTAGGAAAATAGTTCTAAGATAGTTATTCTGTACTGAGGAAATAATGCAGGAAAAGTTGGATGATTTAGATAGCCTTTGGAGTTTTTCTCTTGGAAAACAGCAATATTTAGCAACAATAATTAAATTACATTTCTCAAAAATGCATAGAAAGTTCCTATAATGCGAACATATACGTACAAATATAAGAAAATATTATAATTATTTGGGTGTAATTTTGCATTGAAAGGGGATTATTCCTCATTAAATGTGTCTTAGTAAAGAATAGTTAACTTACATGATGAGAATTTTATGAAGAAATTTCTGTATTCGGGGCAGATGGAGGTAAAAATATTCAGAAATATAGCGGAGACTTGGGTAAAGTGTCTCTTACTGTTTCTTTCTTTGGTTCCTTGCGTAACTATATGTATATTGGTAAGGATATATGATGTGTAAAAGTATGGCAGGTGTTTCATAAGATTTCTTTCATAAGAAAATAACTTGGTAAATAAATTAATGAAAACTGACATTTCGCTAATTTTACTTGAAAGTTGTCTATGAAGGCAGAAATACTCGTACTTGGTGCAGAAAAAAGGTGATAAATTTAGCATAGTCGGGGCATTTAAAGTGATGTAGGATGCAATGAATTAGCAAAAACATACCGAATTAAAAGGTATGAAACGTCTAAAACAATATGAAAGATTTCTGTATGTATATATGAAGCAGTGAAAAAGGTTCTGAAATTATAGATGAAAATTGGGAATTCATTCTAAAAATTCGCAATCTATCAAGTTAGCTTAATAGCAATCTAGGTTCAAAACTGAACATTGGTAATACTGAAGAGCTTAAATGCATGTATTCAGATATAAATGATGTAAAAACTTTAAGGAAATACATGAATACTCAGGAAAGGTTAAAGTCTGAAAATGCGAATGAAGAAAAATATTAGAATCAGTCATGGTAAGACTGCTATAAAACAAGAAATTGTACAGTTGGCAAATTAAAACAGTACTATAAAATATAGAGTAAGTAAAGGCTATTCAATGAATTGGGTACAAATAGCAGTTAAAGGTTGTAAAATAAAATGTTTAATTGAAAACTATCTCTATATTTAAGACATTTAAACGTGTATATTTAGCTGAAATAGTAAAATCAAAAGCGTGATTACAACCGAAAATTATAAAAATGGGTTAAAATTTAGAGTATGTTGGGAACTAGAAAGAAACAAAGTGTCAGAAAAGTATAAAAATTACATCTAAAATAATTAAAGTTCATGTGTATGGTAAGAAAATATACTAAACAAGTTTAAAGTTCATGTAAATGGTAAGAAAATATAATAAACAAGTTCAAAATTAAAGTACTTTAAAAATTACGAAGGTTTGAAAACGAGTTACATAAGATGTAAGTAAAAATAGCATCTAAAATTTAATAAAATCCATATATATGATAAAAAACAGAGGAATTAAGCTAACCTTAAGAGCCTGTTTGAAATTACTAAGGTTAAAACGTATGAAAGTAGTTAAAAATTATATGAAAGTCATGTATAAAGTAGTTAAAAATTAAATGAAAGTCGCGTACCTAGTGTGAAAATATAGCAAATTAGTTAAAATTCAGAGTATATTGGGAACTGAAAACGTCGAAAAATAGAAAAGAAGTTTAAATTTACCTGGAAAATTATATAAAATTTAGGTACATGATAGGAAAATATACGAATTATGTTAAAGTTAGGACTATACTGTAAACTATGAAAGTTAAAATGTATGAAAGTAGTTACAAATGGGATGTACATTATGCGAAAATATAGCAAATTAGTTAAACTTCAGAGTATGTTGGGAAGTAAAAACATTAAAAATAGGAAAGAAGGTTAAATTTAACTGCAAAATTATATAAAATTTAGGTACATGATAGGAAAATATACGAATTATGTTAAAGTTAGGACTATACTGTAAACTATGAAAGTTAAAATGTATGAAAGTAGTTACAAATGGGATGTACATTATGCGAAAATATAGCAAATTAGTTAAACTTTAGAGTATGTTGGGAAGTAAAAACATTAAAAAGAGGAAAGAAGGTTAAAAGATTACATCTAAAATTAAATAAAAGTCAGTGTGTATAGTGTGATAATATAATAAATAAGCTTAAGATTTACGAAATAAATTAAAAATTTTACATCTAAATTAAGTGAAGGTCATGTAAACGATCAGAAATAAGTTAAAATATACAATATGTTGAAGATCGCAAATGTTAGAAAGTATGAAAAAAAGATTGAAATTATATATAAAATTAAATGATATAATAAATAGAAACATATATTTCAATAATTACGCTCGTAAAATATAGCAAATAAGTTATAAATTGGAGTACATTAAACATTACGAAGGTTAGAAAGAAGGGAAAAAGTTAAAATTGGATCTAAAATTAAAATCATATGATAAATTAAAATGTATATCTGAATAATTACACTCCTAAAATTTAATAAGTGAAATAAAATTACGAGTATATGGTTAAAAGATATGAAGAACGTCCTGTGTAAAATGAGTAATGTAATTAAGATAAAGGAAAATGAATATGCTCTGATGAAATAAAAAATTGTAAGGCATACGTTAAAACTAAGAGTGCATAGGACATTATAATTCTTGAAATATAACGCAAAAATTAAAAATTTACATCTATCTGTCAGTCATTAAATTCCAGGCGTTTAGAGAACATAGGAAATAACCATTATATGCCTAGTAAAGACGAAGAAAAATACAAAGGAAAATAAAATCCTAAAATTAGAAATTACGGCTGGAAAATCAACAAAAGATAATCTCTTTTTAAAGTGTGACGACACCTTATCAGCTAAATTTAAACTCCTACAACCCTCCTCCTTATCAGTTAGTTTGCTCATCCGCAATCCGCCTCCCGACTTGCACAGCCTCCCGACTTGCACCGCCTCACCTGCTTCCGGGCTCATCCGCAATCCGCCTGCGAGTTTGAGATCCTGTCGCTGAACTCTCCGTTTCACACTACTACCATTTTTTTCTGTTTACTTATGCCTTTATAAAAAAGCCTGAAAGTTCACTTCATTAAATTTAATATATTTACTATATAAATTCAGGTTGCTAATCCTTTGCTACCCTACTTAATTTTTATTTTCTTCTGTTCGGATTATTTAGCGACATTTATTTGGAAGGCATTTTAGCTCTTGAGATGTCTAACTGGTATACAAATAAAATAATAATACAGTATTTGATGTTCAAAGAAATATACTTGAAAAAAAGTGCTATTAAATCTCTGTTGCATCATTGAGTATATCATTGCTTTTCCAACTGTATTATTGAACACAAATATTTCGAATGAACAAATGAACAATTAAATCAATTTTCAGTTTTCAATAATTGCAAGGCCTGTATATTAAAAGTAGTACAGTTTTACTTTCCGCACTTGAATACGTACTTGCATGGTTCCATGAAAAAACGGCATCACAAAGCTATTATTTAATAGCATTGTGACGTAAGAATAAATAATGACACGGCAAAGCCCAACTTAATCACGCGCTTGTCAAAGAAACCCACTGTCGTCATGTATCACGAGGAAAAATGTAAAAATTCATGCAAGAACTATTCACGTGTATCCTTAACTTTACTCTTAGAAACTGGAATTACAAATTGTTTGAAGAATCAGCGAGTGAATTTTCTAACTGATGAGGTCATTGAGGTCCTAACCTCATGTCTGCTGAGTTTCGATGTGTGACATCTCTTTCTTTAAATTTCAGCGTGTGATGAGCAACGAGGGCAAAGTTGCAACATCCTTTTCTCATTACTTTGTTGATCTCTGAGGTCATTGCCTTGTCTTCAGGTTTTATAATTTCCCGCACACAAAGAAAAATCTTTAAAAAAAATCATAGGTATTGTAACTAGTTAATGCGGATAACTTTTTAAAATGCTTATTCGTTTTAAGAAATCCAACAGAAATATTTGATATTGATTAATAAAACAATACATTTTCTGTCAAACTTAAATCAAGATGAATTCAAAAATAAAAAATTAAGTTTGCTGATGTAAGAACAGTAATTTTAAAAAGGCAGAAAACTGTCATGATTTAGTATTCGGAGATGAAGGGATCCAATGTTTTTTAAAAATTTGCAATCCCATTGAATGCATGAGTTTAAGCAAAATTACATTTTCTTAACAAATGCGAAGCTGTCCTCTTTGTTAACCATTTACAGCTACTTTGTAAAGTTGCAGTTTTACAAAACTGTTGAGAATTTTTATTAAGGAGACAAAACAAAACTTTTATGCATGAATTCACATATGTGGTTTAATTAGCTGAATTCAAAGAACTAAAGTTTAGGATATTAAACTACACTTATGGTATAATAATTAATGTAAATTAAACTGCCATTAGTTACAATATCATACGACTTCTTGACATGCTTTATGCTGTTCAGAACTTCTAACTTTTATTTAAAAATAATACAGATTATCATCTCTTTGAATGTATACATAGAAGTTTTCTTTAAAATGTTTGTTAAAGCTACCTACGATATTTAACTTCAGCGTAAAATACGAGCGTAATACAAGTTAAATTCAAACCCAAAATGAACCTAATTTTCTGTTCTGTGAACAGGATACGAACGTAAAAGCTTTGAGTAGAGAATTGTCGATTGAAATATCGATATATTTAACGTCGAACATTTTCAAAAAGATACCAAAAATAACTGAAAGCTCCATTACTTCAGTAAACTTAATACTTGTCCACAACAGCTTCAGAACAACATGTCTTTAATATGAGCATAATGCAGTTTTAGTGTCAGTATGTCAAATGGTATCATCCCATAATTGGCAAAGGATTTTAACAGTAATATATTTGATTTATCACAAAGCTTTAACTATATGTGTCTAGAAACCTGATGTATTTTGTACGTAAACCTGTATATTTTAATATTTTATTTTTTTTCTCCGTTTCTCTTTCTGTTACTTAAACTAGAATATTTTAATTGCTACTTTTTCACGGTATTGTTGAATCAATCCATAACTAAACAATACGGTCTTTTACGAGCGTTTAAATTCAAAAGCAATACAAGCTTCACTGGTTTCTTCAAAATGTGTAATCAAGGTTATAATTGATATTTACAATAAACTGCGTTTTTATTTATTTAATGGTACAAATTTAATTTCGGAATTTATGACCTGTTACATGATATTCATTTCCTACTCTTGTTTAAGAGTTTTCAGAGACAGTATTCTATTGATACTGGAATTAAGCTCCATTAGATTTTCGCAACCAACAATTTCCGATCATGTCGAAACATTTCGCGTCTCCTATCTGTTTGCCTTCATGAAATGTCCTTCGGATTTTCCTTCATTAATTATAAAGATCTATTGAAGGGAATTAATGAATTCTTTTGATCATTTATCTAGCGTGTGAGGGATCTCGAACTGATATGAGGGTCTAGAGGGGTCTATTAGCAGCAAGCGAATCATCAAAACATGACGTCATTGACCGGCGGCTAAAGGTCACAGCAGTAGCTGGACTTCAGTGCGCGAAATTGCTTTCAAGAATAGGGATGATGCTAAAATTGCGAATGTTAATATAGCCCTCAAATCAAAGATATAATTGCCTTGACCTTATCTAAGAGAAAAGTAAAGAATGAATGTAATATGTGGCCATTTGAATTTCTAATTAATCAAAAAGATGGAAATGATAAAAACTGCACTCCTAAACAAAGTCCTTAAAAATATTTCTTCTCACGCCAGTTAAGGAAAATTATTCTAGAGTGTATAGAAGCAAACTTACTAAGTATTTAAAATGCCTACAAGTTATGATAGGGAAAAAAAAACTTATACGTTAAAATAAGGCTTAGTTCTTCTTATCAACGATAGAATGAATATTTGAAAATGTAAATATATTTTTTTCATTATCTTACCGGGTCTTTGATGGAATTGCATGCTTACTTTAGGTAACTCATATTTATTACTATAAAAGAAAGGTTTCCAAAAAGAATAAGCTTCGCTTACAGGAAACTGGCTAAATTTATTGGTATCCACAGCCATCCTCAATCAGCGAGCGCTCTTTATGTTGCAGAAAGCCATAATATTTTCAAGAAGAATTAAATGAATGAAGTAAAAATTAGTCGTTACCAACACTAAGCGTGATCATTTACTTCAAATAACGCAATGGAGTTAATCATCCTTACAAAAGCGTTTAACCGAGTCTGGTCATTAAATAGTTCTGAAAAAGGAACGACTTTTCAAGAACAGTGGCAAAGAAATATTTGTACTTAGAACTACATTTTGATATCTATAGTCTGTTTTCTGAATAACGTCAGAGTAAAACTTAGAAACAGAATTTCGAATTATTACAACATGAGGTATCCAAATAAAGTGTTCAAATTTTAAGAAACATATTCGATCCTAATGATTATATTGCGGATAAATTTTGGTTCTAGTCTTGCATTATGTGTGCAAGATATTCATTATTTGCATTCTTGCATAAGAAATAAATAATGCGGATCGTTCGTTAAATTTTTTTACTAACTTGAAAATCTACAAAAGACTAATTGTTTGGATAAACCCATAAAACAGTTAAATTTTTTTTAAATATATATTAAGATTTCTCTTATTTTATTTTGCTTTTAAAACTGTTGAATATCTTCTATTAAGAAATCTTAAATTAAGCGAAGACAGTCTTTAACCTCATATTGCAGTAAAAATTCAGATTAATTGCTTTATGTGATATTAAATCTCACGAATTACTTAAAATAAATCCTATCTATATCAATATTTCTCTCCATATACATCTATATCTATCTTTCTACACACATTCACACACACGTATACATATATATATATATATATACATTTATATCTAGCAAATTTATACATTTATATATATGTACACTTATATTTTTACATTTAATAAACGGAAAGAAAAATGAGGAAGTACTTGGAGCAACTAGAAACTGGATACTTAACTGCTTGCGTTCTTAAAAAAACAGATTCTTCTGAGAAGCAATTTTTCTGCGACAAATTTATAGAAATTTGAAGTGCAATAATTTGCCTAGTTTAGCTCTAATAAATAAAACAAATAATTGACTGATTAATTTTGAAATACGAATTTCGATTTAAAGCATTTGTTTAGTGTTTATATTAAAAGCTGACTTTAAGAATGTTAAATTTTGATTTAAAGTGTGTATTCTAAACTGATCAAGTCGAGCAATAATTAAGCTTGGACTTTTATCAATAACGAGATAATAAATATTTCATAATTAATGCAAATATTATGTGTATGAAGGATTTTAAGGGCAATAAAATTTTCGCAGAACTCTTTTGCTATCGATTACACAGTATTATACATTAAAAGAATATAATTTACAAATATTTAATACACATTCCTAAACAAAGTCCTTAATATATAAGCTATGCTTCATATTATAAATTTTTGAAACTAAGACGTATAATACTTGTTATTAAATAGCAAAAGAGCATTATCAGTGTAGATGACAAAATATCAATGCAAATGGTAAAGAAACTGAGTGAAATGGGAAGGATTTTAAGATTTCTAATTTGACAAAGCTTTCTTGCGATTAAAATTTCGATAGCTTATTAGTTACTACTCGACATTTCTCTCGCAAATGCCTAAAACAGGTTTGACAAAAATATATTGCGTTTTATTTTAAAATGGCAGTTTTGAAAGGAACTATGGAGTTTAATTAATCGTCCTATCAAAGAAGATTGGATAGGGCTTCGTATTTAAACCGTATGCAAAGCACGAAAACGATATTATTTGTTTAAACACATTATTCAAAAGCTGAAACACCATTTATCAAGAATTTCATGAATATTGTATGATGATTTTATACTTAACTCTTGGTGTAAATCGGAGAATGAATTAAACAATAGTGTTTCGCATAATTAAAATACACTAAAATTTTCTTAATAAATTGAGAGGCTCCTCCTTACGCATTATTTGTAGTTCAGACAGGCGTGCGAATGTTGAAAGAACATGCAATGAATAAAAGAAAACTGTCAATTTTAATAATTTGAAAAAAGAACGAATCGATACAGTAGTAAGTAGATGCAAACACCTGCTCAGTTTCAGAGTAAAATTGAAAAGGGGTAAACATTGAAAAGCAATAAATTAAGAGTTAAAAAATATAAAAAATTACAAAGTGGGGTAAGCGATAAGTGTTCATTAAATTCTGATAAATAACTGTATAATATGAAAGAATTATTTTCAAGTAATGTAATCTATCAAATCACTGCAGATATTTTTTTTTAAACATAATTTTGATATGCGTGAGCTTTTTCCTTTTCCATGATAAATCTAATGAAATAGGTGAAAGAAAAATTCCCTTGTAGTAAATCTAATACTTAAAACAGATAATTCTCTATTAAAAAAAAAACTTGAAGTAAAGCATTGCTTTTAACATTCAGTTATTTTTTTCCCAAAGATACTTTTTATGTTTAACTTTTAGCACAGTTTTAATAAAACTAGATAGGTTAGAGATGGAAACTTATTTAATGAATTTTGATTTGTTTATTATCAATAACCATTTATGTGAACAACAGTGCATCTGTTTTTTTTTAATTTCCTTTATTTTTTTTATTAATGTCCTTTTAGCAAACTATTTCATCTCAATGAACTATGGAAAAACTTTGCATAAGATTATAAAGTTGTTCTTTGCTTTCAACCATAACTTATTTTGAAGCATATCTTTCACAAAATGGATTTAGTCTTCTGAAAAATGTATTAATAAATGCATCTCTTCTTTAAATGTAAATTCCTGCATTCTTTATTATCAGTTTTATGTTATTTTCTTACTGAAATATAGCGCAGCGATTTAAAGCTTTTCTTCTTTTTTTCTTAAAGCACATTATATTTTTTACTATGTAAGTTACACTGTTTTCAAACGGTGTGTTGCACATTATATATTTACAAAAAACAAATTTGTTTCAGTAAGTTTATACAAAGTAAGCTGTAGATTTTGGAACATTTTGATCCAATAAAGGTAAGAAGAGTAGCAAAATGTGATAGTTTCACTGCTTCAGTCAGCAGTTTTTAGGTATTTAATCATATTATATTATACTTAAACTCCATGCTGCCTATCTAATATATTCGATATTTGATTTGAATGTGCTTTAATCGAATATTTTGACAGCTTAATTTCAAATACCATATTTTTTTCGCCAAGTCTAATTCTACCCCTTCTGTACTTTTAAGGGAATAGAACCTCTGAATTCGTCAAATTCCTTTCACTGTTTTGATCTTCGGTAATGCACGACGCAACTTGTGTCTAATGGAACACACCTTAGTTTAAATTAATTCTATTGAATAAGTCATATACATACGTCAGATTGTTCAGGAATAAAGAGCGAACAGCTAAAAATGTTAATTCATAAGCTTGAAATTTAAAATAATCCAAAATTTGCTAGTGCATAAAAATTACTGCTGTGAAACTTATAGAACTACACTGACTTCAGTTATTAATTCATTGAACATAATTTTAACGAAACCATTGAATTCACTTATATATCTGACACTAAAGAAATGCTTGAATTTTACTATTAAAATATTATGCAAATTTTCGAATTTGGGATGTGCGAGTATAATTTTTAGTTCATCCCTTGAGCAATGACTGATCTGATAGGATTCTCAGTACTTAGACCAGCGATCATTTAGCATCCAGTCATCATTGCACAGCGTCTTTTATATTATGCCTAGCTTGGTAAACCATCAAAATCAATATATATATATATATTTCCCACTAACATTTCACCCAGTTAAAACTAGTTCCTTCTTCTACCGACGATATCCATCATTTGCCAACAGAGGCTAGATATATCGTTCCTTTAGATGACATCGAAAGTTTGAATGCCAGTAAATTTTTACGAGAGCCTCAACTTTTTCAGCCCTGTCTAATATTATTATACCTCAACTATTAAATCATTATCATTATATTCCTAGCGATATTGGGATAGGTTATTATTCAAAATGTATTAGATTCAGCAACACGATATGGTGCCGGTCAGAGATTTCTTTCTGTATTTTTAATAGAAAAATAATTTAATCTGCAGGAAATTAGGAAAGGATGAACATGAAATTATTCATAAAAATCCTTCTTGTATAAAACGTTTTATCAAACTTAACATTATACTGTTTACAGTTTATATTATTTAACTTGTAATTAATAGTGTAGTGCAAAAAAGGAGGGGAAGAAAAACTTAATTTAAAAACCTTTCTTCTGGAATATGTTCAACTGAAAATTTATTTTTAAAAGAAATTATTTAAACTATCAGATTATCAAATATTTTAAGTATCTACTCCTTGGTTTTATCTACTGCCGAGTATAACTCATTTTTAAACTAATTTTATGTAAAGGAAAAGTACTTATTTCTTACTAATAGCAAAAAACATAAGTATTATTTATTACAAATACACGTTCTGCGATACGTCTAATTTCTTTTATTTGCCTTTATATGGAAACTAAAGAAATTTATAATCATTATATTCAAAATTGAAAATGGCATTTTAAAATAATATATATATAAATTATGTTTTCCCTTCATAGTACTTACGCATTCGCAGAAACTAGACAGTAATTGAAGTAAAAATGAGAAGGGTTATCTAATGAAATTCTAAAAAGCATCAACAACAAACAGTTATCTGATATATAAGACTTTAAATCTAAAACCTTGGTGATTTTTTTTTTTAATTTCTTAATACACAACTGCAAGGATATTTATTTTGCAGTACAAGAAGATTACATCTCAGCTGTAAATGACTTCTAGGGCTTTGCAAATTCTGATTTTAAACTAGGTATGCTTTTCAAAATTTATCTGGCAATAACTCTAAAAATTATAATTTAAATTCATTTTTGTCTTACATTAAAAGAGAAGCACTTCTTCTTCTGTGCCTTTTGTGTTCCTTTTATTTGAAATGAAACTTTTATCTATTATTGAAAACTGAGAAAATTTGAATTGCTTGCAATATCAACATATGTTTGAGTATTTCTCCAAAGCTTCACACTCATAAGAAAAAAGAAAGATACACAAAACATTTTTAATAATATTGTCGTACTGTACATTTATAAGTAGTCATTTCATATTTCAGAAATGCAGTATGCATCACAGTAAGTTGTGTGATAAAGAGATTTAAATAAGATAAGAAACTGCAAAGGGTGAACTGGTATGAATTTCCTAAAAGTTATAATAAACATGTTAACTCATTCGAAGGGAAAAAAAAAACTAATCCTAAGATTACGCTATTCGTGATTTATCAGACTGATTTCTACACTACGAAATCTATCTCAACACCATTAGATCCAGGCACGAAATATGTAGCAGCCAGTAAGGATAACATGCTGAATGCTGAAGGAGCATTAAAATATAGGCAGACTGTTGGAGGGCTCTTGTACCTAGCAGAAGGAACAAGGCCAGATTTACCTTTTGCTACTACTTACATAAGCCTATTCAATAATTGTCCAAGCAAAGAACATATCCTTCATTACCTAAAAGAGACCAAGGAATTAAAGCTGACTTTCCAAAAGACTGGAAAGGATTTTGAAGTGTTCTGCGATTCTGATTGGGCTGGATAAAATTGATAGACGATCATTTAGTGGCTATGTGGTACTACTAGCAGGCGGAGCTGTCTCATGGAGCAGCAAGAAACAACAAACGACTGCATTGTTAACAGTTGACACTGAGTACCTCTCAATGTGCCACGCTGCCAAGGAAGTATTGTGGTTCCAAAATTTTTTAAAGGAAATTGTGGAAGAACATTTTTCAAACTTTCCACAAAGCTTATTTGTTGATAATCAGGATGCCATTTCTTTAGCCCAGAGCGTAGTTAGTACCATTCTTTCAAAAGCGGCGTTCTTTATAATTTATCATTAACTTCTAGATTCCGATATAAAAATGAAATATATCTTCAGAGTTAGAGATCATAAATTATTTTCAATTCGCTTGAAAAATAACAAGAATACAAGAGTACTAGGTAATTTCAAAAATTGAACCATTCTTTAAAAAGTATATTTTGTGAAGTATTTCTTGTTAGAGAACAATAAAAGAACGTTAAATAAATTAAAATTATTAAATAAATTAAGAAAATATGGCAATACTTTGAAGTTTTTGGCATCTGTACATGGAATAAATTTTTTACGCGACAGGTGTTTAATTTGTGCTGTTGAATGATGTACAAGTATTAGTGACATTAATATAGCTAATTTGTTTTCAAATGCGTTTTGCAGAGCTCTTGGGGCTTATCGCAAGTTTCCAAATTCAAAATCAGAATTCGAAGGATTTTTAAAACAATGCGGACAGCAGAGCTAGACATTTAGTATCGTTAAAATAATTCAATTAATTAACCAAATATTTAAAATGATTTAAAATAAATACGTTAGGCATTTATATAATTAAATCCATTATCAATATATGTTTACTTCTGTTGCTTTTGTTACTTAAAAGAATATAGTAGACCTATTTTTATGATCATTTCCAGGCTTAATAAGGCATACTTAAAACAATTTCGAACACAAAAAAGATTAACTTGAGTGGGAGTTCATGTGTTTCTGGTGCTTACAGAAATTCAAGGGCGTATATAGGATACCATCTTCAATCTACAGTTTGAATCAGGTGCCAAGTAAAAGTCATATATCACTTTCATTTCGTATTCTAAATACTGATAGTGGCTTAGAAAAGAAGACAGTCAAGGTTGAGCTGAATTTTCACGCACTTTCTTTTCTCTTTACACGGTTGACCGTAGCAGAGTTTTTTATACAATATGTGTACTTGCAGAGATTAGAAAGAAAAAGTGATTAAGAGCTGAGATATTTATGTGAAATGAATGTCAACAATCAATGAAAAAAATGACAGTTAACATCAGTCATCAATAATATATAATGGAAATACATATCCTAAATTTTCCCCCTTACTTGATTCCCCATTGCTATCCTGTTATAAAAAGTAAGCGAAAATGTGATGAAAATTAATTAGCATTTAGCTTTTTTCGATAGGAAAAGAAGATGAGTTAAATGGATTGTGGCTTAAACTTAAAACAAAAGAATTAAAATGATATACGGTTTTAATCAACCGTATTTACTTTATAAAAATTTTGAATATTTTCAGTTTAAATATGAGGAAACAAATTTAAAAAAGGCGTTTTCATAACGCATATAAACCACACACACAGACACACGAAGTGAGAAAAAAAAATGCCAACATAACGTTATTTGAGATTTCATTTCGGTTATCAATTGGTGAAGAAGGCAAGAATACTATATCATTGCTATAAAGTTAAGAAAAATATGTGTTAAAGATGTAATAGTTACTATTTGTTGAAAATTCAGAAACTGTCGCAGAAATTGGCGATGTCCAGTTCTCTGATACCACAATTGCGAGAAGGATTGATGTAACAGCATTATTATGTAAAAACAAATTCATTTCTCTTTTAAAATCTTCTCCCCATCATTTCGCGATGCAGCTGACTTATTGTAAGAATCTTTAGATGTTACTTGTTTGTCTGATTTCACAATATTCGTTAGCTATGTTTTTAACTCTGCAGTCCAAGAAGTTTTACAAACTCCTTGCTTTACAACCCTTTGCAGATAGAACTGTGGCATTATGTTTGAGTTTCGCTACCAAATTTTTATTTAATTTACCTTTTACTTATTGCCTTATTTCGCCATTGGAGTTATATGAAATGGGGAATTCAGGCTCAGGAGGCGCAGTGCACAGCAAATTCGCAGGTGGTGCGCAGTGTAATATGCAGGTAGCCAGCTGATAAGAGCCTTGAGATGGAGCTTTGACGTCACAATTTCATAAGAGGTTATCTTTTATTGATTTTCCCGGGGTAATTACCTTAAACGTTTAGGGTTTTTAGACATCTTATTCAAATATGTTATCCTGTATTTCTTTGTTCATAAGTACTCTTAACACCTCTATATGAACCCTTAACATACCAACTTACCCCCGGCAAATCAATAAAAGATAACCTCTTATCAAATTGTGACGTCAAGCCTCTGTCTCGCTGCCCTTATCAGCTGCCTACCTGCATATTGCACCACCACTCACCACCTTGGCAAGCAGTTTTACTATAAAGTTAGAAGAACTACGTATAGCTGTATAGGAGAGTTTTGGTATTTAACGAATCACGCCTGCCTCGAGTTAGATAGAGAAGCATAGAGATAGAATTGGTTTAGTAAGTTAGAAGTTTGAATAACTGTTGCGGTTTTAGATAAATCTTGTATTGTCTCTTATATTAAATACGATTATTTGTAATTATAACAGTTTTGAGGAAGCTTGTATTTTCAGCTAGATTCAGGTAACTGGTTCTTTGTGTTGCATAATTTTAATTTAATCCTTACACCTCACAATCACAAAATTTAATCCTCACAAATAACAGACATTTGTGTCTGTTTGTTAGAGGAGTTTAGATATTCTAGTGATAAGAATCAATTTAACACCTAGAGTAACTTGTAAGATACTAATTAAGTTTAGTTGAAGCCCAGACAGGTGTCGGAGAATTACCAGGGAGAAAATTTTATATAAAGTGAGTGAATTAACACGAATATTTTACCAAGTATTTGACAGCAATTTATTCTGAGGAATGCACTACATTTTTAGCTCCTGAGGAATGCATTGCATTTTTAGCTCCAAAACTTCTCTCCATCTTGTAGCAGTAGCAGCAGCCATATACTTATTACTTTCTCTTACTGGAATAACAGAGAATCAAAAAGATTTTTGTCATACGTAATCTGGTTCCTAAAGGAATGACGTGATATTTCTGATACAGGTAAAATATTAGAGATTTCAGGTAGGTAAACTCTTTGCATTTTCCCAAGGGCAGATTAACCGCAGGATCAGCAGGGTAAAAGTAAGCGATCTAGGCATGTATTTTACACTTTTCTTCTTTTATTTAACATGCATTTGTTTTCGTTCTAACATAGCCATATTTCTGTCACTGAAGAAATACAGTGGCTTAATTTAACGCATTTAAATGTCTGTTAAAAAGAAAGAAAGAACTATAGACCGAAATGCTTATTTTCTGATTCAAAGTAAAATGCATTTTCTAGTAGCGCTACATATGTAGCTAAAACTCTTTTATCCTTCTCTTATAACTGTTTTAATTTTTTACTTGTATGTTTGATCTACCAGCACAAATATGAAAAGAAATACAATTTCTCTAGATTTACAGCCTACTTGATATCCTAAACGCTTTTTTTCTTTTCCATAAATCTTCTCATATGCCTTAAAAGACTGTTATACAAATGCTTTTTCAAAAGAATTTTACAATGACTCGAGTTTTGAGAGCTGTGAGTTATTTCCTTGCATTTAATAAGAGATAAAAACTGTAGAGCATCTAAACCCCCTCCTCTGTATCTATCAATCTAATTCCCACACGGTTTTTATGTCCTAGATGTCTCATTCCTTTTTATTGTTCGTTACAACAGCAAGTTTTCCTTTTGAAATATCATCTTGAAACGGAACCACCTGTTCATCGTAATCCCCCAACGCTTGAATATATCTCCGAAAGTGGTGGTCTGGGGAAACACATGACAGATGATTTGCTCTCTCTCATCTTCAAGATTCTCCTCTTCTCTCGCTTCTGCTCTAGGCAAAATAAAAAGAGGTGGTGGAGGAATAAGACGAATACGCATTCCTGAGTTCATCCTCTTTTGTTAGCGTCTCTTTCTTCTGGCATACCTTCCCAATCCAACTGGGAAGTGGAGGTCAGGTGCGCGTGCGCTCTTGTCTTACGCTTCCCACGTAGAAAATCGACTGCCCCTTACGACGAGAGGCCCTTCCGAAATTCTAAACGTATTTGTTCGCAAGGTCTTCCATCTGTATCTCCACAATTGTTTATTTGGAGGTCTTGAACTATTGTACAAAGGAAAATATATTTATTTGCTATCGCCATACGCAATCAATAAACGTTTAGTTTTTTTTTTTTTTCCCACCCTTCACTGAGCCATATTATCCTGAAAGCAGTTAAAATAAATTGCAACAGAAAAACTTTATTTAGTCACTCTTTACAAGGAAACTAAAACTAGCTCATTAAATTATTTAATTTTAATTAACAAGAAACTGAAGGATAATAAAACACAGAGACCGAATACAAATTAATAGAAGTCCCCGCAATCTTTCAGACAGTGTAAAAATAGTTAATTTCGAAAGGTTGTTTAAAATATTTTTTGCTAGAAGCGGGCACTGGTTTTAATATTCTACTTTCCATATTTTGTTTTTAGAAGATTTAAATATTAAGTGCATTGTTAATGGTTAAGGGCTCCATCTTAATGACGTCCTTGGAGCTACTCGTTTGATTTGGTTTGGTTTATGTGATTACAGAAATGCCTCGAAGGCTATCTGCCTAAGAGGAGGGATGCCTTCGTGGAGGACTTTCTGAGGGGAACTAGCTCCTATATACGTTACACATGGGGAAAGCCACGAAAACGCCCATTACAGCCAGCCTATTCGCGGAACAATGAAGGTACAGAAGCTGCCCGCTTTAACTCGTATGAAAAAACTTGCATTTCCGTGAAGTTCTGGAGCTGTGGTCGTAACTGACGACTTATTATATTTAATCTAAACCTGTTACGCTTTTCAGATGGATCATTTTATGAAGACCACACATTAGTGACTGTAGATTAAATATCGATATTTATATCAGCTAATAATCGTTTTGTATATATCTGCATTAAAAACATGAACAAAAAGAAATCTTCAAACATATTGTAATAAATAAATTATGATTCAGTCTGCAACTCTTCCGTCTTTAGACTATAAAACAATGGTCTTTAGACTATAAAACAATAGTCTTTAGACTATAAAGCAATGGTGATATAACACACTTGCTCGATGTTTTTTCTTAGAGTTAATTAATGTCATTAAAAACGCTATTTTGTATCTAATCCTAGTTAGAATACTTTTTCGCTTTGAGTATTTATTTAATTTGCACCATCTTGAACATATTTTGAATGTTTAAAAATTAAACAACAGTTTTTTAAAAAAGTTTATTAATTTAACTGAAATAATGTCTTAAACTCCCGAATACGTGCTTTAAGCACGCAGGAGAGACAAATAACCTCCTAGACATCCAAGTCTCTTTAAACCATTAGTAATAATCAAATAATAAGAAAAAATCTAATTTATTACTAAAAGCAAGCTTTTATTAAAAAAAAGGATTTTGTAGCATTTCAAAATTGGAATTCAGACTTTAAATAAAAGGTGTTAAAAAAAAAAGATTTTGCTGACACTGTTGGAAACGAGAGCAAAAATTTTCATCTTAAATACTACTCTTTACTCTCTACTCTTACTCTTTTCATTTTATTTACTTTTACTCGGTATTTTTAGATACACATTCCGAAACAGGGATTTTTCTCCGAAATGCTCAGTTTCTATCGCTCGTGATATAATCTTCAGCAATACATATTTTCCCCATCACTTTCAACAAACAGTTGAAAACGTTTTCCTATACCGGTCGATTTCAACATCTTCGTTTTGCTAGATGAGTTACTATATCATCACAGCTAGATTACTTCCTCTGAAAATGAAATTTTTGTACGGAACTATCCTCGAAAGAATGTCAGATGAAGTATCAGTGTTTTCTTTTATTACACTGAAGTCATACAGACAAAAGAAGACAAAGTATATTCCAAAATGATGATTATACTTAGAACCAGGGCTTAATTTCTAAAATTAGAAGTGCCGGAGCCCTATGGAAGACTACCAGTAAAAAGAAAAAGAATTAAATAAATAAATTAAAACGACTTACATAATAAAATCGTAAATGATTGAAAAAGTAAAAAAATATCTGAAAGGTTTCAGATTTTAAATTACGTCCAAAGGGGCGTTTTTTTAATATTTTGCGTGTTACCTTTATTTATTAAACGTCATGTTCTTCACACCGAAACCATAAAATTCAGTTCAAGAGCACTATCGCAAAATAATTTTAAAATGAGCATATCTTCAGAATTTCCGATACACAGTCTCACGCTCTAGGGATAAAAATTTTTTTTCTGTACAACGTTGCCATTGCTCGCTTTGAAATCCTTGAGTTTGTTAACCAAAAAATTCTTTAAAGTTATAAAAAATATGAAATCGATAATAAAACAAATTCCAAATTTCAGATTTGGGCTTCCAGATGCCCATATTCCCAGGAGGATTACGTTATTCAAAATTGGATGGCTCTAGGTATCGTTGTTTTATCACAATGTGAGAAACGTACATACATTTATGCAGAATCTTCATTATTTAATTGCTTTAAGTATAATACAGGGCGATAATATTTAGTGGCAAAAATTTGAAAAGTGAAACAACGCTTGTAGTGTCAAAGCAAAATGCCAAAACGAAATTACGTCCTTCTGGAAAAATTGCCCCTTTGGACTAATAATTAATTCTTAAAATAATCAACGATTAGAATAATAAAATAATTAAAATTAAGATTGAATAAAGTGTAAAGAGATAAATAAATATTTAATTATGTTGTTTAATAAACGGTAAATAATAAAATAAAGTACTGGATCTTCACTTATTTGGGGTTCCAACTGAAATTAAGATTTAACACAAAAACTAAGAAATAACTCAACCAGTCTCCATTTGAATTTAAGCTTGAATATGATGGGGTGATGACAGAAATAAAGACTATTCTTTTCTCAGCACACCAATGAACAATGTTAAAAATGGTCAAGACGTCACTAATGAGACTAGAGAGAATGATATAAAGAGTAACAGAATATAGAGAAAAATTGAGGATTTTGTATAGGTATCAAACCAAAAAGAGAAGATTCCAACATTTTCTCAGCATGATCTCTTGTCAATCTAATTCTAGCTGTCAAGCGGAATGAGACAGGGGAACAAATTTTTTCCGAATTCCGAGTTTTAGCTGTGAACAAAGTAACAAGTGAGAATTTTCATCCCCCGTTTTTGATTACATCGTTCCCAAAAGTCTATAGGTGCTCTTTTTAGCTGGAAGACATTAGTGCTGGAAGGAAGAATTTGCCAACTGTCATAAAGTCATTGTACTTTCTGGGAAATAAGCTCCTGACGTGTAGGTGGGGGCTTTTCTTTTTTTTTTTTTTTTTCTTTTAAGAAATCTCGACATCCGTTCAGGGGTTTGTTTCCTTTTTTTTTTTTTTTTTTTTTTTCTTTTAAGAAATCTCGACATCCGTTCAGGGGTTTGTTTCCCAAAGAAAGAGGAACATGCGTTAAGAAGATATAATCGATTTTTAATATAATTTTATTACTAAAAATAAAATTTCTTCTGAAATTGTTGCTCAGTTATAGAAAAAAGGTGCTGGAGCCTTCTTATTTATAGTCCCGGTGCGCTCCGGCTAGAATTATGATTTATCCCCAAAACTAAGAAGTACTGGAGCCGGGCTCCGGTGGGCTCAGACGCAGTTTCAGCTCTGCTTAGAACGTTGTCATTCTATCTCGCACGATGTAAACTTAACTCATGCATATAAGATATAATTAGAAAATTTATTTTATGATTATTTTTTAAGTAATTGTATATAACATAACATTTTCTAGACCTTGCTTACCGTAAGAAAAAAACAAAATCATGTCAATCCGTTTATTCTGCAATTTTTTGACAAACGCTTGAACTACAGAAAAGCATATTTTTAAGAGAAAAAAGAAACGTGTTTTAATAATATATAATAATACATACATTTTTATCCAGAAACAATTTAAGCAACTATTTAACAACATAATTAATATTAATTAATTAAGAGAATCACATAACTAAACGAATAAATATACAAACAGATGTCTTTTCAATATAGGGATAATGCAAACTTATTTTATTTATATCAGTTTATAAGAATATTTCTGTATTACTCTTTTGATCGCCTATGGAGATATCTCGTGAAGAAAAATATTCTTTCGATTGAATAACTTCAAGTCAGCGTTTCACAGATTAATTCAGGGTGTTACCCAGTTTTTTATTTTCTTCCCTTATGTTACTAGAACTGGGAAAATATTTCTTCTCCTACATACACATTTTTCCTTTCGTCGACGCCATCCTATGTATAGGCATTCATCCTCTGCATAATAATTTATCTGTAGTGTAGGTATTTATTTATCTTCTGCATAATGAATGATTTCCTGCATAAGCATTTATTTCTCTCTCATATATTTGTCACTAACTGACTGAAAATGTTCGTATGTACTTGAGTGTATTAACATTCAGATATGTTCTGTAGATTTTTCAAGTTACGCTTTGTGTTATCAGTAGAAATGCCTTTGGACTTGTTGAATAAAACCTGCAATATAAATAACATTCTCATTAGTTAAGGACAAAGTTAACGTTAAGTAGAAGCAATTAAAAAAATGAATAAGCAAGCAATAAAAGGCCGAAAAGGTAAACATTTGTATTTCTTATCAGCGTTATTTACCTATATCTGCCATTAAAAGAAATGCTGTTAGATTTTAATTAAGGTAAGGTACCCGAAAGCTCTCTGTCAGGACAGGGATGACTACGCTTAGCACTTAAAAAAAAGTGGTTCGTAATGATGTTACACATGCGGAAAACCACGAAAACATTCCTGCAGCACAACAGGGTTGAACTATCAGTATTCAGAAACTTATTCTCTCTGCCGCTGGGGAGGGATATAAAGAAAATGGTGCACATAATTTGATTCATTTAAACTGTTGTAAAGTCAGTACTTTTTAATTACATTTTGAACGTATTTTTTTAGCTGAGGTAAAATGAATAAATGTGCTGTATAATGTCACAAAAATTATCACTTATGTTAAGTACAAATAAAACGATATTAAAAACAAGGTTCTAAAGCAATTAAAGATGAAGAAAATGTGTTGCGACACAAAATAGAAAATGATTATAATTCACATAAAATACTTTATTTCGCGTATAGACATTAACCTATGCCTAGAGAAAAGTATTAAGGTATTAATAATAAATTTTAAGCAAATAAGTTATGAAGTTTCAAAATGAAATGTATCTTTTGAAGGAGCATTTCATCTATTAAATTGTCACGCTTTGTTGAATAGCAGCATCAAATAGCTCCTAAGTATATGGTCATCAATAATGAGAGAAATGCTTGTTAAAGAATCAGCAATGTTAACGGACAACCACCCACATACCCAAAAAAAATAAAAAAAAAAAAAAAATATATATATATACCGAAGAACCTGAGAAATGTCCGTACACATATGTCTTTTTGTTCATGATACATGCAATCAATCATTTCAAATAACGCCTTTTAAAATCTCAGAGAGTAAAAGGCAATGAGAACAAGGGTTTTAATATTCGCAGTTTCCTCTAAGCTTACAGCTACTATCGTTAAGTACAATATAAATGATTCTGATAAATACCTCCGTCACAAATGCTGCACATTGGATTAAATTGTGATATGAAATGTATCATGACGAGGTAGTAGCGGTGTCAAACGATTTTCCACTTACAAATCGCTTAGAGAAGGGAGCAGTTGATGGGCGCGTGTGCAGGACATTGCGATCCATTAAAAGGAATCTGATTTATCAGGTGGTGCGCGCTGACGTTGCAATTAGGCAGTTTAACACTGGCAAGAATCACCTAAAAAGATAATATTTATTATGTGTATGTGACATTCTGTTCCCATCTCATGCATCACGTATTTTTCTTAACCTTGGCGCTATCTATCATTAAGAACCAGACCAGAAGCTGGCGAAAGACCCGGTATCTTGAGGGACAAAGTCAAGGGCAGGATGTTTTTGCTAAACTTTTTGCCTTCATGAATATGCGGCGGAGTTTCAACCAATAATTAGACCCCTCAAAACGTCTGCTTTTCCAACAGTCGCCAGTTTCCGTGGCTCCCTTCAGTGGCCTCTTTTCGACTAATTCTACTGGCTAAACGAGAAGAAAACCTTTGCAAAAAACAAAACTAAAAAAAAAAAAAAAAGTAAAGGAAAAAGGCCTTGTTCAATAATTATATTACTTTCGCTTTACGTGTCCTACTTAAATCATTCAACACATAATATTTTCCGCGTGCAAAGTATGATCGAATCCATCTTTAATTGCATAAATCAAACCCTAGGAAATGTAATCGAAACTACAATTGCGTCTTAGTCGAGGTAAGATATAAAGGAAAAAAAGGGGAAGGGAGAAGGACAAAGGAAATAAACTATTCGAAAACTTAAACTGAATTTACACGCTCCACCCGCCTAAAATAAACCATTGTTCTTTTAGCGTTAATATTGTTTTATCGATTAAGAAATAGATAGCTGATGATTTAAAAAGTCTTATTTGTGTTTTTTACAGTCCTTTAAAGGAAGCTGACTAACCACGAAGCATACTAAGCAAAGCAAGCATACTAAACAAAGCATACTAAACAAAGCCCCAAGCATACTAAACATAAAATACCCCAAGCATAATAAACAAAGTATTTGATTTCGCAGTTTAAAGTCTCCGAGATGAATAAGAGAAAATATAATCTTATAAAGCTCTAGACTCTTCTAAAATTATTTGTACACATATTGCAGTTATTTACGCATTTCAGGTTGCATTTTCGATTTATTACGCATTTCTGGTTGCATTATTTACGCATTTCAGGTTGCAGTTCAGGTTGCATTCAAGTGTTTTTTACAGTCCTTTAAAGGAAGCTGACTAACCACGAAGCATACTAAACAAAGCAAGCATACTAAACACAAAATACCCCAAGCATACTAAACAAAGTATTTGATTTCGCAGTTTAAAGTCTCCGAGATGAATAAGAGAAAATATAATCTTATAAAGCTCTAGACTGTTCTAAAATTATTTGTACACATATTGCAGTTATTTACGCATTTCAGGTTGCATTTTCGATTCCAGCCAGAGGGAAGAATACATCTAATGAGTTATTAGTACCCAGAAAAATTTCACTCAATGAGAAGAAAACATCTAATGAATAAGAAATTTTTAAGCACATAAACAGTATTAAATTTTAAAATGTAATGTTAATACACTATATTAACTCTGATTATTTATTATTTTCACACATGCTGATCATTGTTAGTTAAGATAATTACAAATATGTTAATAACATGTTGCATCAAAATGATTGAGAAAACTTAATAGTCATAGTTAACATAGTAGTAACTATTAATAATTAATTATTTAAGAATAGTTAAATGTAAATGTAAATTGTCTTACCGCTCTAAATCGAAGGCAAGGTTCACATGAAAACACAAAACAGAGGTTCCTAATCTTATTTGTTTGGGTATATCTCCAGTTTTCCTCCATGGCGGTACCTTTATACTATCAAAATTTAATTAATAATAATTTATTGCATCACCTATCGTTAATTACACAAATATTTTATTTGAAAAATACATGCGCTGTTTAATTATTATTCATGATGTTTAAAAATATTATTCAAAATTTGTACTTTTTATCCGCAAACAATTAGCTCTTTAAGGGGATTACAAACAAAAGAAAGAATATGTAGAACAATATGTGTGTATAAGGATATTTATAGTCAAAAATAAAAAGGCAATGATTTCTTTGCTAAATGTCACGGATTAACTAATTTGCTACCGTTACTTCAATTCGTTCACAAATGAAAAACTTTGATATGCTTCGAAATAGTAGGCACAAAACAAACAATAAATATTTTAAGTGCAACAGCAACACATGTTTAGGAAGACTGATTAAGCTTATTTTGAGATGACTTGTTCTTTTGATATTATATGCAGTTTTAAACTTGGAAATGAATTAATCTTATCATTTTATTTAATTTTTTTTTGGAGTATAATAAAAGCTTATCTGGTGAAGAAAACGATATCGCAATACGATATTTTATTAAACAGGCAAAAACTACATTCCTCCCAATAAAACACTGATATCTGGATAATTATATCTTTTGTGAAGAACTGTGGTATGTTTTGTTTCTAATGTCGCAAAAGAGAAAACGGATTTAAGACACTGTTGAATAATACTTCCCCAAGCATTACACGCTGAGATTTAAAGTACTTTTAGTCTCTTATATTCCAAATCTCATGCTTCATTTTTTCAACATGGAGTTTTTTTGCTTTAAATTGAAGCAATGCCTTTTTCGCAACTATTGGAATTGTTCACGAATGGCTTGGTTAATATTTCTGGCGTAAGCATACATAGAGGTAGAAAATCGTTCATTAGAAGACAACGATTACTTCTTTAATCAAGCCCAGAACTAAATTTGATTCAGTTGTCTAAAACTCCAATTAGTAGTTTTCTCAACATTAGAAACAGCAATCATTGGAAAGCTTGTTATGGCGAATCAAGAGCAATAAGAGCTATAAATTAAAATAAAGGGCGATAGTACATAATTGCTAATGCTAACAGCATGATGCTTTCTATACATGTTTAGACTAATACGCTAATGCAGCTCAATACGCTAATGTAAGCAAGTGTAAATTAACTGAGATACATTAAATTCCAATAATAAATTTTAATGCCAGAAAATAAATATATACAGTACTGTGAAACCTCAGTATTTTTTTAGAATAAATTAATGTTATTAAGTCTTCTTTTAATTTAGTTTGATTGTTTACAACATAAAACTCTTTTTACACTTAGTTAAATGTTAAAATCGTAATTTTTTTCTTTAAAATGAATTTCTGAATTTTCGTAACTAATTTGGCGCCCCTCTTAGTTATTCATCTGAGTGCCTTACTTGCCTCACCCTTGTCTTGGCTCTGTATATATACATCCATAAAATACTTCCAGAGATACATACATTTGGAATAAGCATGAAATGTTGATTTTCGAAGAAAGTAATCATGACCTTCATAAATATATTTTTATCCATATTTATTTACCCAACAACAGTCAGAAAACAACATAAATTGCATTTTCTCAAATAATGCAGTAATGCGCTCACTAAGTTTTGAAAAAAGTTTTGTTTGCAAATATTCGTACCTGTTAATATGTTTACTCTTCAAGGTTAATAGTTTATGAAACAAAAATTCTTGGCAAATAAGTTTTAATACCGTTATTTCGTTTCGTTAGATTTTATAGTACATCAAAAACGAATAAATAAAAGCAAGCAGGACATTAAACAATATTAATTAAAAAGGTTTCATTATTCCAAATACATGTTTATGGCTCGAGATTTAATGCACAAATTAAACACTTGAGCTTAGAAAGTGAACATATTGCATTATTTTGATTACTCTGTAGCCACAGAGATGAAATTCTTAATTAGAAAATAAAATTAATTACCCTCTGAGTAACAATTTCTTAAAACTTTTTTCTTGTCATAAAATTTAACATACGTGAATCAAATAGCATTTCTGATACTGAATTCAGATATATAATAGGAATTTTTTTAGCTCGCAAGGATATTCTGTGAAACGAAGCTAAATTTTATGCGAGCATACATAAATTTACATGTACACTGCGGGAAGAAAAAAGCGACAGTTCTATATCTCCCGTTCTACTGCGCCGATTGCCAAACTACCAAATTTTGTAAAAATCGCACTAGTAGTTTTTAAAAAATTAGCTCTCAAAATTTTAACTCCTCAATGTTAATTCGATTTGGTATGTATTTATTAATATCTCTTTTTTTATGAAACTTATTTCATTCCCTCTTATACAGTTCAAAATTTAGTTTCATTCCAAATAAAATTCACCCATTTTTTATGATTTATTTTTAAAATTTGTATTTTTAAATAATTTTATAAATTTTTCGAAAAGAATTTTGAATTATAACCTATAAAACTTTTACGATCATCGTAAAGTAGTATTTCTAAGCATACCTGCAAAAAATTAGAGCTTTTTATTTCCGAAGATATAAGTGAATTTATATATTGGCGCATTTTGAAATTTGGCATATTTGTTGAAAGCGATAATAACGAAAATGTGGTTTACGAACTTGGTTAAAATTATTTGAAAGAAGGAACAATGTGACTTTTTTTCCGCTCATGCACAATGTAAAAAGGTAGGAACGATGTGACTTTTTTTCCCCTTCTGCACAATGGAAAGGATAGGAAAATAGGTTGCCATGCATTAAGAAGTTTGCCAAGTGAATTATTCATGGCGCAAACTGAAAAAAATTCGGCAAGTTAAATTTTTTAATTTCTCCTTAAATTTCGCACCAAATTTTACAAAATTTTATATTTAGGCATAATTTGAGTCGTAGAATCGAAATATGGAAAAAAATTGGCATGTTACTTCAGAAAAAGACGCATTTTGTGTCAAAATACCTATGTTAGAACAATACTATATATAAATCTAATATATATCCTAAGTCGCGCTTTCAAGACATGGAATTCGCAATTTGAATTTCGTCAATCGGCCCAGTAGAACGGGAGATATAGAACTGTTTTTTTTTTTTTTTTTTTTTTTTTTTTTTTGTACATCAAGGATTACTTCATCTAGAAGATATATTATTATTTCCTGCTGTACTTGGCCTGAGGAACATTTTTCAGGGTCTCTCAGCAGAAGTGAATTGCAGTATGAGACTCCAGTGTCTCGCATATGCACTTCTTGTTATCAGAAATTTCCTGGTGAAAGTACTGATCATGTTTTTTGCTCACAGCTTTTATTATAGACGGAAAAAGTATACAGAATGCTAATATGGGCAGTTTTTAAAACATACCGTAACCTTATGGTTTCTTATGACTTCAGAAAGACCGTCCATTACTTTTTGGAGCTCTTTGCGTAACCTGGAAAATTTTGCAAATACTGTTATGCAGTTTTTCGAGCTGCTGACCGGATTTGAAATCCAGAAATAATTTTCTGATTTGTTATGATACAAAAATACTTTCATTACATTAGCTTTTATCGATTTTGATCCTCCAAAAGCTGCAAATTCTTCGTAAGCCTTAGCTCAGTGGTTTTCAACCTGTTTTGCCATGCACCCCTTTCACCATCGCTAGAAGATCATTCCCCTTTCCTTATAAAACCTGAAAGATGCATACATTTATTTAGATTTAGATTATTTTTTAACCTTCTTTATTAATTAAACAAAGAAGTTTTGAAAATGCTGATAAATATCAAAACTTGAATAAAAGTTGTTCTTTATATTCATAAACTAAAGCTAAATATTTAACAACTAAATAAAAACCTGATCGCATTCTCTCCTACTTCTGCTAAGCACTCCTTTCTTAGCTTAACGCACAACAGACGAACGTATAACATTTCAGGATCTACGGGTATTATGCTAATGACATTAAATTTTTCTGATTCTCATTTTGAACAGTGTTCATGGGCTAGGAATTTTCTTGTTCCAGCTGTCCAGACCCTCAAAGAAAGCAATAGGATTTTATGTAACTCATTTGAAGATAGGAGGAACAATATTCTTTTTTCAAGTGATCATAAATATTCCACTTGTATGTTTTACACTAGATAATTTTTCAGCGATTCAATGCTATGCACACTAGTAGCGTGATCTAATGGTGCTGATAATATCTTTTATAAAGAACTGCGGCTCTTTCTGTTTTTACATTTTACTGGAAACTAGATGGGAAGCATTCAAGTAGGGAAAACGTGAACTCACAGATGCAAATGAAAACATTTCTTGTTGCTTAAATTTCAATGTAAGCACACATTCTTAGGAAGCGTAACTCTATGTTCCTAGATGTCATTTTCTATGGGATGCAGATTTGTTATGATTACGTACTGAGGCCAAAAATATTTAAACCCAAAAAATAATTTAGTAAAGAAATTTGCATAGCACGATGATATTGTTGCGCTAGAATCTTCAAAGAAAAAAAAGAAGGAGCTTGTAGAGTCTAGGTTATTTCGAAGCAGGAAACTTGAAAAAATGAGCAATGCCCTGACCGAGACTCGAACCTGGACCTCTCGAATACGCGCCGAGTGTGCTTGCAGTTACACCACGAAGGCATGCAGAAAGGAGGGAGAAAATACCTTAAATAATATCCCTTCTAAAGTGTGATTGGGAATTAGGAGATCCAATTGCGAAATCCTGGTGGTGAAGAATCTTCATCCACTACCTTTTTTTGTTCGGGCGCCATTGTAAAGTCAGTAGGTTATTTTGAAGCAGGAAACATGAGCAATGTCCTCCTCGGGGCTCCAACCTAAACCTCTTGAATACGCGCCGAATGTTCTACTGTTACATTACGAAGGCATGCAAAAAGAAGGGAAAAAATACCATATAAGCTTACAAAATCGCTTCACTTTAAGAGAGTTACTTGGTATTATCAGTATAATTCTTAAGATTTAACTCGGGACTCAAAAATAATGTACCTAATGAAACAGTTTATGTGATGTAGAAATAAATTGCTACTAGTTAATTCTTCTTTCATGCAGAGTAAACAGCTGTTAAAGACAATATTCAAAATTTATCTATTTATATTCGCTTGTGGTGGTAAAAATCAAAATGCTTTTTAAATGTAAACCATAAATTTAAAAAATAACATCAAACATGCTAATTTTTCCCTCAACATTCATTAATATACATATATATGTATATGTTATACATACTGTTAAAACCCTATATTTACATATTCATAACATAATTTTGTTACGAAAAGATACTTCTGATGCTTTCGGGTATTAAATTTTTATCAAACATACTAACTCGGTAATTTAAGCTTTCACACAAGTGAAATTTACGGAATATTTTCCTAACGCAAAAAATCCATAAATGAATATTACAAATATATCACTGAAAAAATGTTTTTTAATAATAATAAAATAATTTAAAGAATCGGTAATTGTCTACAGTGATTCTCAACCATACTATGCTACGGCACTTTAGTATGCCGCCAGATTCTTTAAGTGCGCTACCAAATTTTAGGAATGCAGACAATAAAAATTATTTTGTATGTGCTTATATTAGTGTGGTACGTTTATTGGTGTGACTGTTCTCAAGTAATGCAAGTTTTTTTTTTCTTATTTGGTGCACATATGATTTTCCTACACCTTAACATCATTTGATTTATTTTATTGTTAATATGCCGCGAAAGATTTAAATTATTAAAAGCATATAGTGATTTAAAAAAAAGCTTGAGAATCATCGATTTTCAGCTTTAAAGTGTTAAGGTTTTTAATCTCTCGAAGGAGTGTTATTGTCTTCAGTCAACAATAAAAGTCAGTACTTTACTAATGCAGATTAGGAGCGTGGCAGCTCATTTTCGCCACTCGAATAATATCTAAGAATCTTTCATTATTTTCTATATTATAAAAATACATTGTTCCTCAGCGTAGAAGATAAGCCCTTTAAAAATTTTTAATCAGTTCTTCTTTTTAAAATTTTAGCAATTGTAATTTTATAAGATTTTTAAAACTGCGATTCTTTTTTATTTGAGTTTTGATTTTATTCAATAATAAAAATTTAATTTCCTGAACTGACATATGAAGATATTTTCTTTGCTTAAGAAGCGAACTAGTTGTACGATCTTTTTTTTTAATACTTTATCATGCTTTATGACTGCAAAAACTTTTTCGAGGTGTTGAACCGTAATAATAAGTTTTCAGATTAAGTTCTATTTAAGTTTTAATTTAATTCATTTTAGCCCCATTACTTAACGAAAAATATCAGCCATAATGCAATTTACATAAACCAAACAATCTGGAATAATAAACTAATTTATAATTTTGTTGAGTCTTTCTTCCTGTAAAAAGTTACTCATTGATTAATTCTTATAGTTTAAAAGGAAAGTTTTTTGACAAAAGTAAAACTTGTTCGCAAAATGTTTTAATAATAAATGCGAGAGGTAAAAATGTAATGTTGCACTGAGCTGATGTTAAAGTATCTTAAATACAAGAGTGCTTTTCTTTATCTAAAATCGTATTAAATCAGAAAAAATTTAAATGGGTAAATTACGCTCTTCGTTTTATTTATAAAACTTAATTTGATTTGTAATTAAATAACAAATATTAATGCTGTACAATGGATAGGATATAATCCCTATCATCTATTTAAACTTATCTCTGCATTAAAAGGAATGTAAATTTACACTTTTTTTCAAAATAACCTCGAATTCTTCCTTGAACATTTCCATTGATTTTGAGTTTGCTGCAATATTAAGCCTGCTAGTGCATACAATGAAAAAACTTCTTTTCTCATACGAAATAATGAAGGAAAACTATAATAACATTCATTTGCAAAATTCATGATTATAATAATATTAGAACCTTTCTTATGAAATTTTTTCAATCATATTCAAAGTCGAAATATATGTCGTCGTTTTGTGTTGCCACCGAATGTAAGTTACGTAAAAATTTATTGTTTAGTAAGGAATTAATCTCTAAAATAGGGCATTAAACTATAATTCTGACTGTATGAGAGGAGTTGCAGATGCAGAAATATCAGTATTGTAAATAAAAATAGTTAAAATCCTGACTTGCTTGTAATTAATTCTTTCACTTAATTTCTGAAAGCGTTTGGAATAACAATGGTAATTACTGTAAGGAGTATTTAATAACATCTATCATCTGGTGCGTTTCGGTGAGTGAAAGTGCAGCTATTTAGTTCTAGGGTTAAAATTTAATTTTACATAATTGCATTTTCGTCACTGAATACTGACTTTTATTGCCTACCAAGTGTTATAAATATTGGCAGTGGAGTAAGAGGAATCTCCCCACACATCACGGAAATCCCCAGAATATGAAATCCATGAAAACGTGTGAGAAGCTATTAGCTTTCACTGCGGTTCGCCAGTTTATCATATATGTGGTAGCAGCTTGGTTGATGAAATTTCTTGTTTCACTGCCAGTTGCAGGTAAAAGCTGCGCAGAATTTTTACTTCTAAACAATGTAATAATGCGCGCATGAAGCAAATCGTGATAGCATTGATCTCACGACACCACGGGCGTCACGCAAATCCCGTTTCTTGTCACGCATAGCCACGTGTCATCCTTATCCTACCTGAATGAAAATATTGGGGGTTGTGTGCATGTTTATAAACAAACATAACAAGATTGGACAGCCTCATTCTCGTAATTCGCAGAAGTACATTATGATATGCCGAAAATAAAAATTTGAAGATCTTGATTTTTATTTATTAGTCTTAATGGATTATCAGAACGGAGACTTTTGGAAAACAATATTATATACAACAAATCAATCGAATTATAAAGTTTTAAACAAAGAAAAGTAATTTTTTAAAGGCTCTACGACAGTTCTACTTTTTCTGTAATGATTAGACAGTTGTTATATATATTTTCCTTAAAAATTATGTTATTCGCAAGACCGAATTGTTTATCATGATTACAGGAAAGCATTTCATATAATTTTGTGTGTCAGCCTTTAACTCGCAGAAAAAATCAAATTACATATTTTTATTCAATTAACGTTTCTGAGGATCAAATTTTTAACGTCCCAGGTTGTTTTTTTCAATCGAAGCTATAAACTATCATATTAAAATGCTATGCTTTATGATAAAATCATATTATAAAAGTTTCACTGTCTAATAAGTAATAACTTTGAAGAAAGTGCAATGTGAACCTGTGAAAACCATACTATTTTGTGAAGTGGTCTTAAAAGTGGGCATTCTAGTTCAATAGTAATGTAATCTATGACTGGCAAATTAAAATAAAGTACAAATGAAATAATACAAATGAAAACAATGTATACCTTATAAGGTATTTCTCCCACCTTCTTCGCTTCGCATGCCTTCGTGGAGTAGTGGTCAGCACGCTCGGCGCGCATTCGAGAGGTCCGTGGTGTTCGAGTCCCGGCAAGGGCATTGCTCATTTTTCACATCGTCTGCTTCAAAATAACCTAATGTCTCTACAGTGGCGCCCGAATAAAAATAAAAAGTGGTGGATGACGATTCTCCACCACCAGGGTTTGTCGACTGGGTCCTCTAATCCCCAGTCGCTCTTTAAAAGAGGAAGTATATAAGGTATTTCTTCCGCCTTCTTCGCATGTCATCGTGTGTAGTAGTCAGCACGCTCGGCGCGTATTCGAGAGGTCCGCGGTTCGAGTCCCGGCGAGGACATTGCTCATTTTTAACACCTCCTGCTTCGAAATAACCGAATGTTTCTACAACCTTCTGCATAATTTCTTGTAATTCTGATAACATAAGTTTACCCTCATCTGAGATCCCTTTGCCAAGATTGATTTTTTTTAATTTTCAACAACGATAATTTGCCTTAATTCGAATTTTGAATTAAGTTTATCATATATATCTATTATCTGAAGTAAAATAATTATTAATGTAAAATAATATTTCATGAAGGAAAACAGAATCACAATCTTCAGATTTCAACACTTGTCAGATGCCTACCTGATTTAGAAAGGTGATTTGAAGTCGAAATTGTACAGATCCAATCGAGTTTCATGAGAAAACGCAGTTGCAAAAATTAGCTTTTTGTGATTTGAAATGAAGTAAGGACGTGATCTGACAGTGTGGTCTTACGCATTGTTCATCTGCGAATTTGCCGATCTCTAACTGCAGTGCTCTTACATTTTTATAATCTAATGTGAGATATATTTTCCTGTTTTAAGGATAAATACAGTATTAATTTTCGGTTCTATTTGAGTTGCTATATTTAGCTGATCTTCATCATTTGTAAAAATTGTTTTGTTTCGAGCTAAAATAAAGATTCGATTTTTTGCTCCATCTTTACAGTTTATTACAAAAATCACTATTTATTACTAACTAATTTATTGCTAACAAAAACAAAACGTCAGCCCAAAAATGGCTGGAAAACTTCTAGATTTATTTTGGAAAACCTATAAAATGTTATACTGATTTGAATTGAAATAAGGAAATATAACAAAAGGAAAAATAATAACAGCTTCAAATTCTCTGATTAAGTAGAGCGATAATATCATTGACAACGGAAGATCTCTGTTATGCAATATTTTCAATACACTTTTCGATAGAATTCTCACCCAATTTTTCTTTTTCGACTTCTTTTAAAGGCAATTTTTTACTTAGTTTGTAGAGATTTATATTTATTTTAAATAATCAGTTAAATTTAATTTGAAGTCCTTTCCTATAAGCCTTCATTCCCCTAATTGCCAGTGCCAGAATATTTAAATTTGGTAGCGCGCGTGAATTAATGCAAATTCTACCAGTGGGAGAAAAGGTTTAAATATCAAGTTCTAGAAGGTAAAGTTAATCTGGAAAAACTCTGTGCGTGTTGTAGCTTGAGTTTCGGCTTAGCAGTTATTGCTGGTAAAACGTGGCGTAACAGCTATTACTTTGCTGCCACTAGATTTATCAACGCTCTGTTAGGAAACAGGATAGTCTGAGCCCTGTAGCGCAATTCTACTGCTTGTTAATATCTTCAAATTTTGGGTTTAGTTCTTACTGTTTCAGTTACCTCCCAAGCAGAGGTGTAGTGTGTTAGCGTCGAGTTGACGCATTGTAAATAATTAAAGAGTGTAATAAAGGGTAGTTTTAGCCCTTCTTCTGTGCAGTCACTATTCTCCAGGTTTCACACAAGGGATAGACAAGTAAACCTTACACGTTTTTCACTTTAAGGAGGTGATGGTAAACTTTAATTATTAAAAAAGTAATGTCATGAATTCTCTTCATTTAGTTTCAGTTCGAGTATATGACTAAAACATCCCCACACCATTTTTCACTCAGTAATACATATTTATGATCCACTAATTTTGTACCTCAGTTTAATAATATATGAAGCATAACTCTAGTTCTACTACTGCTGTAATTGTTTTTTGTTCCAGACAGCTTTTGCTTTATACTTTTAAAAAATCAGTTGGATGAAAATTCCTTAAAAATTATTAATATACGCTCAAAATCTTCAATTTGAAGAAACAGCATAAATGCATACATAAAAAGATGCATAGCACTTACATATTTGACATACATAACACATATGGGCACTCACATTATAAGGTATTTTCTTCCTCCTTTCTGCATGCCTTCGTGGTGTAACGATAGCACACTTGAAACGTATTCCAGCGGTTTAGGTTCGAGTTCCGGCGAGGGCATTGCTCATTTTTCAGGCACTCTTGCTTCAAAATAACCTAATGTCTCAACAACATATTTATTAATCTGACAGCTTCTCTTACCAAAGGTCCTCCTACGAAAAAGGGCATAAACTCCGGAAATACATAAGGAACTGCTAAATATTACGCTTATGTATACATAGGTACTCTACAAAATTATACTACTAACAAGTTTCCCTGTTTTCTGTGTGATTCTGATGCTTCATATCATTCAGAGCAAATGTATCATTAAAACATATATCTTGGAATATTTTCTTGGAAATATCCATTTATCTTATCATCAAACGAAGAGAAAAACAGCTTACACTAGGATACACCATTAATCTGTATTACACATAAATAATGATTGATTCATTTAATGAGTGATGCATTCCCTTTGATTCTTCTTTCATCCCTTGGAAATTAAAATAACTCAGTTAAGAAGAATACTGCAAGCAGAATGGGCTAATGATTTTCTATGAGACTAGAATTTATTCTGGTTTGTTTGACTACAAGTATTAAAGTGATACAGATTTTACATGCCTATTTCAAGCCATTTTCTTTAGAAAAGCTTATTTCCTGCAGATTGGTTAGTAGTTTGTCTAAACTATATATATATAAAACTATCTAACTTGAGAACAATGGCCGGTAATTAGCTATATATTCTTGTTCAGAGTTAATGCCGTGATTCAAATAACACAAAGAGCAAAGGAAAGATGAGAAAAATTTCAAACTCTCTTCTCATTTAATTACATCAAAGACACAAGTCTGCATGATTTGGGATAAAAATCAATTTAGTAATGTTGCTAAGTGCGTAACTGCAAGCAACAAGTTTAAAGGAAATCACAAATGATTTATTTCTAATGTTTAACAAATGTTAACTACTCCAAGTCATATAGATGTTTTCCTCATATTCCTTAGCCGTCTCTTGACAGTTTCAGTTTTAAGTATGCCATCATACTTCCCGAAAAATGTTTAAGAAAACTCTATAATAACAGAGGCATGGCATAAACAATTTTTCAGACCTCAAGAGCAAATATCTCAAGAGCTTAAAAATAACGGCAAAAGCCAGTTATATTACTCTTCTGACTTCATTTTATAAACTAATGGTTAGCTCATTTTTCTCCGATATTGAACATAACACTTTGTTCGCACTTTATTCGTTATTTTTAAAATTTCGGATACTAATTTTAAAAATTTATTTTTATTTTTCGTTCTTAAATTCAATGTGCTTAAAAATGGTTGTTATTGTTTAAACGGCGATAAAGCTTTTAGAATACTTCTAGCTTGACTGTAAGAAGATAAAAGTGAAAGGTTCAAGAAAAAAATGCAGACGCTTTTACTGGGTTTTGGCAATGAAATACATTCAGTTGCTTTGTTTAATGCACATTTCTCATACGAAAACTGAAAAACTTAATTTCACATATTTGATAACGGTATATTTTGTTGCAAGATTATTTTTGTTTAAAAACTAAATGTTTATTTATAACTTTGGGAAAGAAGGAATTATATTTATTTAAAATAGAAACTGAGCTCTCAAATTTTTCTTTCATCTGGCATTGTAAACCTAAAAGGAAATAGCTCTAAAATTATTTTTCATCTTACATTATAAATCTAAATACAAACTTTCAATTATTGCATCAATCGAATCTCGTTTTGTAGTAAGTTGAAGATTTTTAGATTTGGATTTAAATCATTTTATTAAGCACATGAAAGTTTTCTGATTAACTTTCATTTCAATTTTGCTCGAGAGGATCCTGAGGATTAGTAGTTCGGAAATCACATTCACTGGCTTTCATTTACACTGCTCGACATTGAAAATGCAACACCAAGAAGGAGTGGTCAGAAATTTATGCAAATTTTAGAGTAGACGCACGCCACTGAGTTATGCGAATGATGTGAAATGCGCAGCTCTCCGAAGCACGTGAACTAAAATATAAGAGAAAGAACGTGCAGAATGGGCAATATTCGTGTCATTATTTTTGCCAGACGAATTATCGAAGAAAGTTGTATTTTGTCCCGGAGGATACGTGTAATAGGAGAGAATGCCCGGCCGCCGTCAACGAAGGCACTTCCAGTAGATAGACGATTTTACGAGGGGTATGGTGATCGGACTGAGAAGGGCGGGTTGGTCCTTACGTCAGATCGCAGCTGATACCCACATGGATGCGGGCACGGCGCATCGGCTATGGCGAACATGGTTGGAACAAGGAAATGTGGGAAGAAGGAGGGGTGCAGGTGCAACCAGAGTAACGTCAGCACGCGTGGATAGACGCATTCGCCGACAAACTGTGGCGGTCCCGCAAGTCACTTGTACCGCGATTCTGCAGCATGTGCAAGATACCCTGGATGTTCCCATGTTGACGAGAACCATTTCCCGTTGATTGGTTGAACGTGGCTTGCACTCACGGCGTCCGTTAGGAAGACTGCCATTGACCCCACAGCATAGACGCCAAAGTTTAGAATGGTGCCGGACTGGAGAGATGTGGATGACAGAATGGCGAAACGTTGTGTTCTCAGACGAGTCACGCTTCTGTTTATCCAGTGACAGTCCCCGCATACGTGTGTGGCGTCGACGCGGAGACAGATCTAATCCGGCAGTAACTGTGGAACGCCTCACCGGGCGACAACGTGGCAGAATGGTTTGGGGCGCTATTGCCTACGATTCCAGGACACCTCTAGTTCGTATTCAGAGCACTATGACGCCCCAACGATACTTGGATAACGTACTGCGGCCGGTGGCAATCCCCTACATTCAGGATCTGCTTAATGCAATTTGTCAGCAGAATAACGCCCGACCACACAGTGCTGGCATCTGCCAATATGCTCTGCAAGGTATACAGATACTTCCCTGGCCACCGTACTCTCCTGACCTGTCACCAATCGAACATTTGTGGGATGTGATTGGACACTGTTTGCAGACTCTGGCCCTGCCTCGTTCAGAAGATGAACTGTGGCAAATGGTTGAAAGGAAATGGAGAGCCATCCGTCAGGACAACATCCGTACTCTTATTGAATCTATGCCTAGACGTGTTTCTTCGTGCATCGCTGTCCGCTGTGGTCCTGCATCCTACTGAGCCGACGCCGTTCTCGCTCTCTATCCTGACCATCATTTTGAAATAAAGATCACTTATTGCTGCTTGCTGTCTCTGTCTTTTTTCCAAATTTCGTCACTTTCTGACCACTCCTTCTTGGTGTTGCATTTTTAATGTCGAGCAGTGTATATTCGTTGTGCTTCCAAAGAAGGCAAAAGCATATCAATTTGCTAATCCGTGATTAATACTTCGGATGACCCAGTTTCCTTATTAACAGGTTCTACAAACTATTTCTGAAAAAAAAGTCTTTTTTCAGTAAACTTAACTATTAAAACAGGAACAAGACAGGAATATGATGTAAATACGTTTTTAATACTAATTCTTTCTGCTACAGCATTTGCCGTTAAAGAAAGTAATTTTCATGAAGTCAGAACTCGGTATATATTATTTAGAATTGTTCAAGAAGCATCAAGCATTGCTCAAAAAGTATCTACAGTAACATTTTGAGCAACTCTTCCTCTAATTTCAATATTAATTGTTTCCTTGCAATACTGATGATACCATATCTCTTGATATACTGTACTGTTTTATATTGCTGGATATTTAGATCAGTCGACTTTTTCTTTGTATTCTCTCTTTAACGCTTTCTTTAGTTACTTAGCTCCCGGATGAATGGGAATATTCAAAACTTTTACTTCGGTCTCATTCAGTGTTTCAATTCCTGACGAAACGTTTAGCAGAAACTATCGTATGGTTTTCTTAATCAGTAAACTAATTTAAAAAAACCTTCCTTTTTTATAATTCATGGCAAATGTGTTCGTAATGAGACCCTGCGATACGCTAACCTTAGAGCTAGCAACATTGTAAGAAACTCGGTCTAGAGCCTAAGAGTTTGGGAGAATTTATCTATTTATTTTTGACTAATAATTAATTTTGAGTGAAGTAACTTTTCTGTCCCTCCTTTTTTCACCCATGGTTTTCATGACAGAATGTAAATGAGATAGCGAGCATTTATGATTCTGTGGCGTTTAGTGCTTCTAGCCATTAGGCTTGTCTCTCCAGCTTTCTTCCTGCACGTTACTTTATCCTGTGAGCCGTTAGGCTAATCTAGCTACATTTGATTTTACTTCAACATTACTTATTTAAGTTAAGCCCAAGTGGAGCCGTCTGTGAAGATTTTGTGTTCGAATAAAAGGGTCTTACAGACCCTTCATCTGGCTTTTGTCTGTATCATAAGACTTAAAGGTAATTCTTCTACAGTCTTTTGAGAGCTCGTTAGTGTATACTGCCTAAGCATACAAGACGCTATAAGTTAATCGCCAAGAGAAAGGGAAAGTTTTCAAGTTAAGCTCTTGACAGACTTTTGATAACTATTAAATATATTTCCCATCGAAAAAACAAACTTCGCTTCTCAGTTAAGTATTGAGAAGCGTGTGAAAATGCAGCTTATTTGTAAGGTTTTAGTTAAACTAACAAAGTTTTATTTTAATTTAAATCTTTCTATCTCTTCTCTGTTTCAACTTCCCGTCAGAAGAAGCGCTCGTTTTCAGCTTATGCTAATTTGAAGTAGAGCCAAGTACTATTTAAACCAGAGGTAGAAACCTCTTAGTGTGAGAGAGCTTTTAGTCTCAGATCACGGTCATTCTGTTCGACGTTCGCCTGACCAGCTAGCAGATAATTTCTAAGCCATAGTGCTTACTACGTGATTGCTCATTGAAATAAATTGAAGTGTGCTAGTATTAGTATTTCTTGCTACGCACCACTTAGTTAGATTCCAACTCCGCGATTTGCTCTGTGAGCAAAGTTTAATTAAATTTCTTAGGTTTAGTTGGTGTAGTATAAATTTATCTGATTGTTAAGTTAGGCCCAAGTGTGGTCTGTTACTTTCTGTATCCCTCCCGAGTTGGGAAGTGTGTAAATAATATTGATTTAATAAAAGAGAATTTTAAATCCCTTTCAAGTGCAGTTATTCTTCAGCACAGTATCTACACCAGAACAAAGCTGATTTCAGCTCCCTGTTTCAGATCAGGACTTTAGGTTAAGGAGTTACTTCAAAATGTTTGCCAAAGCTACGCACAGAACACTCAGTCCTGACATATTTAGCTGACATTTTTGGTCATCTAAATTATCTAAACGAGAACTTGAAATTTAGTAAGCTGACTTTACCCACCAAATTATGAAAAATTTATGAAAATTACAAATGGAAAAGAAAAGTCTTCACAAGTTTCTTCAGATTTCCAAGGAACATCCACACAAGGAAGTGTCCTCCGTATTGTTATTAAATGGTATTAAAGCTCTGAAACATAACACGATCTGATGTTACTTTCAGACAAGGGAGATAAGTCTAAATCACAAATATAACACGGCACAACATCATCGACTGGTTACGCAGTCCTTAATCTATGTCCGCAGAATATTGCAGAATCAGCTTCAAGGGGGAAAATGTAATAACTGCCACAAAATTTCAGTATGATCGAACACTAGAGATAGAATATGGTGAACTATGGCTTCTTAAATTTTGTATGCTGACCAAAAAAGAAGATATAAAAATAGCAGAAGAAAAGGTTAATTATTGGAATACTACTTAGGTGTCTGTTGTTTTCCTTGATCAATTACCTCAAAGCACGTATGCCAGCTATTTGGCAGAAGCTGAAAAAGAAATATGAGTTTGTTTGTCTTCAATTCTATAACTAACTGAAATTTTTTGTGAGAAAAAACAAGCCCACATTTCTCATTAATAACTAAAATCTTTCATTATAAACCATTAAATCCGCTATAACATAAATCTACTTACTCTTTTGAATACTTTCTCTTATTCATTTTTCAAAATTGAGTAAAATTTTCTTTTTACCAGCTATTTCACAGTGTTCTGGAAGTTTCGCGTCGCTAGTCGGGGGATAGAGTTGTTCTCTGACTCGGTAAAGAATGCCTCGACTCCCTTGAAAACGTCTATACAGTCACTGAGAGTCACTTTTCTAAATGATCTTTTAAAGATTAATTTTTGATTAAATTATACTGCATATTAATGCCCTGTGTTAACAAACCTCAGTTCAAAATAAGTCAATTATGAAACTTATTTGAAACTAAAAAGCATTTCCCTTTTAGCACTTTCTTCATTTTATTTTTTTAAATTCAACATTCAGCATGGAACAGCAGTGTCTTTATTGTTACTCACTGACATATAATTATAGTTGTGTTCTACGGTAGCAAGAATTAAGAGCTAGACTTGTTGGCTTTTCAGATGAGTATGAAGTGAAAGATGAATGGAGCAATTGAAATGGATGAATTTGGAATAATTTTAGCGGAGCGATAATCAGCCAGGAAAGCTAAGAAATCAAAGAAATCTCAAAAAGCATTTTTACCCGCGTGCAGAAAATCAGGGATGAAATGAGAAAGTTGTTGTTTTTTGGGTTAATGAAAGACAAACGGAGGTTTAATTATACGTTAATTTATTTGTCAAGAAGTTTATATCTTTTAAGATACACTGCATTTAAAAGCTTTTAAATTTTAGAAGAAGTGAAAGAGAGCTCAGTAGGTGGCGGGATGGTTTCGTAACTTTAAGGAAAAGCGTCATTCACAGGGCATAATGCATCGAGAGTTGTATCTATAGCAAAAAGGAAGGAGTTTGAGGTGAATAAGAGGACTCTGAAGGCACAGCTAAAAGACCGTCAATATGAGCTTGCCATTGAAGAATTAATTGCAAAGGCTTCTTGAACAAAAACATTAGCTCAGAAAGACGCTGTGGTTTACCTCATGTATGATGTATGATATGCAACAGTGAATTCACGTATGCAAGTCGTAAATACGAGCCAGTACCCCTTTTGTAACGCGAATATGAACTAGTTCCCGTTAATCAAGTACTTCAAGGAGAAGTTTAGTTCTCCACGAAGACATCCCGCCCCTTAGACATATAACTATAATAAACTTTGCTATCACCCAATAAACCTCAAGTCATGTTTCTGCTTCGAATATCCATATGACTACCATATGACTAAGCCCTTCACATGAAAATGCCACCTATAAAAATGTGCCACCTTAGTGTGGCTTCCTTCCTATATTTACACCATTGTTACTGCAACAATGAAGATCTTCTGAAGAAGTGGGAGCAGGTCCAGTTCATAAGCAAGTACCAGGATACTAAATTAGTTGAAGTACAGTGCAAGAACCTCAGATTTATATAGTGCCAGCACCATACACTATCTCAGAATTATCCTGGAGAACAAGCAGGAGCAAAACACTTTACACAACATCTTGAAACCAAAGAAAAGTATCAGAGAGGGAGGTATGGGAAAATTTCAAAAGCAATTGAATCTTCCACTTCATACGGAAGACTGAAAAGACTCAGACATAATTCAATTGGAAAAAATGTGAGAGTGTGTATATGCCCAATATATATAAATGCTTTATGTAATTTTACAATTTTAAATCTATTATTCAATATTCTAATTAATTTTTAGACTTTTCATCTGTGGCTTTATTTTTAACAGTCGTAGGCTCGGGAACTGACTAAACTTATTTTCATAGTAAGCTGTGAAAAATACAGTCTAGCATTATGAAAGATTCACATAAGGAGCGTCGTTCTAGACAGGACTGCTTTATTTCTCTAAGGCCGCACTGCAAATGTGTTACTTAGAACTGGTGTGTCTGTACATTTGTTTAATTTCGTATGCTCTGATGAATAAATTGACAAGTTTTATTTCTCTCACTCTCTATTTTGTATTGACTATTTATTTATTAAATATTTCGTGCAACTTGAAATATTTGTAGTACTTTATTTCATTTTAAAAACAGATTTTTACCTTCAGTATTACAAACATCATGTACATCTGAGTTAACAAGATGAAAGTATAAAGCTAATTGTGGCAATACCCTGTGATACACGCTATTCTTAAGCCTTTTTTCAGCGTTGAAAAGAGATCGCGCTTTACTGTAGCAGATGACATGCTAGCTTCAATTATAACTTCAAATGTAATCATACTGTTTGGTAGTTCTTAGTGATCAAGTTGCATATATATATATAGGGAGTTAACTGGCTTTCCCGCTCACGGATAGCATTTATCGATCACTCACACTACTCCTCGATGTTCGATCTATTCGTTACTCTGCTTATCGCGTCGAATATGAATGCGCTGCTACCAGTATATTGAAAACGCCGTTATTTCCTACTAATACATTAAACTGCTGATGCATTCTGCTGTACTTTTAATTTCTCTTTTTGAAGCAATTGATTGGACTGAGTAATGTTTCATATCTGTCCATTTATGTTTAACTATTTTGCAATGGTTCTTGTGTTTTCTCCACAGCAGGAAATTATATCTTGAGAGAATTAATTATTAACGGCGCCAAAGAAAGGAATTTGTAACAGTGAAAGTACACCGCCTTTTTTGTCAAATATTAGGGATGCATGGATAAAACTCTAGTTGCGAATTCATCTTGTCCACATTAAAATAGGAAAAGCACAACTTTCTTTCACATAGCTTATAAGGTATTTCTCCCGCCTTCTTCGCATACCTTCGTGGTGTAGTGGTCAGCACGCTCGACGTGTAACCCAGAGGTCCGTGGTTCGATTCCCGGCGAAGGCGTTGCTCATTTTTCATCTCTTCTACTTCCTAATGACTCTACAAGTGGCGCCCGAACTAAAACAGGTGGTGGATGATGATTCTCCGCTACCACGATTTGGCGATTGGGGCCCCTAATCTCCAATCGCCCTTTAAAAGGGGAAGTATATGAGATATTTCTCCCGCCTTCTTCGTATGCCTTCGTGGTGTAATGGTCAACACGCTCGACGCGTAACTGAGAGGCCCGTGGTTCGATTCGCCAAGAAGGCGTTGCTCAATTTTCATCTCTCCTACTTCCAAACTAACCTAATGACTTTACAAGCTTTGTGACTGAACATAGTATGCTATTTTGGAGAAGTAGGGGATAAAATTCCAAAACGGAGCTTTTAAACATCGTTTTTACAAAATAAAGTGGGATATATATTCAAATTTTTGAATAAAAGATCTCACTGAAAACTTGGTTTCGCTTCGGGATCTACAAGAAAATTTCCGTATCCACATTTTTACAGGATATACTGCAATACAGTGAAAATTTTAATTCTATATTACTTTTGATGACTATTCCAGGTTTTAATTTTGACGAAAGCGCAAAAACCATGGAGATGCTTTTGTTAAATTAAGTACTTTAATACCCTTAAATTATATATAAAAAGACCAGCCGCTATTTTGAATAATAATTAAGTAAAGGTTTTGGTTAAAATTATGGTGCAAACGAAAAAATTGCATAAGAGAGATAAAATTTTTAAAAGGCATAACACAACTTGCATAGAAACGGGTAAGATTCTGAATAAAAATGTGAAGATATGCCCGCTGAATGCATAATTGACATAAATAAAATAAAAACAGAAGGCTTTTGACACTTATGAAGGTTTCGATACACATGAACTGAAAATGTTGTTACATATTCACTAAATTTGTAAGCATTTTCCTGTGATCTGCATTCATTAGATTATCAAGTGCAGATCCTATGTAAAATAAAGAGTATTTTTTAACTATGATTTAGGTAGCCATCAAATTCTATGAATGAAAATGCACCTAAAGATCTACCAAAATATGTTTTCTTAAACGCAAACTTATCAGTTTCTCTTGAGCACTATTTGTTATTTAAATATAAGAGAAAGACTGCATGCTTCCAAATGTATTGTTACGTGCGTACGGGTTCGTTATATATTGAATGCACAAGTCGTTGAAAAGTTAACAAAAAATTTATTCTTTCCACAAGAAATAAATTAAAATGCGGAAATATTTCTTCACAGATCTTCGCACAATATCACAATATCTCAAACGTTTAGCAAAAACTCAGTTCAAAACAGATAAAATAATTCTATCTCACAGCGAAATCGCTACAATCAATACAGCATTAAGTAAACAAACAGCAGTTCGCTTTTTACAGCTACAAGTATAACAGCAACAACAACAACTAACTAACTAACTGAGATGAGGTGTTTCACCTCGGCTTTTATAAGCTTTTTAATTATCAGTAGAACAATCACGATTTTTCTAGATTTTTCTGGATGGCAACAGTAATTACGAGATATTTATTTATTAAGCATTAAATGCACGCGCTCTTTTATTTTTATTGTTTTTTTTTTTTTCGACGTAGCTTTCTCTTCAAAAATCGTCTGCGTTGCTAAGGCAACATGAAGCAAATCTAATTACAATTCTAAATAAATAGCCAAATAAATGTGAAATTCGTAACATTGCCCCCTTCCCAAGGACTGCACGTCCCGGGCAGTACAATCCCTGGACAGGAAGCCAAACTTACAACTAAAGCATCAGTGCTATAATAAACATTACTTTATAATAACAAAATAAACAATAATTAAAATAAGTGACTTTCAGCAAATTAAATTCTATCCAACGCGAAATACAATTCAAATACTAAGTACAAATACTATCAAATACAAATGCTATTAAACACAAATACTTATCAAATACTACTACTTAACAAATACAAATCAAATACTAAATACAAATAGGACCATGGTCTTATACTATGTACATTACTATTTACAATTATATACACTACGTACTATGGCCATAGTAATGAACTAACCTGTCGTAATGAACGACTTTAGGTTTAGAGTTCGATGACTTACGGATCCGAACCACGACGTCGTTCAGCCTGTTTAGGACTGTGTAAGGACCATCCCAAGGTGATTGTAGTTTCGGAGAAAGTCCTTTTCGACGAGTCGGATTCCATAACCACACCTTGTCTCCTTCGTTGAAACGATGTCCAGTAGCTCTCGTGTCGTAGCGGGTCTTCATCTTCTCCGTCGCCAAGTTGACTCGCTCTCGTGCAAAGTTGTGCATCACTTCAAACCGGGCCTGGAGGTCTTGAATGTATTCCTCAGGCGATGAAGGCGCATCCGGAGGGCGACCAAACAAAAGATCACATGGCAGACGAAGGTCACGACCGAAGAGCATCTGAGATGGGGAATAGCCGGTAGTCTCGTGGACAGCACTGCGGTAAGCCAGTAAAAATAGTGGCAACTTCTTGTCCCAGTCCTGTTGGTTTCTGGAAACCACTAATGAGAGGTTATTGAGGATGGTTCGATTAAACCTCTCTACCATACCGTCCGACTGGGGATGTAAAGGCGTCGTTTGGGTTTTGTCAATGCCGAGTAGCTTGCAGAGTTCCTTGACTACAGCCGAGGTAAAATTCCTTCCCTGATTGGAATGTAACTGAAGAGGAACTCCAAACCTGGAAATCCAGTGCTGTATCATCATCTCTGCTACTGTGACAGCCTCTTGATCAGGAATAGGATATGCTTCAGGCCACTTGGTGAAATAATCGATGACAACGAGGATGTATTTGTTGCCATCAGCAGTTCGTGGCAGAGGTCCTAAGATGTCTAAGGCGATGATGTTCAAAGATGTCTCAGATGTTCAAAAGGTGCTCCTACATTGCAACGTTGCAGCTTCCCCTGGCTGAGTTTCTTCGGTCCTTTCCGACTTGCACAGGCATCGCAAGTTCGGCACCACTTTTGCACGTCATCCTTTGCATTATTTCAGTAGAAACGCTCCCGAACTCTCTGCAAGGTCTTCATTATTCCGAAGTGACCTCCTGCAAGGCTGCTATGTAGTTCTTTAAGGACGTCCGGGATTCGGGATCTTGGGAGTACCAGCTGCCATCGGAATGTTTTTCCATCATCCGATTCGAATTTTCGGTACAAGACGCCGTTTCGAATATGGAGTGAGTCCCAGAGAGCCCAATATTGTTTTGTCGTGGGACTATAGCTCGAAATATCCTGCCAGGTAGGTTTTCTGTTTGAGGTCTCCATTAACTCAATTATGGGTTTAATATCACGGTCTTCCAGCTGGTCTTTCCTGATTTCCTTGTCACTCCATGGGTCTGGATCAGCCGATGTTGATGCTGTAATTTGCCGTGCGACTGGATTAACCAGTTGGTATTTAGCTTCGACCCTGGAACAATATCGGCAGTTTTCTGGGCAAGGTCTTCTAGACAAGGCGTCAGCGTTTCCGTGCGACTGTCCCTTGCGATGACGGATAGTGATGTCATATTCCTGGAGTCTCTGTATCCACCTGGCTATCTGACCCTCAGGATTCTTGAAATTTAAAAGCCAGGCCAATGATGCATGATCTGTGCGGAGCAGGAATTTTCTGCCGTATAGATAATGATGGAAATGTTCTACGGCTTTGACTATGGCGAGCAACTCTTTCCTGGTGACACAGTAATTCCTCTCCGGTTTAGATAGGCACTTGCTCCAGTAAGCCACTACACGTTCTTGGCCCTCTATTTCTTGGGACAGAACAGCGCCGACACTTTCATTACTCGCATCCGTGTCGAGAATAAATGGTCTGTCGAGCTGAGGATACGTCAGGATTGGAGCAGATGTTAAGGCTTCCTTCAGATTCTTAAATGCATCCTCACATTCTTTTGTCCACACGAACTTTTGCTTGCTCTCTGTCAGCTTGTGAAGGGGTCTCGCAATGGATGAAAAATCCTTCACGAATCTCCTATAGTAGGTGCAAAGCCCTAGAAAGCTTCTCAGCTGGTGGACATTTTCGGGACGTCTCCAGTCTTTAACTGCTGACACTTTTTCAGGATCCGTGCGCACACCTTCAGCAGAGATGACATGTCCGAGGTAAGTCACTTCCTGTCTGAATAATTTGCATTTAGCGGGACTCAACTTCAGATTGGCTTCTTTCAGTTTCTGAAGCACCTTTCTAAGATTTTCCAAATGTTCTTCGAAACTCTTCCCGACGATGATGATGTCATCCAGGTATATCAGACAGGCTTCGTATGAAAGACCTTTTAAAACAGTCTCCATTAGACGTTCGAATGTAGCCGGCGCATTACATAGTCCAAACGGCATCACCTTGAACTGCCAAAGTCCTTGTCCTGTAGTAAATGCCGTCTTTTCTCGGTCATCAGGATGTATTTCTACCTGCCAATATCCACTCTTTAAATCAAGTGTCGAGAACCACTTGCTTCCAGAAAGAGTATCCAGAATATCGTCAATTCTAGGAAGAGGGTAACTGTCTTTCTTCGTAACCTCGTTCAACCGGCGATAGTCAACGCAAAATCTGGTTGATCCGTCTTTCTTCCTCACCAGGACGATGGGAGATGCCCAGGGACTTGCTGAAGGCTCGATGACATTGCTTTCTTGCATGTCCTTTAAAAGTGCTCGTACCTCTTCCTGTTTCGCAATCGGCAGACGTCTTGGATGTTGCTTGATTGGTGGATGATCACCAGTATCGATTCTATGTTGAGTCAAACTGGTTCGACCAACGTCAGAAGACGAACGGGAGAAAACATCTTGAAGATCTTTAATAACACGCTCGGCAGCATTCTTTTCTTCATCGTTTAATTGCGCATTCTGCAGTAACTCCGATATAATGTTGTCGGAAGACACGGGTTTTGAGATGTTACTTTTTCTTTCAACGCTGGTTACTGGGGTACATTCTGCAACCACTTCACCTTTCTTAATAACCCTCGCCTTATCAGTTACATTGGCAACTCTCACCGGGATAACGGTCCCCGATAGGTCGACGAGTGCTGAGGCTATTAATACTCCTTTAGGGCTATTACAATTCTTGGGATAATCCATGACGCCGTAGCGGAAATTTCTATTTCCGGCTATGGATCCAGGAAGTAAAATTTCTGTTCTTGCCGGTATTGGGATATCGTCTTGAGCTATTATTTTGTGGATAGATTTCACTCCTGCATCATTAATTTCGAATAAAGGTATGTCTTCGGAGGCAGAATGCAGTTCGTTATTTTTAAAGTCCAAGGAAAAATTGTGTTTCCTTAAAAAGTCCAATCCGAGTATGCAAGGGTCTGTAATTTCTGCTACATAGGCCGTGTGATGGTAAGTGGCACTTCCAAACGTGATGTTAACGTTTAATTTCCCCTCTATATCGATCTTCTCCCCGGACACAGT
>KK121620.1:691329-729922 GCA_000611955.2 Stegodyphus mimosarum | reverse complement strand
TAAAAAAAAAAAAAAAAAAAAAAAACGCGCAATTTAAATAGCAGTAATATACCTGAAAATACCATGCAATCCCCGTTTTCAAAGTCAACGTATGCTCACATGCAAATAAGCCCACAGATTTGTAAAATCATATAAACACGGATTATAAATATCAGTGAAATCAAACCAAACCAAGAAATTGAAGTCGATGAAATTTAAGTAACAAAAAATGAGGAATTCAAATTTGTAGCGATTAATGAATTATTCACTGTAATGGTCAATTACTTTAAACCCCTTAACTAGTATTATTATTTTAAAATGTCTGATGATTTTCAGTCTAAACTACTTCTGATAGAGATTTGGCATACGTCTTTGTCAGTCACGCAGTCTGCTTGTGCTTGACGTGCTTTGATCATCTGACACTAAGGGATGAAATAGTTTTCATAGAGCTACGCTTAAATATTGAAACTGATTATTATAATTTCGCATAATATCAAAAAACTAAAAATTCAGAATATAATCATAGTTTTAAATAAAAATTTCGTTACGGTCAAAGAAAACTACGTAAGTCATTAAATTTCTAATATTTTAACAAAAAAGAATATAACTGATAGGAAGCACTACTTTGTTATTAATGGACAAGTTTACCTTTTAATTCTTTATATTATTCAGTTTATATCGAGTTTGGGCTTCTTAAGAAAACATTCTAAGGTATCTTTTCTGAAAGAAGATTTTTCTTCCATTCATATATTGCGTGTTATGCTTCCCCCCTCAAAGAAATTGCTTTCTGAGAGTTGGGGATTGTTGCGTAGTTTTTTTAATAATTAATGCATCTTCAACATGCTTTGCTAAATGGTAGTGCTCTGTGAAAAGCACACATAAATATCTGTGTGTCCGTTAAAAAAGTTCCATTAAAAATACGTCGGATAATGAAATCTCTAAATATCAGATCACTATATTAATTTATATTTATATTGTAGGTACCACGGTCTGATAACTGCTTGGGCCTACAAAAGCCCAGTCCTAGGACCTCAAATTTCAATGGGCTAGTTGAAATTATCTGGTAATTACTTACAATTCAGCTTTTATTGGGGTCCCTGACAAGACGTTGTGCCTGAGGCAGTCTCTTTACAAGTTTTTTAAAGACACTTTTTAACAAGCTCGATTTTCTTTGTAAATCTTCCTGATTAACTAACTTTGATTAAATGTAGAGTATAGAGAAATATATTCTTAACTGAGAGCAAATAATTCAAAACCTTTTTTTCCCATAACATGCTGTTTTGCTGTGTTCATTTACTAATTTGTATTCAAGCAACTAAACGAAATACATTATCGGCCGACTCATGTCAGTTATCTAAAGAAAAAAAAATAATAAAAGTAGAAAAAGTATTACTGAACTTATATCAGTTCACGCTTATGTTTACAGATTAAAGGTAGTTTAAATTGATTATTTGACTGCAAGACAGCTGCAAAAAGACAATTCTACTTCTTTAATCCGGAGTCCCAAAACTGTAGAATGGAAATGTCAATCTGATAACCGTAAGAGTATTAGCAATGTTATAGTATATTCTAGTCACTCCTGTCCTGGTGTGTCATTCATGTAATCCTGTCAGAAAAAGTCGTTACAATAATCCTATAATTCGATAATAGTGTGAAATCTAAATAATCAAGCAAACGTGCATTTCGGGCAGCAGACCATGCTGGGAATGTTATTAAGAGATTTTAACATAATAACATTTGCAGAACCAGAAATTAAAGACTCGTGTTGCTGTATTTAAAGTAAGATTTGCTTTACGATATGTTTGCGCTGTAAACCTCAAAGGGCCGCCCCATCGTTCTCTAACAGCCAATAATATAATATTCAATGTTACATCGCTCTGGGATGATTAAAGAGGAAATGGGTGGATTTTCATTGAATAGCTTTAGGCATGTACGCACGAAATCATGCATGAAGTGAGTGGAAAGAAAAGAAAATGAAAGTGCATTTTCAAACATTTAAGACCTGCGTGACATTAAGGATTTGGTCAAATGCTGAATTGCTGAATCGCATGAATTTAATTGGTTTATTTGAAAATAAAATTTCCTGTTTGTAAAGTTATTCAATAGGCTACTTGAGCTCAAAGTTTCTAATTCCCGTAATTTTTAAGTTTTATTTTTTATGCAATGTCTGTGGAAGAGTAATAATGTCATATATACATATATATATAATCTTATATTCTTAATGTAATGAAAGTTTTCTTATTATACTTTAATATGAATTATTGGTATATATATGGAATATACGGATGGAAACAGATGCAACAAACGGATGGAAAGAAATCCTTCAAAAAAGACATCAGAGCCATGACGAATAAAACGTTACGGAAAAGAGCATATGGTTATGTGGTAATTCAGAAGTAACTTGCAGACTAAAAGATTTTAATAAAGTTGATTATCATATTGTAAGATTTAAAAAATAAGTTTATAATAAACTATAGTTTATTATAAAAATATTTATTATTTTCTAAACGTTGGCATTAGAATAGACTGCACTTTACTGTTAGAATAAATTTCTTCCAGAATAGTTGAAATTCTATTCAATTTCTTTGTTCATGCAAAACATTTCCGTAAAAACTGAAATAGACTCCAATGGAAACGTTAATTTAAATTTTCAGCATCCCATATTGCCAACTCACGACTTCCTGCGCCTAGTAAATTGCCAGCAATTACTACCGTTTTTGAATCCGAACCAAGCAAATGTCATTTCTAATGTGCTAGACATGAAATTCGAATTTATATACTGCAGCTGATGTAGAAATGATTTTCTCAGCCTTTCTACATTATTTTAATATTTTAAACAACAATTAAATGACATAATCCTTTACAAAAGTTAATTTTGGAATTTAACTCGAGAAGGAAAAACACCTGCGATTTGAATTTAGTTTAATTAAATTTCAATTGACTAGTTGAAATTATCACGTAATTCCTTACAATTCAAAATGGGGTTTTGAAAATTTATCTCAAATCGGAAAGATTTAATGAAAAATTTCAGATAGTATGAACAGAAATATTTGTCAGTGGCCTGAAGCCTTTGACATCTGTTGTAACAGAATGACTCTCAGCAATATCATCTCCTCATCCCTTACAATAAATAATTTCATTTTTATGAAATTTAAATGCTTTTAAATCGCAAAGATCTTACACACGTGTAAACAACCATGCCTTCTCTAGGATTTGCTATGACAACCTCTCGTGCTAACACCATTTCTTCCGTGATTGTAGATATTTCATCTAGAACAGCGGTTCTCGATCTCTTTTACCTCATGGCAAAATAGATTGTCATGGACAACAGGCAAAATAGAGTCTTTCACTATCCCTAGAAGATCATTCCTTCCTTTCCGAAGGAAAATGCATATATATATATTTATTAACTTAGATTTAGATTATATTTAATGTGTTATATAAATTAAACAAAAAACATATAGAAAATGTTTATAAATACCAAAACACGAATAAAAGTAGTTTTTACGTTCATAAACAAAAGTTAAATAGCTAAATGAAAGGTTGGCCGCATTAACGCCTTGAAATTATGAAATCCTCCTTAGTTAGGAATTCTAACTAGAAACTACTAAAAGAGTATTAATTCTTCAAACTCTTTTGTCATAATCGTTAATAAACATTTCTTCACCGTTTCAGGCTTAAAGCAATTTCATTTCAATGAGACATATAGGGAAATAGTTTATATTTTCTAATTCATAGATAATATGGAACTATAAATTTTCAAATATTTTTTGAGAACTTATTTTTTATTCCCTGGAGAGTTGAATAATAAAATATGTCTGTAACTGAAATCGTGAATGTCTGCAAATGAAATTCAATAAATATATATGTGGACCCCTAAACTCTTATATAATAGAAGAATATCTTAGTAGCTTGAACATCGTGAGTATTCTTGATATTTATTATCCCCCTTCATCCAATATAATTCTATGATAACGTAATTAGGGTGTTAAATGCGACAAGATTTTTAGGTTTTTAATTCAGCGATAAGATTTTGATTCACACTAATGTAACAGAGATTTACAACTCGCAACGTAAATGACTAGACAATCTTGACGTTTCATTAATTTTATTAAAAATTCACATGTTGCTTCACTTGCTTTAAATTAGGCAGAAGCTCTCAAAAATATTAAAATATTTAATGCAATAAACGCAAAGCAGTTTTTATTCCTGATGATTATGGAACCCCTTTCTTGATGCATTTGAAAATTCATTGTAAGTATTAATTTCTACTTTTTATTTGACGCTTAAAAATTGTTTTTAACTACATCAAATATTTTTTTATTTGCACAAAATTACGCAAATCTTTGTCTTATATTTATATGAAATGCTATGTTTTACATTTTGAATTTATTAACGAAATATTATTGGATTAACTTGATTACTTTTAAAAACTTGTGAACCTCCTCTCTTTAGTAAATTGCATTAGTAATTAAGTAAGTCTAAGAACGATTATTAAGTTGTAGGGATTTATATTTATTTTAAATAACCAGTTAATTTTAATTTTAAGTTACTTTCCTATAAGCCTTCATTCCCCTAATTGTCAGTGCCCGAATTTTTAAATTTAGTAACGCGCGCAAGAAATGTAAATTCTACCAGCAGAAGACTAAGTTAAATATCGACGTTCTAGTAGAGAAAGATAGTCCGGGATATTGCCGTGCGTGCTTATACGCAAACTTCTGTTTAGCAGTACTGCTGGTTTTGACGTGGCTTAAAGCGCTACTGCCACTGCCTTACTGCCACTAGACTCTTGATTTGAGCGCTGTAGGCTACAGGATTATATGAGCCCTGTAGTGTAGTTCTACTATTTGTGAATATCTCTTATTTTAAGTTTGATTCTACTGTTTCAGTTACCGCCTTAGTTGAGGCGTAGTATGTTAGCGTCAAGTTGACGCATTATAAATAAGTTAAAGAGTTTAATAAAGGGCAGTTTTAACCCTCCGTCAGTGCAATCACTATCTCTCAAGGTTCTACACAACAGCAGGAAGATAAAACGTTACAAAGTAAAGTCTAAAAACGAATGTTAACTTGTAAGGTATTTTCTCCCTCCTTTTCGCGTGCCTTCGTAGTGTAATAAAATCGTTTCCGACTAGCAGTCGAGAGGTTCGAGTTTCAGATCCTGGTAAGGACCTTGCTGCTTTTTCACGTCTTCTGCTCCGAAATAATGTACCTAATAGTCTCTAAATGACGACACATCTAAAATGAAAACAAATAAAATGCTGAATTTTTTTCTTTCGATTGCAGCATCCGCAAAATTATTAGTTTAAGAAAACAATTAAAATATTCAATGAATTGAGAAGGATCTTGCATTTTTGAATTATTACTTTTCATAAATTTAATTCAGGATTTATTCATATCAATTATTATTATTTTGAAAGCATCAAAATTTAAGACTTGAATTTGGCTTGGTAAGATAAAGTAATCACATATGGAGGATTTTCTTTCTTCAGCCGCTTGTTTAAAAATATGGAATAAAAAGACATGAGCTCAAATAGTACGAAACATGAACTTCTGTAAATTACATTGCATACAAAAGAAATAAAGGTTGGTAAACAAATGTTCAAATGAAGCTTGCCTACCTCCACCCGAACAAACCTAGAGAAAGCATAAAAACGATTTGTGTTTCAGTATTGTCATCTTTTATCAGTGTCATCTTATTTTACATTTTATTGATGCCATCCTTTTCTGAATACTGACCTCACGCTGTCATTCAGGAACAGGTTACGCTGCTATTTTATTTCCAAAATATCTTAGCCGAAAGAGTGAAGCTCTCTTGTGACCCACAATTTCAAAGTAGACAAGATATTCACGTCACAACTAGACCTAAATATCCCTACTTGTAGGAATGGTTGATAATGCGGGAAAATGCATACGTGCATTTGCTATACTAATGATATTTTTCTTTCGGAGTATCGAGAAGTGTTTGAAATTGATTCGAGAGTTACTGCTCTCTTATTTCCGTGACTGCTTTCAAATGGAATTTCATTTGAGAGAATTAGTTTTATCTTCAAGGGTCATCGCCTTTCTAATTTTTGTTGCACGTAGAGTCCTTATTATTGTTGTTGTTCTTGCTATTGTAGTTATTATCAATACTATTTTTATCACTTTTTAGTATAGATGTGAACTACACAAATCGGCTTAGCTTGATAAGTGCTGTTCTTTTTAACAATTCGTAACGTACTTTTATTACCTCATAATATCATTCCTCATTATTGGCATACGAAATAAACATAATTTTAGGAAGATTCACCAGTGAAGTTATTTCACTTTCCTTTGTGAATTTCCTATAACTTTGTTTATCATCACACTTTGCTGATCACAAACTGTGACTGACATCACATTTTGCACCATTTGCTACCATCACTCCTGCGGCCTTTATAGGCACTAATCACTGACTGGTAAAATGTTTTTAGAAGTAAATCTTAAATCTGCATTTTAACTATTCAGAGATTATTTTCGGGAAATTACGGTCTGCAACAAAATTATCGTTTTCAAAGTCTGAGCCATTTTCTGTATGTAAAACGTTATAATAATTACCCCTTTCCCACATTCTTATTCAAAACGAGCAATAAGGTTATTTTCTGAAATTTCCTTTCACATTTAGTTGAGAATCAATAGCACCTGCAACATACAATTCAAGAATGACAAAGATTTGAAAGTAATTTTCGCAGAATTATAAGCGTCAATCTGCTTTACATTTTAGATGATAAAAAAATTGTCTACTTTCGTAAGAATTTTGAGTTTCACCCTGAATTTATGCAGGAAAGTACACCGAAAGTTAATGCAAAATTTCTCCTTTCTCATATGAAATTAAAAACAAAATAATAATGACTCACTTGTGAGTAATATTTCGAAGTTATTTTGAATTATTGACAGAATACTTGCTTTGTTAATCTTAATAGAAAAAAAAAGTGTCGCTTGGTTGATTGTAGAAAGGCTTGAAAAAGTGATGTCTTAGAGCCGAAAGCATTTGGGAAGGACTTTCTAAAGCAGCGCATTGTACTTCACATGGGAAGATATGAAATGTAATAAACGCAGAAACTTAACTAATCTAACTTCTGAGAAATGAGACTGGGCTCCGTAACTAATGGTATTTAAAAGGGCAAGCAGATGTGAGTGGATTGTGAATCTGATGGTTTCATATCTTTATAGATATTAAAATTTTATTTTTATTCACATACGGAAAAATAAATTTCCATTTCAAAGAGGTAAATTATATATATATTTATCTTGGTAAGCAGTCTCCTATAACTTCCTAAGTTATGCATGGGTAGTTGTCTATCAACATTCTTCAATACCGAAAGAAATTTCCATAAGATCATTACACGCGAAAGAGGCATCTAGAAAAAATTTCAAACTGAAAAACCATTAGTCATTGCATTTAATCAGCGCATAAATTTTATCTAAGCGGTAGGCATAATAAAATAACCTGAAGACTTTTTGTATCAGCTTGTCCTTAGAATGTGGGCTAGATGGCAGTGGAATAGTAAGGTTTAAGAAGTATCGGTACTTGAATAAATGGTTTAATACTTGCTGCTGTTATCGAGAAGTCCTAAATTACATTATAGGCTGCTTTTTTCATGCGTTATAGCTCATGTACTAGAAAGGGCAGCATTTACAGCGTGAGCTGTATTTACTGTATTTTACGAATTATGTCAAAATTTATTTTACACTTTGAAGGGTGCAGGGACAAGGAAGAGTACAGTTTATGAATAGGGAGGGGACTTGAAGCACTATATATCAGAAATTAACAATCAATATCAGAATCAAAAATGGTTTATAAACAATTATATTTTTTCAAACTATTTTACAAAGAGGAGAAATAACACCGTGATTTTTTTTAGTGATGCTATTATTTAAACAAGCCAACGTTTCTTTTTCAAGCCTTCTTTTTATGTAATCACGCCAAGTAAATTTAAATTCTATTCATCAATTTAAATTTCATCACTTCAACAAATCAATATTTTATTCTGACCAAACCAAACAATATCAGTATATTTTTAGAAGATTCATTTTGTCTAAGTTTACAAACACATTTGCGAAACTTGGAGAGTCGGCAAAAATACTGCAGTTTCTTTTGAGTATTAGCACTATAACTGTAATCGGAATGACTGAATTGCCCATAAAACTTAAAAGTGGTAGTATCTTAATCCGAGTATTTTGCAGCAGATTAGAAATATTCTGAAAATCATATAAGGTTCTCTTAAACATTATCTAAAACGTTTTTATGAATTCAAAATGATTTAGCATTCAAACTCCAATCTAAATCAAGATGTCAGTAAATTAAAACATCGAAAGCGGAATAAGTATTACATTTCATTTTGTGCTCCTACATGTGGGTAAATTTTGTCATGTAAGCATGATGAAATATGGTTATTTTTTAATAAAATAACTATAGTTTTATGGAAAAGGTATCGTTATCGTGTTAAATACAAATTTCTGAACACGTTGCTGTATTATACGTGCTGTATTATCAACAAGATCAGCTTAAATTCTTTACTATGTATATTTTCATTTTATAAATGCAAGTTTATCTTTTCCTTTTCATTTCTTTTCCACTCCTTTTTTTTAATCGAATAAAACAGTGTGCTAAGATATTGCTAACTTTCTTTTTCTAAGGATCTATAAAGTCAACTGATTTATCCGAAAATTTAAACCTTCGAAATCCCATTTACTCTTTCAAAAAAGTATTTAAAATCTTGAATAAAATGTTTTCTTAAAAAGTTTCAAAATTATTTGAACGTATGTACCTAAATTTTTAACTTAAAGTTTAAGTGAATAGTCCTCTTTCATTTTCTTTATTCCATTCCTTTAGTTCTTTTCCTGTAAATTTATTTCTCTAATCTAAACTGAAAAATTATGTCTAATTTTTTAAAAAACGCAAGGAAATAAAAAACTGAAAAATCATATAAATTCTGAAAAATCTCCTCAATTATTCTAAAAGTGAAGTTTTAAAAAAATCTCAACCTCTTTACTATAAAAATCAGTCTAGTTGTACACAGAGATTTGGTAGAAGCTCTAAAAATGTATAGGGCCGAATAGTTAATGTTCTTGTCAAACGCTTCTAGCCATAATTTTGTGAAATGTCAACAAAAGTTCTCTCCATCTCATTTTTCATTAGAGCAAGACATTTTTTATGTATTTTTCCTTCTAACGATCTTGGAGCCTAGTTGAAAAGTTGGAAGTTGTGGAACTCGTAGACACTTGGGCTGTCCGTAATGGATTTAAGGGCAAGTTGTCGTCAATCAAAGAAAAAACGGAGGGCTGTCGTCGCGAGCTTAGAACTCATCACTGATCTGAACAGCGAAGTTTTTTTCTTTCATCCATTTAATGCTTTTACCTATTGGAAGACAAGTGCACTGTTTCGAACATTTAAAAGGAAAAAGATTTTGCTCTGTTTGGTAAAAATATTTGTAAGGATATGGAAAAAAGAAAGAGTTTCTTACTATTATTCGTGAAAAGTTTACATATTTGAGAATATAACGCTTGAAACTTTTGAAAGCAATTAATTTTCAAAACGGAGTGATTTTAGGTACTTTGAATTTAACAAAAGTTCGCATTAGCCTTTTATAAATTATAATGCGCATTCTTCAGATTTCATTTCATAAACTTTGCAAGTAAGCATCCCCCTCCTTACGTATACAAAATTGTTACATATCAAAACCCAACAGAAACATTTTTTAAAAAACGGTTTGATATTCATTAATTACATTTCAATATGTTTAAATGGAAAGATTTTTAAAAGGGAGTTCATCAGCATGTTGATCAATTAAAACTGCAAAACCAGCAATTTTATGACACTAATAACTCTTGCATTGTAGTGGATTGAATAAAAGAGGAAAAGAAGAACTGTTACAGGGTCAACAAGGATACGCGTAACAGAAATGAAACACACAGAGTACCCTGAGGGCGTTAAGAAGCAAATTATAAAAATAAATAAATAAAAAAATAAAATCTGAAAGATTTCAGATTTTAAATTACGTCCAAAGGCGCGTTTTTTTAACGTTTCGTGTGCTACCTTTTCTTATTAAATATCATGTACTACGTACTCAAACCATAAAATTCAGTTCAAAATCAATATCGCAAAATCATTTTAAAATGAACATATCTTTAGAATTTCCGTAAGTCTCGTGCGCTGGAGATAAAAATGGTTTTTTTTTTTCCGTACAGTGTTGCCATTGCTCGCTTTGAAATCATTTAGTTTGTTAATCAGAAATTCGTTGAAATGTTACAAAACATAAAATCGATAATAAAGCAAATTTCAAATTCAAAATTAGGGCTTCCAGATGCCCATATTCGCAGTAGGATTACGTCATTCAAAATTCGATGGCTCTAGGTTTTATCACAATGCGAGAAACATGCATACATTTATGCAGATTTTTCATTTTTTAAAATTTAATGCAGAGCGATAACATTTAGTGGCAACAATTTGAAAAGTGAAACGGGCATTCAGAGTGATTCAACGCAAAATCGCAAAACGAAAGTAATAGTCCTTCGGGACTAAATCCCTTTGGACTAAAAATTGTAAATTTGCAGTTATGACTCTTCTATTCAGGACTTCTTGGAACAGAAGAGTTAACAAGCTAATATAAATTTATAAGCGCAACACCTGTATTTTATTTCTCTGAGAGATCAACAAAGCATACAGAATTAAAAATAGCAATATGAATAGCAACAAAATGGTTTTTGCAAATCATTTATGTCATACCATAATATGAAATGAACAAAAGATGTTTTATTAACCTGGAAAAACTATGCAAAGTTAGATATAGTAAGAGAAAAAAAAACTGTTCAAAATTTTTAAAATTCATTAGGAGACAAAACATTAGTATGAATTTATAAAAATAAGCCCACAAAATGTGGTATTTAAAAGAAACTGAGAATTTTTCCATCCGAGTGATTCTATCACTGTGATACAATATATAGAATTCTGAATGTAGATTAGTTTTTATGAAATTGCCTTTTAGAGTAAACAGTCAGATTTGTCAAGTTAGGAAATGCTGAAAATAAATTTTAAAATGAGAAAAAATAAGGGCGAAAGAGTAAAATTATGTTTTTGTTCATATGCTCTACTTAGAAGTTTTTAAAACTGAAGAGGTTTGTGGTTTTAGTAAAGTGAAATTCGTAGTCATTCTGGATATGGACTATGTATATATGATGGAATATGTACTATTTTAAGTACTTATTATGGATACACAAATATCATGAAATGTAAACAGCAAACAAGTTTTGAAAACTGTTCAACAAAGAAACTGATTATAATATTGTTAATTAGTTTCTATAAAAATATTTTCTTGTGTGTGTAGAAGTTTTTAGTTCTGGCTTGATGGCTTCTACTGGTATTCGCAGTAACAATTTTAGAAATACTAGAATTGTGTCTTTTTTTTCTTTTTAAGGCAAAAAATGCAATTGCAGTGCTAAAGAAGTTGAAGTAATAATGAGTGCAATTTTCAAAAGTAATGGCTTTGTTTAACTTTGGTTTCATTAAAATAAGCAGGTCAGCATATTTTGAGTTTGTGAATTTTTTAATTATGTTAGATTTATATATATACATTTAAAGCGCTAAATCTGTAAATGTCCTTAATTTTTTATAACGTCTAATTTTTCTGCGTTACTAATTTATTTAACCCCCTTTTTACTGATGTGTATACTAATAGGGTCTATTGAAAGAAGGAATGAAAACAATCAAATTAAAATATTTGGGTGGAAATCAATATATATGCATTTTTAGGGTATGCTTAATAAGTTGAAAATCTGTGTATTTTTCCAATAGGTTCCAAAATATAAATATTTATACTACTGAAGATATTTCGAAGTTAAAGTGTTGCCTTGTTTTTGAACACGAAAGCTGCGTTAGCTACTCCTTTATGTGATTCTTTTATTTCATTCATGCATTTGAATTTGTGTGGTGCAACATTCAGCGATAATCAATAAACATGTTAACATTCCAACGATTCTGATACTTTTCATTCAATTCAAATTTTGGAAGAAGCCCTTTCCTTTCTTTTCCCTTACTATACGAAGATTTTGCGTAAAAGTCTAGATGAGAATTTATAAAGAAAAATATGATAGTCTTTGTGCAACCTTTGAATTTCGGTAGTATATTTAAAAGCATGGCCAATAAAGGTTCTTATTATTACCCCAAAACTGAAATGATATTTTGAAATCCTAGGGCAATTCAAACTTCATTTTCATCTTCCTTCATTGTAAATCTAAAATTTTCTTCTAATATTAGTTTTGTGGTGTCTTATAAGAGGAAAATAGTTTCTTCAGCATATATGTATATTCAGCATATTCTGTTATGATAAGGGACATTTTCGAAGAGATTTAAAAAATGTATTAACTTTTTATCAATGGCTTCACATAAGTTTTCAATAAACCTAGATTTCTGTGAAATGGAGGTAAAAAAATAAAACTTTCCTTTTGCTAGTAAAGCTTTAATTTTTTTTTGCGGGGGGGGGAGAGGGTTAGAATGCAGAGCTATGCTTCATGGCTTGTGTTTTTGCTCCTACTGCTGGCTTCTTTCACCTCTAGTCCCATTGGCTTTGTACCGATTGAGTCCATTCTAGAAATAGCCTTGAAAGTTTCGTTCCCATTTGAGTCTTAAAGGGGAGGAATCAGTAATTTTTCCCAAATCAGCCCTCCCAGGTGACACCATCTTATTTCTTTTGTTATGCAATCCGTGTTTTTACATCCCCTTCTGTAAATAAGAAAACGTAATATTAGTGCTTTCAAAGGCATAACACATTTTTTTTTTTTTTTTTTTTTTTTTTTTTTTTTTTTTTTTTTTTTTGCTGGGATATAATTATCTGAGCCGGGACAAAGGTGAGACAATTGTCTCGGGTAAATAACAAAACCTGCACCAAATTAGCTGAGAAAACTTCGAAATTCGTTTTAAAGAAAGAAATTACTATTATTAACTTTCAACTTGACCACGTTAACATGTATCAAAAGAATGTTTCGTTATTATAAGGTATTTATCCCGACGTCTTAGCATGCTTTCGTGGAGTAATGGTCGGCACGCTTGGCGCGTATTCGAGAGGTCTGAGGTTCGAGTTTCGGCGAAGGCATTGCATTTTTTTCATGTCTCCTCCTCGAAATAACCTAATGTCTCTACATTATAAACAATCCAACGGAATTTAAAAATCATTTATATCATTACTTTATTATAAAAAAAGGCTGAGGTTTCACATCGCTATATGTATTTATTCTTTAATATTAAAATTTATTGTTGGAAGTAACGTACTGAAACTAATTTACACTTGTTTACATTAACGTATCGAGCTATATAGTCTAAACTTGCCTAGAAAACATCACGCTGCTAACATTTATAATCATATGCTATCTCCCTTTACTTTAAACTACAGCTCTTGTTGTTGTTAATTCGCCCTAGTAAGCTTTTTAAAGTTAACTAATTGAGTGTGAACGGCTTCCCAACTGCCTACAGTTTGTTGCAACAGACTTATCACATAAATGCTCTTAAAAATAGCTTCAGCAGACTAAATAAGGATGTTTAAAAATTGTTAAATCTATCAGATTATCAGTATTTTGCTGCATTTCTTGTATAAAATTTGTTAAATGAACGAGATTGGTTTAGTCTTGTATTAAAATTTAATTTGCAGGAATTTAATTTACTACAGTTTTGTATTATTTGCGTTTACTTCTGAAGCATTTACTCATATTGCTGGATAGATTGAATGAAAAGGCACATTATGCCATCTTCTTATTTGAGAAGAGTGTAATGTAAACAAATAAAGAAAGATATGGCATCTCTTTTTGTTGTGTCCTGTTCTATTTATTATAATGGAACAATAGGCTGAAGTGTATCAGAAATAAAACGTGTGTATGCGTATCAAAGAAACAGAAAAACAGATATATAATTCTGAATTTGTTTAGTGGAAGATTTAAGACAAACCTTTCTGGGCTTCTTCTGATGCAGCTGATGTTGATACAAAAGATAATATATGTAAATATACATAATAGAATAAATATATGTAATATATAACAAAATACGATAGCTTTAAAAAATAGTAGGAGACATCAAAATTAACATTCTAAATTTGGTGCTCTCCCCCTAAACTCCTCTGTTCTCCAAACTTCGAGATCTTTCTACGTTATGTAATGCTACTAACTAACCAATCATAGATTAGCCTAGATTAGCTGTACTTGTACATCAAACTTGGTATAAATCCCCGGGCGAGCTAATTACGTCATTCTTTTCTTAGCTTTCGCCATTCCTTCCTCGCTGCTCTGCTTCTGCGCCTAAAATGCCCGTCTAAAAGAACCAGTGTGCATAGCAATCTATCACATTTCATTATGATTGAATCATTGTCTCGGATTTCATTATGATTGGATAAATATCTATGGAGATGATTCTATATGCGTGGAAATAAAGACTGAAAATTCTTCAAGTTCATGTTTTGTTATCTTTATCTATACGCAGTCATCCTCAGCCACAACGACTGCAAGCTGATTCCTTTTCTATGCTCCAGAATTATTATTATTATTATTATTATTATTATATGTATATTTGAAAAGTTTAGATTCATTCCGTTAGTTCCAAGGTTATCTACAGTAAAGTTGCATTTTGAAAATATGTTTCTTGCTAAAGAAATTCGAAGAAATAAATTGTTTGAAAAAAATTTTAACTAGAAAAAGGAATGCGATGAAGGTACTGATTTCAAGATTAGAAAAAACTTACATCAAAATAATTTAGACAAGGGATTGCGAACTTATTTACTGTTGCAAACAAAAATTCATTTCAAGCACCTACAATGTTTGCGAAATATAATACATTACAGCTGGCAGAGTTAATTGATGAGTTGGGACAAAAGTAAAAGAGTAAATTTTAATTATTTTTAAATTGTGCATTTGATGTAGGGTAACCTAAATATGATATTAGCTAACAGCCAATCTACTGGGGGATTAAAAAAACAGAGCTATCTGGCATATGACGTTCTGCTCTCTCAAATAAGTCTTTCTTACAATAAAAATATATTTAACTGATAAAAGCTATGTGAACATTAAAGTCTGTTTCATTGATTCATCAATTATAATAAAGCATGCAAGGTTATCTTCTTTAGGAAATAAGCTCTTGGGAGAATATTGAACTGTTTAGTATTCAAATCACTTGTGAAAAAAATCCACAATTGTGCGTAGCCATACTAATCGCCGTGAACCGTACGGGGACTAGTTGTTAGAGTTATCCTCTTGGACGCGAATTTTAACGAGAAAATTAGCAGCAATTCTAAAAGCAGATGAGGATTCCAAAGCTTGCATCCTAAAACATGATAGAATAACACTATATTGTAATTTCAATGTTGGTAAATTTCTGAATGAAAAGTCTCCACACCATTAGATTGGTCGCTGTGGATCTGGTAACAGAAGTGCTTGCGAATTGTTCTCATCTTCCGACTTTACTCATTAGAAGTACTTTTGCGGGGAACCCGGTACGCAGTTAGATCCAAAGGTTTCTAGCCCGATGCACATTTTTAGGAAACAGAAGCAACTTTGGTAGCTTAGTTTTCAAAATGATCTTCTTGTATTTCAATGCACTTTTCACAGGGTTTAATGAGCAAATCATTGGCCAGAAAAAATGAACTGCAGATTTGGTCTCAAAATGTTCCATAACTTTTCTTTACACACCATCATCATCATTAAATCTCTTTTCACGAATTTGAGGTTTCGCTTTGGAGAACAGATAATCACTCTGAGCTAAATATGAGCTATAAGGAGATGGTCAATCTACTTAAACTCCAATTGTCGTTTTTGTATTTCACTGAAACGTTACTAGCTTCGAACTGCTGAAAAAAGTTGGAGTAGCTAACTTGAAAAGACTTTGCTCACGTAAAGTTTTCCCGCAGAAAACTCAAAAAAAAAAAAAAAAAAAAAAAAAAAAAAAAAAAAAAAAAAAAAAAAAAAAAAAAAAATTGTTTTAGATAGTTCCAATCTTGCTTCTGTGTCCTTTATTCTCCTGTCATTGAATATTTACTCCTAGACAGAAGTAATTATTTTTCATGCCAATGCCTCCAATGGTCAACCTTCATAAAAATCATCATCTACGGATTCTCGGCCCGTTTGTGAAACTATTTTATTTATTGTTTCAGTATAGAGGAGGAAAGAGATGAATAACTATAGGACTATGTCTTTCTTTAGTCAAAATTTTAATTATGTAATGATAGTCTGTTTTAAACATTTCAGAATAAACTTGCTTATTGCTCCCACAGCCCCACCGCAAACTGCCTGAATATTTTGTACTTTATATTGGGCCATGCATTTACTCTTTTCCCTTAAATAAAAAAGTATGTAGACATGGCTCTGATGGTTGCATATGAAAACAATATTCCATAAATAATTTGGATTTTTATTTTGCATTATTTTATTATAAGCTTTTACCCTCATTTCACAGGTTTCCATCGTTTTCATTTTTACACATATATCGTCTTAAATGGCTGTTAATTCTTCTAGACATCTTTTAAAGAAACTCATTTTATGTTTCTGCACTTGAATTTTTGTTGCAGGTTTTGTGCACACAGGAATTTTATGGTCAATATCTTTTTTATCTGTGCTTATTAGAATACTTTCCTTGCAATCGTTAGATCGGCAAACCTAATACCTGTTTACATTTTTATATATAAATTTCAATTTAACAAAACCTGCTAACATAAAGATTGAAACTAGGGCTTTTTAGTCGTTCTGAGTTTCAATATATTCTATTTTTCTGAGGCCTTGATAAAAGAACTCTTAACGTAACCAGTACAGTATATTGCGACAAGCTAATAAAGAAAAAAAGAAGAAGGGAAAAACTGCAACTAAGAATATAAGAAAGTAGTATTTAAAATAAATCAAACATCAAGAAAGGCTAATGAAAAAAAAAGTGAGATTTTTGGCATAACGAACGGAGAAAGAAATATCATAAATACATTCATTTACGTTTATATGAGGGAGTGGAAAACGAAGGCTAATGTGGGAACGATGGTCAAAAACTATTTTCGGTTCGTGTTTAATCAGGAATAAAATCGTTAAGGCTCTTTTGGGATAAGGCTATTTTGAGACGGCACCGTCCCACTCACATGTGAAATACAGGAACTTAACTACAACCATTTGCTGAATAAGATGCAGAAACAATAAATCAAATTCCCTGCAACTGAGACATTGACGACTCTCCTCAAATTTACATAATATTCATATTGCAGTTTAAGTACAATACTCAAAACGAGAAGAAAATTGCATCTACTTACAATATCATACAAATCTCAAATACCTATATTATGGCTTGCTCGCACCGTTGTAACTCAATTTTATTCCTTATTGTCGTATACAAAGAGAATTGTCTGTCTAAATTTCTTATATGAAGTTTATATATGAAATTTAGATACATGATTACGTCATACAGTTTAAAGCCCTTTTACTAAAAAAATTCCGACATTTCAAGAGGAGTAACATTCTTTCCTGCCTTAACCGCGTGCCTTTGTTACGTAAATGTAAAGCACGTCCGGCTAAGAATTTGAAGATCGGTAGTTCGAATCCTGGTGAGGGTATTCCATATTTTTCAAGATTTCTATTTCAGATAAATCTAATGAATCAACAAGCGTGTATTACTTTTCCTTCAGTGCTTTACACGTTATATTATAGCATACATCTATCATAAAAGTTAAATATTTCAGAAATGATGTTTAAATCTTGAACAATAGAATTATCTTTAATGGAAATAAAATATTTAAAATTTGGCCGTTAAAAGGGTAAATTTTTAACCTTCAAGTAAATAAAATTTTTAAAAAAGCATAATACATTTTTATATCACTTTTTTTTATTAAAAGTCATTTTTTATATTAAAACTTTTACAACATTTAGTTTCTGTGGAAAGAAGTATAAAGTTAAAAAAATAATATGTGAAAGAAAATGGAGTTTAAACTTTATGTCATTATTGATTAAAAGAAATATACAGAGAAACAAAAGACTGCAGTGAGCTTAATGTTAATTAATGTTAAAGTTTCATTATTACATTCAAAAATGAATCTGTGAATAATTTTGCTAAATTTACCATCAAAAACCATGTACTTTTCCATTTTTTGAATGAAATAGGTAATTATTTAAAAAGTAAATTTATATGCCTGTTAATATGTATACTGACCCTTAATTACTAGTTTAGTGATAATAACTCGGACTTAAAAATTTCAATGAGCTTCAAATTTTTTTCTTTAATCATAGAGGGAAAGAAAGATGGTATTTCTTTGAAAATGCGTTTCGAGTCATTCCATCAAATCTGGAAGAATAAAATAAATACTATCTTTTGGTTTAGGTGCCATTTTCATACACACAAATTCTGGAGTCAATGTATTTTGCACTGTTTCATTAATATTAGGTTTATTATGGGATTCGACATGCTTTTCAGTCACACCACCGACAAATGATTTGGCTTTCCTGCCCGCTAAATAAAAATAGCCGTCTAATCCATGATCGTGTTTATCTACTCGTAATTAATTATATTGGCTATGCAATTTTTAACTTGATCGGAATTCAGGTTAGTACACATTATAACAAAAAATAAATTTAAGTTAATTAAGTCTTATTAAAATTGAAATATTAATGTCACATTGCCTTAAAAATAGCTTTTATTATAAATAATAGCTTAAAGAGTGCACACTAGATTGGGAGGAAAGTTTCTATCACTGTCCTTTTCTGAATTTCAGTATATAAGACAGCAAGATGCCGTCACTGTCAAAGGCAAATATAGATGTCTCTACAAATGACCATTTCCGACCTCTAGAGTCAATGTATTCTTCTTACATGGAAACTGTCTTTGACTTCTGTCTGACTGCATATATAAGCCATTCCCCATCCGAAAAATCATCTGACGTCTGAGAAGGCAGGATATTTATCATTGGAGGAGCTGACTCCTTCCTTAAGATTTTAAAACTGCAGCTCTTCGTTATTCTTTACCTCAACTCTTCAGAGGCGTGCCAAGCAGCAAAAATGAAAAGGAACAACGCTTAGAGTTGCTAATTGCGAATTTCTGCTTCGCACTTACTGATCCTCTGGGGGGTGATTTGGAACCGGAAGAAATAAAGAAGTGGAAAATTTAACGTTTCGGAGAAGAGCGGAACTTTGGAAGCTCATCACGTCGCATCGCCATGTTTGTTGATTTAGACGGAGGCAGCATTCCCATGCTCAGTTAACCTAACGTAGTGACTTAAATTATTATTTTTTATTCTCACAGGGCCAAGTACGCGAAGATCCAAACAGGAGCCTAACTGATGAAAGTTTAAATCCTTAAAAGGCTTTTTGATATGATGCTTTAATTACGTACCTACCTTTTCAACTAAACCGTACCGGCCTCTTCTATTTCGGAAGTTTAATACTGCATTATGAGTATAAAAGCATTACTTTTGCTAAGTGGACAAATTAACTGAAAGAGCATATTTTTCCGTGTTAATTTCATGCTCGTTAAAATTTGCTTTCGAACATATATTACAGTCTATCGGATCAGGTTTTTGCTAGTTTAATGCAGTATCTGAAATGACAGGGTGTAATTGTGAAAGTACTTGTCTTATATTTTGGTCTCTGAATGTAATTTTTCTCCTCCCAATCTCTTATGTGATATTACAGATCGCATGAAAATATTACTTAAGCATTCATGTATATTATATAAGCATTGAAAAATAGCGTTCAAGAAAACCTCTTACAAATATCAAAATTAAACGAGAATTCACGATTTCGTATAAACTTGCAGCAGAGTCTGAGAGCTGTGAAAAATGGTTAATGCAGAAGATTATTTCATGAAACGGAATAATTTATAACAGCTGAAGAAAATGCGTGATTGTGTATAAAATAAAAAGATTACTATTTATTTGAAATACTTAATATTTAATATAAGTACTGTACAAATCCAGTTAACTATTTTAAAATCTCTGAGTTAATTTTTTACAGCTCTCTTTTTAAAATGTGCAGCTATAATATTAAAAAATGTGATAAGAACAAAATTAAAATAAAAAATTTAGCTATATATTTAAAATAAATGTAGTATATTAATGTATATTTTAGACAAAAATTATGAATGATGCATTAAACTTTAAATATTATTTCATTTTTTGATTTGCATTAAGAGTCATGTATTGCAGCTTATGTCATTAGCCGAGATGGCGTTGAACCTGTAGCAGCAAGTTTCTGTTCCAGAGTAAGCTAAAGCATACCAGACTGATCTTGAGGCTATAGGGCTGAAAAAATGTGATTTTAATGTAGTACATTGCCACTCACTGTCGTAAAGGGCAGAAAACTACTACATAAGCAGGAAACATCCAAAAACGAAAAATTCCAGGAATGATTCAAGGACTCGCAATGCCAAGTGAATGAATTCAAAATAGCAGACAGGTTGATACAATAAAATACATTTAATTGATATTATTGTGTATTAGTAATCATTTTGAAGACTTGCCTTTTCAAAGGCTACTAAGTCTCTTTGCTTAGCTGTAATTCTGTCAACATAGAATGCGATTAAAAGCGCAGCAATATTTCTGGCTCAACCTGTACTTAAATAAAATCCCAAAAGTAATGCAGGATTTTGATTTACAAAATGAACCTTTATGCATGGATTCGTAAAGCTAGTACATATATTAAAAGAGTAAAAGTAACGAATTAAACATGGAATAAATATCCTGTCAAACATCCTCAAACATCCATGTTTCATGATATTTGTGCAGACCTTTGACGAAATTTAAATCGTGCTTTAATTATGAGATACCCTTTATTAATATTCATACAAAAACGAGTTAAGTTTTGTACTTAGTTGCGTATCCACAGTATGGAATCATGTATTGTACATGCATTAGAAATGTAGCTAACATTAAATTGAAAGCAACGAATAATCTAAAGCAGCAGCAAAGCAAATACTAATACTACATGAAATCTTATTAAAAAAAATTCTGATTTTGTACTTCCTAGAGCAGAGTTGTTTTCGAGTAACCTGTTTTTATGAAATCTTCTCTTTTGAAACAATATATACCGCGTCCCAATAATAAAGCAAACTGCATATTTTACATTGCAGGCAATTTGTTTAATTATTGATATCCTAACGTTGTTGCACTGAAGTGCCCAGAATATTTAGATTTGATTCTAAAGGTTCTGAAAACATTTTTTTTTTGGTTAATTAATTGCATGGCGCAAGACCCAGAAGTCTAAAAGAAGGAAAAGTTTGCATCTTTCTAAGAAATATGAATTTGGCGCAATATTTCTTGAAAAACATGAAAAATGCGAGTTATTTAAATTTTTCTTTTAAATGTATAACCTCGGATTTATCAGAGTCATTCGTTTAATACACCACTTTCCTAGGAAGCAGGCTTAGAATTAATATAATCTGTGTAACTATGTGTTCACAATTTACAACAAGTATTTAAAGGTATTAGATTATTTAGATTGAGTCAAAGCGTTCGAGCGCTAGCTGTCTAGAGAGAGGCTAGAGAGGGACGCATTCGTGGATGACTTTTAATGAAAACTCGTCCAAATTAACGTTATACATGGGAAAATCCGCGAAAGCTCCAACGCAACCAGCCTGTTCGAAAATATTTGCACTTGGTCGAATTACAATCCTTATCGGTTTTACCCCTCAGCTCAGCTGCTGGGGGTTGCTTATATAAGGAAGAGAAACAATTCACTGTAAAACTGGAAGAGATTCTTATACTAGCGAAGAATTTAAATTCAAGATCTGAGGCAATATAAGGATCTTTCTCTCCCCTTTTATTACATTCAGATTCTTTCTTAAATGTATTGTACTTTATCATATACACTGGTTATCATTAACTAAGGAAAAATCACAAAAATGATAATTACTCAAAAAGCTACATATAGAATTTAATAAAACTGGCCCGCAGTATACAACACATAATAAGGTATACAATAACATGAAAAGAAATTACCAGACAATTATGGTGTTATAGAACTTAGCATATGTATAAAACGAACAAATTGGATCTGTAGGTTTGTATAGAAAAATAACTTTCAGTATGGAGCATGACCTCGCCTAGAAGCAACATAACATACAGAGATGTGCGATCCTGTGAGTTATACAATCTACCAGTTCTCTTGCAAGTTTCTTGTGAGGGCCTCTTGCAAAGCAGTTGCAAGCGTGGTAAGCGTCTAAAGAGTGGGGAATGAGAGTAGCTATACGTCTTCCTAAAGTATCTCAAATATACTCGATATGATTTAGGTTAAGTGATCGAACTGGCCACTCCATGCGCTGAATTGTTTGCTGCTGAAGATAATTATCTACAATGCAATGTGCGGTCTAGTTTTGTCGTCCTGTAGAAAATTATTAATTGCTCCGTCATAAGGGCGCACATGAGCATCAAGGATATCATTTCTATAGGCCTGAACATTTATGGTTCCTCTGGAAAGACATTGATGTGTGTGCATCCATCCAAAGAGATACCACCCCAAACATAAACACTGCCTCCTCCGTATGCATCTCTTTCACGGATGTTTGATGGAAGATAACAGATTCCATGTTCTCTTCAAATCAAATAACGCCTGCTGTTGCTTTGGAGGCTAAACTTGGACACATCCGTAAAGAGAGCTGTGCTCCATTCGTCCGCTGTCCAGCGGACATCTTGACGTGCCCACCTTAAACTTTCCCTTCTATGGCGTCACGTAAGCGGCAGACAAATGGCTGGTCGCCTCAAGTACAGACATCCTTCGTGAAGCCTTCTACGGTTGACCTTGACACCAACCTTCCAGTGTCCGCAGCAAGGGAGGATCTATTTTGAGTCGGAGTTGAGGTTCTATTCCTTCGTACGCATAACAACAAAGGTCATCAGAGCTCATCGTAGCGGTTGACTGTCCTTGGCTGAACCTGCTGGATACCAAATCTATGATTAGAAATTGTCGCCAAAATCTATGAACCACAGAAGGGCTCACATTTTTCCATCTGGCCACTTCTGCCTGACTTTTGTCCTGATTCTAGTTTCCCAACAGCTCTCCATTGCAGTTCTTCGGGCAAATGATGCCTCGAGGTCATTGTTGCAAAAAGACTATTCCAGACTTACAATAGAAGAGAAACACGCCAATATGACAATCAAGTTCGCTAAAACAACCTTGCATTTGGCGTACATTCACTAAAAACACTCAATCGATTTCGAGGGCAGCTACAGGTCCCTCCTCATCAGGAGAACAAAATATCTAGAAAGGGAAAGAAAGCTGAGTTGCCTTCTACCCGAGAGTATAAAAAGCCGTTACTCAGCTTTCTTTCCCTTTCTAGATATTTTGTTCTCCTGATGAGGTGGGACCTGTAGCTGCCCTCGAAATCGATTGAGTGTTTTTAGTGAATGTACGCCAAATGCAAGGTTGTTTTAGCGAATTTGATTATTCCAGACTTCTTATCTCAGTTATCAGCGAAATTTGCAGGCTTGCTCTGAAACATGCAAATTAACGCTCCTCGTAGATGACGTACTTCGATTGCAGCGCCACTTATTTGCATAATGCAGTTTTACTCAACAACTCTTATTTGACAACATATTTCACATTTTATACGGATTAGCTTATTTTTTTAACGAGTTATAGCTAATTTTCCTTAATTTTTGGAAACCAGTGTATATTACGTGCAACTTTCTCTCTAAAAGTAAATTTATTATGAATTTGTGCGATTATTAAATTAACGGTGAAAACCGTAGTTGGCAAATCAGAGATTTCAAAGGCAGGTATTTCTAATCATACACCCGAACCTGAAAGCAATTTACCATCTATCTTCATAGAATGAAACATATATAAATATTATGGATTTGAAAATCTGGAGCCAAAATTTACAACTTCAAGCTTAACTTATACGTGTTTAAGAACAACCAAAAATGCTCACCCCCTTTTGTAGCAAACCAAACGCAATTGGAAAAACATTAGAAAGCAAAGACCATTCGAATCTTTATCTTTTGTAAAGGAATGAAATTATTGGCTTGTATTAGATAAATTAGATGTAAAAAGCTCTAGCATAATGCAGATTCTTGCTGCTCTTGAATTGAAATAGATTACCCTGCTGAGAAAGGATCATTTGTTATTGTTATGACTATATTACGGGAGTAAAGTTCCGTTGCATGGTCAATTAGGTTAAAACAACCCTGTATTTTTATTTTAGTTAAAGGGCTTATTTTGGATACTGAGCCCTGCCATTTCTGCTGCTCACTGCTATAAAAAATAAGTATTGTTAGTACATTGCTTTCTCCGAATGCATAAATATTATTTCTCCCGCAGATGCAAAATGAATTATACAAGTTTACATTAAATCGATCTGTTTATCGTACTTCACATCGTAAATACGACTTAGAATCAGATTATTTTCATCGTGTTAGAATGAAATTACATGCGATAAACTTTCATCCCTCTTTTATTTGTTTATACTGATGCATATAAAAGCAGATTCAAATTTAATTGTTTCTGGCGATGTAATAAATAAATGCATTCTTTCAATATTTAGAAAAATTCTTTGATTAATTTTAAAACATTCTCATATAGATTTTGTGTATATATTGGCATATATGGTACATATATTGGTATATATGGTATATATTACTTTTCACATGAAGAAATATATTCCATACATGTACAGATCTTAAGCATCCTAATTAATTTTTAGAGTAAATTTTTGAAAGAAAGAATTCCATAGTGATTATTTTGAAAGAAAAAATAACTTAAAGTAATATTTTTATTACTTTAGCAAGACAAAAAAATTGCGTACTTTATCTAACGTTTGAGAAAAAAGTGACTCAATTGACTTTGCACAGTGTCAGATGTTTTTTAGTAGCATTTGCTTTATAAAATGTTCATGTTATTTCATCAGTATATTTCTGTTGAGTTTCATTTAATGATGATAATTATATGATACAAATACGCTACGAGACGGTTAAGGCAACCGCTTTCGCATGTGTTCTCCAATGTGATATTTTGCGTTTGAAACAAAACTTCTGTAATATCCATATAGTGTTGAAAACACTGAATTATTTTCCTTATTAGATCGGAAAAAGAGCATATTAAAAACTTTCGTAGTATTTTATGTTAGAGATGCTTTCACAGCTAAATACGAAATGAACAGTGAACTTTGTTTCTTAAACCTGCGAAAGAATAAATTTTTTTGTTTTCATTTTATCAAGCAATTTTCCTTGAAGTAATTTATAACGATTTGAATCAACAGTATTCAAGGACACAAAGAATTCTATAGAAAGGAAAATGTAAGGATAAATTTTCCTTTTATTGTAATCTTGATGACGCTTTTAATTCAACAAGGCGAGGTATGTAGAAACGACTCTATGAATTTAGTGTTTTTTAATTATTTTTTTGAGGTAATAAGCACTGAGAATGAGATGAAACAAATAAGCCTGTTATTGGAAAACTTTTAAATTGCCGATTGAAGTATTGAAGTAATAGCAGTTTCTTCATGTAAAGCAGTCTTATATCATGAAATTTATCATTTTATTTATTTTTTTCTCTCAGTTTGCACTGATGCTCTGAAGACTGCAATATTAAAACTTAAAAATACCTACTCGTTTTATTAGGGCATTTAAATCAGAAAAATAATCAGTGTATTTGACTAGTTCAGGACTATTTGAATTCCTTATTTATTTAATTGAATGTATAACTTACACTGAAAATAGAATAATTAATAATCATTTTCTAAGTACTCGTGACTTCAAACAGATATTTTTTCCCGATCGGCCACAGTTTCTTAGAATCGTCATTTGATAACATGCATTCAACTTCCTATGAATATAAGATTTTCTTAGTTTAAATCGTGCAAGAGGATATAGTGAAGTTTACATTACAAGGAAAGTTTGCATCTATTGATAAGTGCTTCTTGTACTTCATTTTCGGTTTTTATATTCTGCTTTTATTTCTGTGTTATCTGAAATCAGAAAGGAAACTCTAATTCTTATTAAAAGATGGAAATTTAGACAATACTTCTCTCCTGCATTGTCTTTATGAAGGAAAACTTTGAAATTTTGAAAATCATCATACAAAAGATTCAATGAGAAAAATATATGGGGATATTTGTGGTTGTTTTAAAAGTAATTGCTGTTATTCTTGATCTTACACTAGCATCCTAAAATTGTTTGTACTCTTTCCATTGTAGATAGGAGACCGAACATAGGAAAAATCCTCATACCCGAAAACGTGGATCACCCATCTTAAGAAAGTTTAATGTCATCAACATATCATTTGCGTATCCTGAAACAGTATATCATCTTTCATTGAGCATTCAGCTACAATTTATGAAGTACTTCCCGAAGCAATAGATACAAATAGGTCAGGAATCACAAAATTGAGAAAGAAATTTCCTACTGTAAATAATGATAAAATCCAAAAAATTATTTTCGCATGATCTTAAATTAAAACCTTGTTCCTGAATAAGAAATTCGATTAGCAGTTGAAAAATTGCATGGCAGTTTCGTAAGTATGTTTATAAAAATTTGCTGAGAAAGGTTAGGTTGTTTGATTATGGGAAAGGACGTAAGGGCTATCTGCTTAAGAGGAGTGACGCCTTCGTGGCTCGCATTCGCGTTACACATGGGAAAACCACAAAAACCAGCCCGGGAGGAACTACCAATATTTAGCTACCCTAAGAGCTCGGAAACAGGTGGAACCTTTTATACGAAAGAGTAAATAAAAAATAGAAATAAATAATGGATGTTCCTTTGAAATGCCACGAAACATGTTTTCACTTATTTATTTTTATAACCCCCCTTTCCTTTCCATCTTGAAGCGCTTCTACTATAAAAGTTTCTGGCACTCCCAAACCTGAATTTTCACTTTTTAGGAGGTGATATTTTTATATATATGAATCTGCATGTACAGAGAAATGCATAAAAGATTAGCTAAACCGATGTAACTTGAAACTGAAAATGTACAAATTTAATTATACTTGCGTTATTTTGGAGATTTGAAAAACTTTAAAATTTTGCCAAAAATTTCGCCTTTAGAAGTACCATTTAATATTTCTTTTGGAAGTATCTGTAGAATATTAGCAGCTAATTATGTTACTATTATTTTACAGCTATATATTACTCTATGAATTAGATTCACGTATATAATTTAAGAAAACTGAGGATTTAGATTTGGAGGACCTTCTGATGGATATGGTTATCAAAGTTATTGAATATGCTACTACACTCGTTTCTTCTGTAGGGGCTTTAAGGAAAATAACGGTCAAATAAAATATACCTGATTACAGTACAATAGAATATAGTACATTTCCTTCTACCTGATAACCTCTTTCCTTCATGCACGCATAACTCTTTACGCGTGCTTATTTTAACTCTGACGAAAAATAAACCTTTCGTGATGGGAAAATTTCAGTTATACATTTAAAAGTGGCTAAGCGATAATGCTGCTGAACAGTGTTAGTTCGACCCAGGTTCGGAGCCCGGCGAACGGTCTACCTGTTTGGGCGTCTTCATGGTGTTCGCCATGTGTAAGTAGGTACGGGATAATTTCTCTTATATAATCTTCCGGGAAGTCATATCTTCTCTTAGGCAGATAGCTCTGGAGTGATTTGTTACAATTAAATAAACCTTCCATCTAAATTCGAAAACGTTATTTAGTTTGCATATTTTAATTCATGTGTTTTCCTTCTTAAAATATTAAAGTTGAATATTAACTTAAAAAGTCGGCAATTCACCAATACACTTGTAATAAAGAAAATGATAATTAAACTATCTGTTTCATTAAAAATTCCTTAAGCCATTTATTAATTAAAATTTTAATATTTATGGCCAAGTTGAAAGTAAAATCTTATACCTTTCATATAACTTTTTGCATTATACAGCTTCAGTCAACAATAAAAAGTATTCATATGGCGTAAAGGAAATAAGATGAACGATAATGGGAAAGAGGGAAAGAGAAATAATACAAAAGCAATTAAACTTAATGAGGGACCCGAGCCAGTATTCTTGATTTCGGACTTCCAGTTCACTAATCACTACACTGTAACAAACGTCTACATATATGTATATATATATTACTGAAAAAGACCTATATATATCTAGAGAGAGAGAGAAAGAGGGATTAAATAGATTAAATGTATGTTAAATATAATGCATAGCTTATAAGATATTTCTCTCGCCTTCTTAGCATGCCTTCTTAGCGAGTTCGAGAAGTCCGAGGTTCGAGCCCCGGCGAGGGCAGTGTTCAATTTTCATGTCTCCTGCTTCGAAATAACCTAATGTCTCTACAAGCTTTCTTATACACCATAAGGAAAGGCTTTGTGTGTATACACTGCTTTAAATACAAAGCTTTGCTTGACTGTATTCATCATCATTAAAGAAAACGTGTTCAGTATTTTCTAAAATAAGTATTTTAGGATTTGAAAGCATTACCTTTGTTCTCTCTCATTTCCACAAAAGTTCTATGAAAATAAATATAGTTGAAAGGAGCATTTAAAAAATTGCACGTATGTTAACGGAAGACAATATCTAAAACAGTTTGTTAACATCATCCTGGAGTCTAATGTTAATTGCGCTTTTCGTGCTTAATGGTATTATTTTGGTATTACGCTGTCATTTAGCACTGTCCGGGAGTAGGTTGTAAGCTCTAAATATAGATCCCCGTATTTAAAATTTAGTAAAAAACAAAATGTGCAAGATTTGAAAAACAAGGTCAAATTCTTTTGTTTATGCTTTTAAACTTTTCCTGGTATTAGCAGAAGACTCTTCAAGGTTAGTCTAGGAACGCCTTTAATGTCTGGGCAATGCAGTTTAATTTGCATTTTTAACTTCCATTCTGCTTTGAGTCTGAAGTCTTTCTTTTCATGCATTTTGTAAATGGATACTTTAGAGTTTTCAATACAGCTAAGTTTTAAAGGCTAGTGCAATACAGTCAAACAAACTGAAATTAATATTCGAAATACAATGGAATTAAAATAAATTAATTGCTTTTAAAAAGACAATTTAAAACTTTTTTTAATGTAAGTAATTAAACATTACAATGGAATTATTAATTTTAATAACAAACAAGTAATCGTGATTTTAATAGTTTCGTTAACTGTATGAATAACAAGTAAAAGAAACATATTAATTAAGTGAAATTAGAAGTCTTTGAAAATATTTGCATTACATATGCACTCTGCTCAGTAAGTTATTATGTATCTGCATGACTAATACAATCCCTTATTTTTTCTTGATTCATTTTGAATAGTTTTGACCAATAAATTCTAATATGTTTGATGAAATGAATCAATTTTAGTTTTTTTATATACGGATTTTACATGCTTCATTATCTGAAGACAATCCTTTATTTTTCATGTTAAGAAAGTTGTAGAGAAAACTTAGCACTCTGGAGAACTTAGTCCCTACTACTACTTCTTTACACATTTCTGAAACACGTTATCTGTCAGCATTAATTTTGTACAACTTATTTTAGAGATACATTATACGGTATAAAATTTTAGATTTTATTGTAATGATTTACTCAGTTACAGTTTCGTAATGATAAATCTGAGTTTCGTCTCCTTAAATGCAGGAAGATAAAAAGAATTATTAAGGTAGACTATATTAAAGTGAATTCAATCATTATTTAGAAAGTTCCATTTTCCTATATTCATCTCCCAAAATTTTTCTAGGAGCTATGTATACAAAAATGACATTAAAACGTTCATTCAAAATTATACAGATTGAAAAATTTCCGAGAATTTTCTTTGGCATATGTAATCCAGCGAAAAAACTCAAACACTGCGTCGTCAATATATTTCTTTCTGTGCAGCAAAGTGCAAAATGACAAATTTCCCAATGTTTCTTGAGAAGATTGATGCTCTAGAGCTCCCGAGGGTCAAATTTAAAACCAGTACCTCTTGTTATTTTATGTTGCTTAGAACCTGCGAACTGAGGGAAGATTCTATAGCTTTCCTGAACGAGGTAGAGAAGACTCACTCTAGCTCGAGTAGAGATTGAAGCGAAAAATATAAATAAAATGAAAGTGATTGAATTCTCGTCAAATAGAGATTGCTGCAAATCCCATTATTCAAGAACTGCATAACGCAATTATGTGTAATCAATCACCGCAGAAGAACTTTACAGTATTTCAAGAGCCCTAATTACTCCACATCGGGCGGTTTTTAAAGACTATTTTATGCCGATGACTGTTTTTGAAATTTATGTAAGGAATACATGGAGAATTAGGGCCTTTTATTTAGGGGGAAAAAATATATTATGTTACACTGCTGCACAGCGATTTCATTACTGAGCTGTTAGAGGCAGAAAAAGTGGGGCTTTTTCCCTTCATGAGAAACCATTTTGGGGTCTGTAGCAGTTAGAAAGAGTTCTGGGGTTTAATTAAGTGCATAGTTTGATTAATGATTCCATGAAGCGATCGCGTTTTAAAAACTAGATTACTGAATATTTCGTAATGAATACAGTCTAATCGTATGTCCATACTGGGTTTACGATTATACTTTCATTGCACTGTTCCATTCAAAGTGAAGGATTTTAGTTTAATTTTTCAGTTCATTTTACAAGAAACGATTGAAAATTCAAAAATTGTGTTCAAATTATCGTGTACGTTTAAAAGTTAATAAGCGATGGTAATGACTTAGGGCTATATTGTTTTTCATGTACTCTATCTATGATACAGTATTTTTTTTCATGTGAATGCTCCAAATATGTAGTTCAAAATAATTGTTTTAATTACATGGAACACATTTTCAAAAAAAAAAAAATCCTGCACCCACTCCCAAAAAAAAATTTGCTACTGGATATGGAAAGAAGAGGAATGGATTAAAATTGTGGATTTCTGATTAGTCAATTGAATTCAAAATGGAAAAAGGATCAGGACGAGTACTCTTCCCTTTATTGATGAGTATGTATGTGTAAAGGTTGCTTCCAGTCTAAATTATTTCAATATCATTTACATCAGCCTTTTACCTAATGTAACTTTTAAGTTAAAAAAAATTAATTAAAGCATAATTTATTCAAGAAGAAAAGCTACTTTCCAACGTTAAAACAATAGTTATCAAATTAACTTCAATTAACCCTATGAAAAATTTATTCATTGTCTCCGCCAGCATAAGAGACAGTTTAAACTCTATTCCATACTCAACGTTTTGCTGGTGGCACTAGCTGACAACATTTGGCTGATGATCAGTTTTGCAAATGATATACGTATCAATATATATTATCTTCTTGCTCTGTAGATGAGCAATGCATTTGAACTATAAGAACATAAGTCTCTCAAAGGTTCTTAGGGGCAAAAAAATAATGTGTTTGCTCAACCGCCATAAAGTGCTGATGCAAGTTTTGCACGTAATTTTCAATATTTAACTAAATTACAACTAAATTTTCTCTACAGAGTGTAAGTACAATGAAAAAAAAGTATCAGCTAGAAATAGTAAGTCAAAAGAATAACTGAGGGTGATTTATTATGATAGACATTAACTAGACTATGTATATTTCTTTTACCTCCGACATGTCAGTACCTGGAATTCTGCCAGGATCTGCCTTAGTTCTGTCAAATGAGAATGAAAAATTGTTTACTATAGCCTCCCTAGACCTGATTAAGGTTCTTGAAACGTCTGGTGTATGGTCATTTTTAATGGCCCTGAAACAGCTTTCTTCAGGGGCCCAATATGTAGATAAATTGGGGGCTATTGAAATAAATAAATAATTAAATAAATAAAACACTTAAACTGCTGCGTATTTCTACGTAACCAATTCTCTAATTACGTTGATTCGTGAAAAAATGCTAGCTACAAGATCACCAAATCATTTGATAGGCAACTATTACAAATAAGCTTTTAACTCTATATTTATTTCATCCCTTGTAAGAACTAGATTGCAAATAGTTAAAATTCACGTGATAAATGCTTGTCCGCTTGCTGGTTGAGAGGAGGAGATGCTTTGTTCTCCTTTAATTTTTTTATCATATTTTGCAAATAGATTTTCAGTTGCGGATCCTGAAATGAGGAAAACGAAAATTATTGAAGACAATGATGGGAAAGCAAATTGTGTTCCTCACAGGATTAAGTGAATTTCTTGCGAAGTGTTCAAATTCAATTTTATAAAATGTGTCCTATGGGTCAGTAACGTTTTGTGAAAATATGACTGCCTATTATAAATTGTTTCGCACAGTTTTCATGCTCTTTTTGTCTAATGCACTTATTTTTATTATGAGAACTCAGCAATAAAAAGTACTAAGCATGAAAATGGAGATATTAAATTTTAGTGTAATAAAAGAAAGTAAAGAAGGCAATATACTTAGAGAATAAACTCAAAAAGTCAAAAATAAAAAAAAATTAGCAGTAGTTACATAACCTGTTCATTTCATTGCGTCAATGTAAGTGTACTGCTAATGGAAGAATACGCCTTTTAATTAGATTGAACTCATCGAAAACAATATAAAATATACCGCCAGAGAAAAGATATATGTTATGTTAAATAGATCTCATGTTGTTACGTAACCTCCGCATAATGTGTTAATTTTTTAGTTTAGAGAATGGAGTAAATTTGTAAAATACAGAGCATTTGCTGAAAACAAATGTTGCTGATTACGAAATCTTACTGGAAGCATGGAATTAATTTTTTATTTACATATTAAGTCTTGACTACATTCCATTCATCAATCAATTTATCGACAAGATTTTTAGATGGCACTTTTGGAAATCTGGGTAGTTTCCCTTTAATTTGGGTTTAAAAATTTTCTTGAATACATGCTGCCAACTCATTTCGTCCACGGTGAAAAAATAAAGAGTCTAAGTTCTTTGTTAGTGAGTGAAAAACTTTTAAGTGCTTTAGAAAATCGAGAGTCTGCTTTCGGTAAAGCGCCTTGTCACAAAATCAGAACAAAGCAGAAATAGAATGAAGGAATATAAGAATTATTGGAAATCAATATACATCTTCAATAATCTCACTCTTGCCTATTCACACGTTCATTCTTCTCCTTTTGCATACCGTAGAGACCCATTGAAACAAGAGCAGTGGGGGAGAGGAAAACACAGCAAAGGGAGGGAACAATTGATCTGAAAGGAAAAGCGAAGAAAATTGAAAAATGTCTGAATTCTTCACTCCAGAGCGATCTCTGGTTTCAAAAGAATGGATGCTTGTTGAAATAAAACGCTGGAGGTGGAAGAGAGAGCTACAGAGAAACAGCTTCCATAAAGTATAGAGATGAGTAGTGATACCCTTCACTGCGAAATCAATCTCTTTTTACCCACTATTAACAGATATTATTTAGATGTTTACACCTCTTGAAAGGTCAACTGTACACAACTCTCTCTCTCTCTCTCATAATGTTTTTTCCTAATTTTCATATCAGTCCGTCCTGACAAGAAGAAAATTTTAAACTCGCAATTTTGAGTTCTTAGCTTAGAAAGACAGCACCTCCTCCAACTGAAAATATTTTTATTTTCAAAATTTTCTTCTATTAAAAATTCACAGTGTAGTTTCATAAAAATGACTGAATTAAACATTTCCTGATCACTTTAACGAATCAAGAGAACCATGATAATCAACATTACAAACCGAATTACATGAATTAATATCTCAGGATAAATCTACATCATACGCGCATTAGCAGTAACTAACGTATCTTTTGCGGTAGGTTTTCATTATTGATAAACCAACGATATAACTGGATCTTTAAATTACCAGTGGAGCAAAATTGTGTAATGAATGTAATAAATAATAACTTCTAAATTACAGGTAAAATGATATCCAAGAGTTAATGATGAAAACAAAACCCAAATAAAACTTGGCGCATATTAATGCTTCAGCAAAATTCTATTACATATTTCTAGCAAACATTTCTATTTCATGAAGATGATTTGGTAGTGAATCGTATTTAAGCGCATAGTAATTTAAACTTAAGATTATTAATTCCACAGTTGTAAACTTGATTTTATTTTGTTTTAACGGAATAAATAAGAGCATTAAATTCAAGTGAAATTCATAATACAAAATGCAAAATTTCAAGTAATACTGAGAGATATAACAGCCCCTACATTTGAATCCCCGATTTTTATTTTTATATTAGAGATTATTGAAAACGTTTTAGATAATTACATAATGTTAAAATAAAACTAAGCTAAACTTTTCTTTAAAGAATAATATTATTTTACGAGAATATTGCTGAATGATCTGAATTTATATTATCACTACCTACTTACTGTTCATGTGAATTAATGAAAATACTCAGTTGAGAATTCTGCATTAATTTTTTATGGGAAATCTGTTATAGTTATGCGTATGGTAATAAAATCAATTTAGTCATTTTCTGACAATATGTTTCATTCTATGTTGAATGAAAGAATATTTTAACAAAGTCTGACACATATGCAAAGAACGTCTAAGTGATATGCATGCATTAGTACGCGTTGATCAAGTAAATTTTAAATTCTAATTCAACTTCATATTAAATTTAAGAAAAATAGCCTTGAAGAGCTTTAATATAATCCAAATAATCCAATATCTTCTCTAAAATGTAAAAATGTAGAAATCTCCAATGATTTTTGATTTTACGATAATGTCTTTGTGCAGTTTGTCTCATGTAATTCTGTTTTAGCTTAAACTAAATTAAAGGTATAGTTTTTTGGTTAGTTATTTAAGAAATAATGGCTTTTGGACTCAAAAAAAAAAAGGTCATACAGACTTATTTTCAATCGCATCAAAGATTGCATTCTTACCAAAAATTTATTTTGTAAGACAGTTGACCGTACAATTCAATATCAAGCCGAGCGACTTACTAAATATTCTTATTAAAGTAAGGAATTCTTATGTCTCATGAACATTTTTATTAATGTAAGAAACACAGTTATTAATTTTGAAATAAGATTCTTAGTATAGTTGCAGAAATGTCTGCATACAATTTTTTCAATTTTAAATTTCATAATTTCCTTTAGGAGCATTTAAATTTGCCACAATCTTTACTAGACTTTCTAATTTATAATTTTTTTACAAACTTTTAAAATCAGTCTGCCTGTGAGAGGCGAAGTCTATCCTAATGGCTATTATGATTAGCAGAGAGCCTTTTAATATTACGTTCGGCATCTACGAGGTAAATTCTTGGAAGAATAAGGACATATATAAATAAATAATCAACTGAAAATGTAAATATTCTTATAATATTTCTATTTAAATTCAAATGTAATATTTTTAATTTCGAAAACATATTTATATTTGCCTTCAAATGTAAGTATATTTAAATACGATAGCCCATTTGTATTGCCATAGCTATTTCAAGATGATATAGTCAATTTTTTAGATTGCGGGTAGAGATTTATTTCTATGATAATCGCAAATGTATGCAGTCCTACGTGGTAGACATAATTTGCATTTTCCATGAAGGGAGATAACTTTGCTGAAACTGAAAAAAAATGGTATTTTAGAAGTTAAATATATATTTATAGTGTCGAGGACTTCGATCCCAAACAAGATAAAAGGCATCTCAGAGGGTAGGTATAAAAGCTCGCTCCGAACCTCTATAAACATAAAATTTTTTCTCTTAGAAAAGAAATTAGTAACAGTCATCTACTAGCAAATATTTCAGATACATTCCATGAATTCTACAAAAGTATCTGAAGTATCATCTCTAAAATGTTATAAGGTATTTCTTCCGCTTTCTTCGCATGCCTTCTTGGTGTAGTGCTCAGCATGCTCGATGCGTATTCGAGAGTTCCGTGGTTTGAGTCTCGGCGAGGGCATTTTTCTCATCTTTCGTCTCTCCAGCATAAAAAACACCTAATGTATCTACAGTTGCGCCCGAACTAAAAAGGTGGTGGATGATTATTCTCCACCACCAGGATTTGGCGATTGGGTCCCTAATCCCCAGTCGCCCTTTAAAAGGGGGAGTATGTAAGGTTTTTCTCCCGTCTTCTTGGCATGCCTTCGTGGTGTAGTGGTCAGCAAGTTCGACGCGTATTCAAGAGGTCCGTGGTTCGAGTCCTGGCGAGAGCATAGCTAATTTTTCATCTCTGCAGCGTCAAAAAATACCTAACGTCTCTACAATGTAATAAACTAATCCATTTACCCTTCTTAAAACGTTTATGCAGTTTTATGATTTAAAATTTAGAAGGTTAAATGCTTGAAATATGTTTTCCAGTATGCCGTTTAATGCTTATGACATTTATAAAGTATTCTTGCTTTCAGTAAACTACAAATGTTCAGTATTAGGTTGTATAGCATACGCTTTATAAAACAACTTACTTAGTTCAACATTATTTCCCTCCCTGTGCATACCAGTCATTGTGAAAAACATGTACGTGAAAAACAAATGCGTTATTTTTGTTCATGAGAAATTTAAATCAGAATTCTGTAAAAACAGCTCTGTATGCCTTTGATTCGCAGATTAGACTAAATGAAATAATGTGTGTTACTTTTAATAAATGATTTCATGCGCACTAGTAGATTATGGTGTTTAATTTGTAAAAGGCATTTTCCCTTTTCCGTATAAATTCATCAAATATGTTTCCTGTTAACAAGCAGATTCTTTAAGGTAGATCGAAAAAAACAGTGCAATCAAAGTAAGACCTATCGACATGCTGACTAACACAAAGTATCAGTTCAAAAGTATTCAACACAACTAACGGGGAAATTTCATTACAGCGTACGCTAAGAGATTTCAGAAGATTTACGAGATTTCGCTGTAATGCGCATTTGTTCATTCTATTAGAGGCCAGATAAATGGTCACTCCTTTGGTAGAGTTAAAGCTTTGTTTCAAAGAAGAGATTAGTTGTTCCTTCATTTAATCTACCGGGTTCCCTGCATATTTCCATGGTTTTACCAGGTTCCCATGCTTTTTCGTCGTTTATTACTCGGTTAATGGCCTCTTTTGTGGTATTTACATTATTTATTTTTCAAAAGTTCATAAATTAACAATTTGAATGCATTTTGCATTAAACCTTTTTAAAGCAGCTTCAAGATAAGTGATATATAAGTCTATCGTTAAAATTAAAACTGAACTGTAGCGATATCATGAGTAATTGCTGCGGCAATTACTCATGATATATTACTCATGACACAGTTCGCTACAGTTGTGTATATATATATATGATTTTGATTTTTATAGGTCAGATGTGACCTTTTGGAGACCCATGAAGTTTGTGAGGTCTTTTTATGCTGTAAGCATCATTATACACTGCTCGACATTGAAAATGCAACAGCAAGAAGGAGTGGTCAGAAAGTGATGAAATTTGGAAAAAAGACAGAGACAGCAAGCAGCAATAAGTGATCTTTATTTCAAAAAGATAGTCAGAATACACAGCGAGAACGACGTTGGTTCAGTAGGATGTAGGACCACAGCGGACAGCAATGCACGAAGAAACACGTCTAGGCATAGAGTCAATAAGAGTGCGGATGGTGTCCTGAGGGATCGCTCTCCGTTCCCTTTCAACCATTTGCCATAGTTCGTCTTCTGAACGAGGCAGAGGCAAAGTCTTGAAACGGCGTCCAGTCACATCCCACACATGTTCGATTGCTGACAGGTCAGGAGAGTACGGTGGCCAGGGAAGCATCTATATACCTTGCAGAGCCTGTTGGCAGATGCGAGCACTCTGTGGTCGGGGGTTATCCTACTGAAAAATTGCATTAAGTAGCCCCTGAAGGTAGGAGATTGCCACCGGCCCCTGTACATTATCCAAGTATCGTTGGGCTGTCATAGTGCTCTGAATACGAACTATAGGTGCCCTGGAATCGTAGGCAATAGCGCCCCAAACCATTATGCCACGTTGCCGCGCGGTGGGGCGTTCCACAGCTACTGCCGGATTAGATCTGTCTCCACGTCGACGCCACACACGTATGCGGCGACTGTCACCGGATAAACAGAAGCGTGACTCATCTGAGAACACGACGTTTCGCCATTCTGTCATCCACATCGCTCCAGTCCGGCACCATTCTAAACGTTGGCGTCTATGGTATGGAGTCAATGGCAGTCTTCTTAACGGACGCCGTGAGTGCAGGCCACGTTCAACCAATCGACGGGAAATGGTTCTCGTCGACACGGAAACATCCAGGGTATTTTGCACATGCTGCAGAATCGCGGTACAAGTGACTTGCCGGGCCGCCACAGCTTGTCGGCGGATGCGTCGATCCACGCGTGCTGACGTCACTCTGGTTGCACCTGCACACCTCCTTCTTCCCCATTTCCTTGTTCCAACCACGTTCGCCGTAGCCGATGCACCGTGCTCGCATCCATGTGGGTATCAGCTGTGATTTGACATAAGGACCAACCCGCCCTTCTCAGTCCGATCACCATACCCCTCGTAAAATCGTCTATCTGCTGGAAGTGCCTTTGTTGACGGCGGCCTGTCATTCTCTCCTATTACACGTATCCTCCGGGTCAAAAACTAATTTTCTTCGATATTTCGTCTGGCAGAAATAACGACACGAATAATGCCCATTCTACACGTTCCTTCCCTTATATCTTACTTCACGTGCGTCGGAGAGCTGCGTATTTCACATCATTCGCATAACTTAGTAATGTGCGTCTACTCTAAAATTTGCATCAATTTCTGACCACTCCTTCTTGGTGTTGCATTTTCAATGTCGAGCAGTGTATTTACTATTAACCATGGAGTTTCTGATGAGCGTATATTTCTGTCGCTTTCTTTCTATATATATTAATATA
>KK121620.1:660886-691251 GCA_000611955.2 Stegodyphus mimosarum | reverse complement strand
ATATATATATATATATATATACATGTGTGTGTATGTATTGCTAATATTATTCGAACGAACAGTGCACGGTAAAAGTTCTGATAATATGCAGTGGAAAATTAACTTAAACTGTTTCTCATGAGCGCCCCACAGTAGTCTCATTAATTTATTTACTTTATGAGATCTAAAATTTGAGGACGTACAAATTTTATTAGAAAATATATTCAAAACAACACTCCGATTCCTACTTTGAACCGAGGAGTGTTATCCAAGTAATTTTCACATGGAAAATACAAGTCTTAATACATGACATAAATGGAGAAATGAATGATTTTTTTCAAGAAATATGAGCAGGTGATGGTTTTAATTCTTGCAAGCTTAAAATCAATCTTATAAACGATTGATATCTTAACTACTTAATATCCGAGCTTAGTAAATTTGCCAAAGATGAAATTTAAAGATATTGAGCAAATAAGTAGTTTTATATTTACATTATTTTTACACTCACATAAAAAGCAAAAAGGAAGAATCGCTCAGTTCAAAACAAATGAATTAATAAATAAATGATTGCTGACAAACTATCTGGTCACAAATTTTGACGTCTTTCTGACTGATTGTTCCTAACAGCTGGGTACTCAGAATTTCGGTGTCATCTCTGCACTTCATGCAATTTGGTAAAGAACAAAACCGCTATAACTTATATCGTAATATATATGATTTTGTACAGTAGCTACAATATCTTAAAATACCATAGAAAATCCTGTCGTAGTCTAACCATTTTTGGTGGCAATACTAGTTGCCCTGAACCACTGTTTGAATTCGCTTGATTCAGAGTATTTGTTTTTAATCAACGTACTGCTACAGTATTTGAAATATTTACTTTAAAGAAGAAAAAAAGCATTTAACTACTTATATATTCAATGTTACACTTGAAAGTATTTTATATCGAAACTATTTAATTTTACATGTTGTATCAAATGCTTAAATGCCTTAATTCGAGCTCAGGTGCATAGCAAGATCCCATTGTATTAACACACTGTAAATTATGGAGAGGTTTTAACGAATACAAGTGCAATTATTAAGAAACTGTTATTAATTGAAAAAAATTCTCCAAACCCTCATTTTTTTAGAAACATTGCTAGAAAATAATATATCTCTGATGATATGAGTCAGTAGAGGAACAATTTAAACATTCTGAATGCCACTAAGCAGCGTTCCAAGTAATTGAGAGTTGTGGAAATTTAATAGCCTCAGTTTCTTTGTATTGATTGAGAGAAACTAAGAAATAGCAGCTAGACAAATGAGTGGAAGAAGAAAGCAGTGACCAAACGCAACCACAACCCCATATATCCTCAACTAAAATATCAACACTTGCAGAGGCTGGAACTTTGCACTTGTCAGAGTCAGCTTTATACACTATAAATCTCCGAGGTGAGAACTGAGTGGTGAGATATAATCTGTTTAAATCCCTTTTCGGAAGCTGGAACAAATAGTAACCCAGACTTTCAGAAAAGCTTTGTTGGTGTTAGATATTAGAATAGAAGTTTATTTAAGACGGACGTAGATGTCAGAGTTTAGAAAAAATAGGGGTATTTAAAAATCTGGATAAAAGTATATTTTTAATATTCCCTAAAACAATGAAGTTTAATTTTAATATATTTATCCTCATTCAAGAGATTTTCCAAACTTTAAAATCTAGAGTAATATTCTTTCACGCACATTTAACATACCTAAAATAATAAAATTATCTTTAATTTATTTATCCTCTTTTGAGAGATTTCTCAGGTTTGGTGTTTATGTTTGTTAAACTGTTTTTAAATTTTCATAATTCTGAGAGGCTTTTCAGATGTCAAAGTTTTATTTAGTGAATAATTACAGAATAATAGGCATTATTGCAATTTTATAATTAATTTATGATCAACGGTGTAGCAGAATAGACTGCATAGAGAATTGTATAGATAAATATAATTTCAATTGCAGTTGAAAGAGTTAATTAAAACTGTATACGAAACATGTAAGCAATAAGAAATATTCAAGAAAATTTCTTATTATAATTCTCCATACAGATATGACATATAAATAATTACATTTCAAACAATAAATGCGTTTATATCTACAACCATTAGTGTTTTGATACAAGTTACATAATCAATAAATTGTCCTAGTAATTTTTATGTATGTAATTATGTAAGGTTTTATGTGAGTTAATCCCTATCTTATTATTTTTATCTTTGCCGTTACTTCTAGTTTCGTCGGATCCCACCAGGATGAAAATTAATTAATATATAAAAACAAATTTCTTAAGGTTGAGAGCGAGAGCTTTTAACAGCGATTGCTGACAGTCTCGGAATTATTTTCGCTCTACTTGAATAAGCTTTAGACCGATAACCGTGTTTGCCAGCCTGATTAGAGATCCTGAGATTGGCCCGTGAGTTTATATTTTAATTGCTTAAGTTTAATTTGCATTCTGCTACTCTTGCAAGAAGCAGGTTGTTCTATAAGATTATAAAGATATATAGATATAAAGGATATATATGTTATAAAGATTATAAAGATATATATATATATGTAAGAAAAATAAAGAATATGTCTAAGATTAAATTAACAACGTAAATTTCCCTTCTCAATTCTAAAAATAATAACCTCTCTACGCACTGCGTCATTTCTAAATTGATCCATGTCATATGGCAGTTACATAATTCTGATGATGTAAATGGAACTAAAAGTCAAGAAACCAATAATAATTTTGCAGAAGTATTAACTATCCAATCAAAATGCATTGTAAACCAAAACTAACTCAGTCTGAATTGGGATTTCACCCTGAACGTAACGCACTTGCTCTTTACGCTTCGTTCTGGTAGGACTGCTGTCTGCTGCTTTCTTCTTTCTTACTGAAAATTAATCTAAAATGTGAGCTATTTTGGAATAGGCACATTTCATGTGCCAAGTTGATTGTGGCCACAACAAGCTGAAATAAAAAATGAAGATTTAATCTGCCTTCGCCTCCAATTTCCTATATTACTTCAGATTTTTTTTTATTATTTCATATATATAGTTTTAGCCTTCTTCTGAGTTCGGTATAATTTCACTCGAAGATTAAGACAGCTCTATAAGTAGCCTGATTGTATATATGGAACCAGAATTTACCACTAAAGTAGTTGGGTTTTGAACGATTATAATTAAAGATGTAACTAATTTTGGTATTTGTTATAATTAATTAAGATAAATAATGTATATATGAAAGCTTGCGTTTGTGATGCTCTATAAGAACAAAAACATTCACTAAAGAATTATTACTATGTGGGCTCTAAAACACAAAAATTATTCGGCTGAAATGCTGAAAATTTTTCATATGACTCTAAAAACTGTTTGCAAAATTGTTATGCTTCAAATTATATTCTGCCACTATTTATAAAATTATTTTGGACAAAATTTTATGACTCATATTTTTCATATTTCTCTTATTTTGCTGCTCTAAGGCTTTTCTGTCGCTCAGCCATTTGTTTTTGAAGAAGAGGATATGTAAGACAGAGAATATGTAAATCAGAATTCTAATTTAAATTCGCAATACCCTCATAACTCTTCCTATTAATTTGGGTAATTCCTCTTCCTATTCTAAAAACAGTAATCGATTATAAAAAACTTCTCTGGACTGCGCCATTTCAAGATTAATCCATATCATAAGATTTTTATATAACACTAATAAACTAAAGATTTTGTGTACTGAAACTCAATCAGCCAGTCGAAATCGAAAGTAAACCATTCTAAATTTAGATTTCGGCCTGAATACATTGCATTTCGCATCTCTTCCCTTGCAAATAAGACGCTTCCGCGCTGCTTTCTTCTTAACGGGATAATATGAAAAGTGTAAATATTAAATTATGGAACAGACACGATAAGTGTTAAGTGACACGATAAGTCTAAGTTATTTCTGGTTGCTAATGTCAATTAAAATTAAAAGGAATATTTGAATCTGACACGAATTCTTTTCTATTGCATCTACACGACTTCAAGTATTTCTGACTATGGGTTACTATCGACGCAATCAACTTTTCCAATTTATTACATATGTATATAGATACGTGTGGTTGGGTGTATTTAGATAGGCAAATTATGCAATGTAAAAAGAGTGAAACGGCAATACATAAAATTTGTTTTAGCAATATTTTGGATTTAGTTATTTTTCATGAAGCAATCAACTGTACTTACCTTTTTACAGAAAAATGGGAAGGACTGCAATAAGTATCATAAGCAGACTCAGGTTCTCCACTTTTGCACAAGACCTAATTAATCAGTTGTCTGACTCTGAGAAAGTTATAATTATGTACGCTTTCTTAAAAAAATCCCAGTGTTTTATCGTTGATTTTATTCATACAAAAAAATTTCCTTTAAACATTGTGCAATGGCTTATTTTAGCTAATTACTGTGTACAAATGTAAAAGATTAAATGAAATTAGCATGTCTTCAACCATCTGGTCTCTAGATATTCAAAACCACATTTTATCAAATAATTACTTCTTTTTATAATAACGTTATTTACGTGTTTTCAGTTCTTTCCCGTTGACCAGAATAGCACAAAAAGGAAATGCATTTCAGTACTTTTATTTAGGGGCGTATAAAATTTAGATGAAGGAGTACAATAAATAGCCCGCTTAGAACGATACGTAATGTGCAAACAAATATGTAATGTGTAAACATTGATGGAAAAACAATCATGCATTACCTCCATATCCTGAAGTAGATCTTCAAGTCAAGATTTTTGTCGGGCCCTTACTTTCCGCTAGGTTTTAAAGGTAGCATAATTCTCTACAATATTTAAGATGACATCTCAAAATGAATATTTATACTTGTTAGAAAACTATACGGATTTACAAAATAAAAAATTACAGTAGTTTAAATAAATATATCAAAGTACATATTTTTTAACTTTTTCAGTACATTTAGTTAAGTGAACTTGCTGAACTAAATTCCTTTCCGTGATTAAATTGCTGGATGGACTAAGTAGCTCTCAATGAATATGTCAGTTTGCTGAACGGTCTCGCAATTGGAAGAGGAGTAACTGGTGTATAAAATATTTAAAAGCGAGGCATCTACTGGCAAACATACCTTACACTTTTTTTCCTAAATTGCCCTCAAAAGTCTTACTGGGCTTCTTTTGTTATTGAAGACAATATTACAGAATTTTTAGAGTGAAGCACTCGGCTCAATCAGTCTTCTGATAATTTTGACACTTACAGATTTTCTGGTTTAGTATAAGCTGATGGTCGTCTAAATTCCCAGGTATCAAAATTAAATGAGAATTATTCGCATATGGTATCCGCTGTTTCAAATCTTGTTTCCACACGGAAATCTTTTGTTCGTCGACGACTTTAGAATCTTGTTTTCGTGGACTTCAATCCATGTTTCGTGGACTCTTCAAATCTTGTATTCGTAAACTTTTTCTACTTTCCTAAATTTTTTTATGCGAGTGAAGAGAAGAGCAATTGAAAACTGACAAATTTAGATTTTAAATTAGTTGAAAATCTAATGCCAAGCAAAGAAAAAAAAGGGGGAGAGAAAAGAAATTAGAAATTAGAATGACTGGTTTTTAACAAGAGAATTTTATTAACGCGCAGGTAACATGTACATATCTTTACCAGCTGCAAGAAGCTTTTACTACATAATTAAATTTTTTTTAATTCGGCAAAAAAGCAACGCATACATGCGTGGATTTTGAATAACACTTTCATCGAAGGTGATCAGATACGAGTCTCCCTTCTTAAGGAATGTAATCGCTTTCGAAATCGATAGAGACTGTTAAAATCTATCTCAAATTAAGATTTTATTCATTTATTTATTTATTTTAATTCTTTCTTATTTTTTAATTTTACGTTTACTTGTCTGTCTTCCAGCTTAACAATTTGAAAGAAAAAAAACTTGGTGTATGTAAGAGTTCTTATTACATGACCTGATACAATTAAAAAAATGCTTAGTTAGACTGTAAATACAAATTAACCTAATAGATCATATCAATAAGACAGTAAATAGGCCAGCTCCATTCAATTTTAAATGTTGAGAAGCTTTCTTTCATCATTACGTTATAATATGGCAAAAAATGAGTCACGTGTTAAAAAACTTTTCGGCAAATTCGAAGCATGAATCTAATGCTGCTGTAAAATCAGTGTTCATCACAAGAAAACTGAAATGTGTATTTATTAAAAGAATAATTGATAGAATCATATTTATTCATATTAATTGAATCATATTTATATCATTTTGGAAGGGTAATCACATTTGATTCATTCGCAAAAATCACAGATTTTGCCGAACTAATGTACAATTTTATCAGAATTTACGCAGAAGATTTTCCAGTCCCATTTATCAGATGAAATCAAAATTTTAGTTCAGATCATAAAATACTTGTAAAAAATCAAACTTAGGTTCGAGCGGAAGTAAAATCATCGGTAACAAATACGCAAGTATAATCGCCTTCGAATAGTTTTTTTTGGGGATGAGGGTAGTTTTTGTTTGTATCTCAACATAATTCTCCCTGCTATTCTGTTACTTTATAATAAAATTCATTTTATAGCTACTAACGATATGAATAAGAATGGATAAACGCTTTAGTCTTGTTTTAGTTTTAAACTTGTTTTCTTCTGAATAAACGGGATTAAAATTAGCTTATATGTTAATTGGTATAAAATCATAGATGAAGTTAGGTTAAATTAAAGTTATGAAATTAAATCCCCTTTCATCTCAGGTCTACCAATGGCCAAATGGATAAAACAGCTCAACAATAGCTGGCAGAACTAGGATTCCAATGCTAGCTGCATTCACGTTTTTAGGGTTCTCTCATGTGCAGTTAAATAACAACCACTTTCTTTTAAAATGTTCTCAGCAAAGAGATTCTTCTTTGGCGACAGCTCTTGCTTATTTTATCTTAAATAAATCGTTCGCTAGTATATTTTTAATTCGCAAAAGTATCTTATCAAAACTATACCAACCAACAGAGTAGTCATTTTGAAGCAAAGCAAAAAGCAAGATTACAGGTTAGGATACTTGAAATGTGACAATGCACACGAGAGTTATCTGGCTATACGAAGAGAGACCTTTGTAAAAGACTTTCTAAAGGAAACTAGTTCGCATTGTTATACACAAGGAAAAACGCGAAAATGCCCACGCAATCAACCCTTTCGCCAGGATTCGAGTCTAAATCGAACTACTAGTGTTCACAGATCTTACATCTCAGTCGCTAGAGGCTCAGATTAGAGAATAACGTAGTGCACCTGAGAAAGTAATTAATTTTAACGGAATAGATAAAAAAAATTAGATATTTTAAACAGACTCTTTTGGTCTGTTCATCACATGCCTGAACTACGCATTACGCCAGGCTCCCAGGATAGAGCCCTATTGCCCTCCATGGGATTATGTATAGGGCTACCTTTGTCTTTTTCTACGTTGTATTTGTAGCCACAAGAAGGTCTTTTTTCTCCAAACCTTATAAAGTATTTCTTCCGCCTTCTTCGTATGTCTTTGTGGTGTAGTGGTCAGCACGCTCGATAAGTATTTGAGAGGTCCGTGGGTCGAGTCCCGGTGACAATATTGATCATTTTTCATCTCTCCTGCTTTCAAAAATTACATTTTGTTTCTACAACCTGATGAAACATATGATGACGATATGCCAGTTCCTTCTCCGAGTCTATTATCTACTAATACTCAGCATAATTACAGTTTCTTACTACAGTAATCAAACACAGTTAGTGATGCAAAAATTAAAACAATTTTATATATTTAGTCTCAAGGACTCTAGATTGTGTGTTTATGGAAGCAAAAAATTATTTTACTGTTTAATCTTGATAAAAAAGGTGCCTTTTGTATTTTGGTTTGCAGAAATAAAAGAAAAGTATTTTGTCCGTAGAGTATATGTTAAAATAAAGTAGCGTAAACGAAAAATAAATTCCCTCACTTACATTACAATAAATAATTCATATGATCTGCAAGTGCGACAAATACTTCTGGACGGTCTGTGGCTCTAGTTAATCCGTACATTTGGAATTCTGTTATTTTTATGCCTAGTGTATATTTTTTCTGAAAACATTAGTAACAATAATAGTTCTGTTGGACAATAAGAAACTGCATTTATATAGATATCATTGAAAAATGCATTTTTTTATAAATATGCCTGTATAAAAAATCCAAGAAGATAATGCATTCACTAAATTTTTGTGTATGAACCAGAAAAATAGCAAGTGCTACGGCATCTGAGGGAGAAAAAAGATAATAATTAATTATCATGGTAATGAAAGTTCAGACCAAAGTGAAATTTTCTTTTTGTCGGCTCTGATCAAAGAAACTAAGCCTTATTCCATTTTGCTTAATAGGACAGAAAGAAGAAAAAGTAGAATATTTTCTTGTCATTAGAATTACCATTTATAAAGACCTGACTGATAAACGGATTGAAAAGCTATTTAACTAATTAGATTTGCCTTCTATTTCAAGCTTGCAATTTTCTCCTCTGTGTAAAGTCGTACTTTTTTAAACTAAAGTCGTATTTAATCTATCTGTTTTTCAATAGCAAACATTTGTCTAAGAGTAAAACTAAAGTAGAACACAAAATGAAATATTGCTGCACATTTGCTCATTCTTGTGGCTGTTTGAAATTCGAATACAATTGGACTTGTAGCAGTCTGTCAAGGACGTTTAAAGTCTTGAATCAGTGTTGATCAATTATCACTCCTTACAGTGGGGAGCAACAATGTATAGAAGCCCTTTTGTGGGGCTGGAATAAAAGTAGAAATAATAAGTTTTCGGGAGGAGTCCTTTTACTTACTGGAACGAGCTCTAACTGATAGAAGCGTGCTTATTAATTTCTAACATGAGTACTTTTAGGTTGCGTAAGTGTTAATTTTTGTATACTCTGGTTTAAGGTGTGAATCCATTTATCAAGAACTGTTAATCATCCTTTAGAAAATGTTCATATGTTTATGTGGACACACTGGTAGTCAAAGGCCTTAGCAAAGGAATTCTTTCCATATCCCAGGAAGAACGGTGATACAGCAGATTATTTGGACTTTGGATCCTACTTCCGTCGAAGCTGATTTGAATTTCGAATTGAAAAGTCATCCGAAATTAATTTGCAATATAAGAAGATTTGTTAATCAGTAACGAAAATTAAGAATATGATCTCAACAAAGCATGAAAAAGGCGGAATGAGCTGACAACGACTGTAGATAAGAGTTCAGACACAGTGAGATATCACAATCTAATTACTTCTAATTATTTTTGAGTAAAGTTCACATGGGGCATTCGCAGGATCAAAAGAGTCTTACCACATAATACAAAAGCGCATAGTAAATGGGATACTTACGAATTCTTTCCAATGCATTTATACATCGACCAAAGGAAGGTTTTTTTTTTTTTTTTGAACACATGCATGCATTTGTTGGATCAAAATGGTTTTAACGAATGAGTAAATACTTATGTACCCGAGAAACCAAGCAAAGTTTCACATTTTCCCCACAAGCTCCTGCATTTTGGTTGCTTGATATAAAAATCTAATTAGTCAGGATGCTTGAAATCTTCTGTTCTTATGAATGTGTTTTAGTACTACAAATTTTGTATGCAGAACAAATCAATAATAATATTAGAATAATATTCGGTCTGGAAATACCTTCTTGTGCTTTTCGTTCAGATAAAAGTTGAAAGCCATGCCGGAACTAGGCTCATAAATCTTATATATTAACTAAAAGTTTTGTAATAAAATATTTTTTGAAATGTACTTATTTAAAAAACTGAATTTCATAAAAATTTAATACTGTGGTAATATCAGATCATTTCAATTATAGAAAACTACGCTGGGATTATTTAAGGGGCTGGATCTATCGGTGGTGCAATTTATAACGGATAGGACTGATATTTAAGTTTTCCGCATAGGAAAAACAAGCTTACGCATTCAACTGGACAGAACAGAGTATGGAGTGATTTATTAGTGTTTCTCTGCTTTAACAACTTACTCCTTCTGGGTCCTAATTAGAAGTAATCTGTTTTGATATTAACTCTCTTAATTCGGTTAACAATTAAGATAAATTCAAATTATTAAATTACTGAAATCTGACTTTCCAAAAAGAGTTTTCAGTGCTCGTTTCACAAAAGTGCAGTTCACGACGATTTATGCTTAATGGAGTTTAGAATTAAACTAAACTGAGCGAAATGGTAGCAAAATAAATAAATAAAATTTCGAAAATTTGAAGTCAGTTTCTTGAACTAAAAAGCTGCCATGATCTCGGCTGAAATCAAACTGAATACTTATATACTTGCACATTCTGATTCTCTAATTGTAAGAAGTGATTTTTTTCATGAGAGTGCAGATTAAGCAAATGATCTCATTATTAATTCTATGCTGCATGAATTTTTATTTTTGCACCAATATATGTAATATTTTGGCAGACAGACACAGGAATTGCAAAGCTTGACGATCACTCAGAGTCCGGGCGTTAATGTGGCTGAGTAATTACGACACAGAAGGATTTAGCTTTTTAGTTCCATATCTTTATTTAATTCTCACCGCAGATCCTTTAGATGAAATTCTCCAAGTTACATATTCAATAGTGATTTAAACTAAGTAAGATTAAATTTAAGATTTCTACGTCATAACTGTTCTAACAAAGGGCTGTGATAGGCAGCAACAGGTCTTGTAGCAGCGATAGAAGAAAGCAGTCTGATGAAAAATGGTGCGTACTTGATATTTATACTAGAGGTTATATAACATGCCAGAATGTTCTCAAAAGTACTGATCTAGGGGGAAGATCCTGAAATTTCGGAAAGTTAATTATAGGTTGCCTGTTCGAGCAGAGCAAAGCCATCGTATTTTTTTTTTATATTTTACATATATCTAAGTAAAATATAGACACACACACATATATGCATATATATATATATATATGAGTGTCTGTGTATGTGTGCTGTTAAAAAGTTTTGCCAGAGACAGTGAAAGATATTTTTAAAAACGTATTTCTTGTTTTACGGATGTTTAATAACTTACTTAGTTCTCGTTGCTATTTGGCCATAACATGCATTCAGTGATCTTAGTACTGCCACTGTACACTAAGATTTGCAGACAATGAAATGGATTTATGAATAAGTTTTACATACCTAAACTTTTATCAATAACAGGGAGTTTTTCTGATAAGCATATCATCAGATACACGTTCTTTTTCTAGAAAAGATTGTCTTCGTCTTCTTCCATAATACTTCTCGTGCATTTTTTTGATGCCTTAATTTGTACAAATGGTTCTGGGACATCTCTAACAGCAGTTTCATTTCAGATTTCTGGAACTGATATTTTGTCTGCATTTTCTGACGACCCAACAATGTCAGGCAGAGGTGGCATCAGAACCATTTGACAATCAAATAGCAGCTCCCTGTTTGTGAAACCCTGCATGCTGTAACCATCTCTCCGGTGGTAGCGTGTCTTACTGCCCCTGGTGACCCAATGAGACGACTTTTTTTTTTAATTTCACTAATTATTCACCAATACATACACATATGTGTGAATGCAATATCTGTGTACAAAAATCAATATAAGAATGAATTTGATACTGAAGTTACAAAAGAATGCATTACTTATTTCGAACATCGGGATCATGATGGCTGAAGCTTTTCCTTACTTAGTCTTACTTCCTAAATAGAATCAGTTGCACCACTAAATAAAGAATCTCAGGTTTCAATTACTTATTGTATTTTCCGCTATTGTTTTTTTATAAAGGAATATTTCTTTCTGATGGCTTCATGGACACTGATACGTTTTGTTTTCCAAAACTCTTATAATCAAATGCTTTAAATACAGTTAAGGACATACATTGCATACATTTGCTTTCCTTATGATATATTTTTTATCATATATATGTGCATGTACATATTTACTACTTTGATTTCTGATTAGGGAAACTTTATGATTTATATATTCGAACCATAATGAAAAGTTGAGAAGTAGCAAGATGCTCAGTAATTTAATTTTGAATCAAAAAAGTTTAGAGCTTCATACAGTCGATTTATATAATTGTAGGATCCTCTGTTCTATCTTGTAATGTAACAGCTGAGATGCGTGTAGAAACCACACAGGAAGAAAGGTGAAAAGAACCCTTTATTAACTCTTTTAAAATTCACAAAGCATCGACTTGACGCTAACACACTACGCCTCACTCGGGCGGTAACTCAAATAGCAAGAACTAAACTAAAAATTTGAAGATATTAACAAGTAGTAGAATTAAGCTACAGGGTTCAGAATATTATGTTTCCTAAAGGAGCGTTGAAATTCTAGTGGCAGCAAAGTAATATCTATTACGCCACGTTAACCAACAATAAAATGCAAAGCAGAAGCTCACGCTAAAACGCATAGTGTTCACCCACACTCTCTAACTTTCCCTTCCAGAATTCGGTATTTAAACCTTTTCTCCTCATGGTAGAATTTTCATTAAATCACGCGCGCTACCAAATTTAAATATTCTTGCATTGACAGTTAGGGGAAATGAAGGCTTATAGGAAAGTAACGTAAAATTAAATTAAATTGGTTATTTAAAATAAATATAAATCCCTACAGTTGCCCCTGCAAGAATTTAGCAGACTTGGATAAAGATCCTTAAAGACCTGTTACAAACTGTTAAATTCTACAACTAACAGGCCCTGAGCCCCGTTTACATACAAGAACTAAAGTTTAAATTGTAACAGAAATAATTATTTTCTTGTTTTCCTTTCGCTGTACTTGCTTCACGATGCTTGCTCAATAGGTCATTCCGTCTTGTCCTTCCAGTCATCTGGATAGAATACTTATGCATTTTGTAACAAACAATAAATAACACTTTACGTTGACAATACATTAATGATTTTATTGCGTTTCTAACACTTTTGTATTTATCGTAGCTTTCTTAAGTTTTCCGAACATGACGGTTTTTACTGGTCACATTTACTCATTACACATTCATGCTTTAATTTAAACTTAATCCCCTTTTTGGCTCTCCACAATGTGTGGTGAAAACGCAAGTGCAAAATGTCACAAAGAACAAACGCTCCAGCTAAACACACACCAACTTGTTAGCACATAAAAACCTTCTTAGACACACTCTAATCCAAATCTTAATTCCTCATGAGGTAATAAACATGAAAGTTAACTAGAGTGTCGGTGGAGAGCCCTACAAAACACATGCATACCAAATATTTTTCCCACATTCGGGCTTAAACACATGCAAGCTTTCGCTCAAAATCGCATGATTTGACTTCGCAAACATTTTGTTTGAGCGATCTCAAGATTTTTCACTTGAATACATTAACTTTTAAAATACATAACATTTTGATGTTTTAGCACTAAATGCTTATTATATATGCTCTTTGAGATTTAAACCTCCATTTGCAGTATCATTTACTTTAACACAACAGTATTTTCACCTTTTACAATCAAATACTTTTAGTACAGTAGAGAATAAAATGAAAAATTTTACTTGAGTCCTTTTCTCGCCAAAAGTGCGAATCTAAAAACAAGTTTTCAATAACAATTACTAATACGGTTAGGTTATTCAATTATTCAATTATGGCAAAGCACACGAGGGCTATCTGCCTAAAGGGAGGGATGCCTTCGTGTACTGGCTCATGTACACGTTACACATGGGGAAAACCACGAAAACGCCCATGCAGCCAGCCCGTTCGCGAGATTCGAACCTCGGACCGAACTACCAGTGTTCAGCGTCTTTACCGCTTGGCCGCTGGTGGGCCCCAATTACTAATACGAAGCTGCTTGTTACAGGTCAGAATTTTTGGCGTTTTAACATAAACAGTCTTTTGACAAACGAAAACGAACTCGTAGTTCTTTACATAAACATTACGTTTTTAGAATACACTATAGCTTTGTGCTTTAGCCAAATAAAACTAAAATAACTTTAGTCCTCAACTGAGGCAAATTGACTTTACATACTAACTTCGTATTTCAAGGTTTCCATGCAATTTTTCAAAACAGAAAATATTTATTGAAAAATTCACTTATCTTTTTTTTTCGTTGCTTGGTACTCAGCCATCCTTTTATTGCAGAAGTCCTTCCATGTTTCGTTGCTTACACTGGCGGTTTTCAATCTCTGTTTCCTTTCCGGTGTTTGGGGTTGGCCTTGCCTTTTTTTTCTCCTCTGATCATTCTTCTTTTCTGCTCGAACGGTGGTGTCTCCTGTTTTTTCCTTTTGCTGGCAGGAACGCTGGTTCTTGGAGTGTCCGTAGTCGAGGTTTCTTGCCTGCCGATTCTCGGTTGCCTCGGTCCTTGCTGTGGGCCTTGAGCTTCGGCTACTCTCTTCTTCATTTTACCGACCGGTGGTCTTGTTTGTATTACACTTTTTGCGCACCGCCTGCTTGACGTATCCTGGAGTTGTCTGCTGCCAGACCTTGTCAGGGCACGGCCATCCTTATTCCTAGATGGGGCCTTTCATCTAGACAATCCTTCACACTTGAATTATTTTACCGCTGGATCTTCCATCCGTGGAGGGGTCTCCTCTGGAGACTTCTTCGCCTTATATGAGGCCTTGACATCTGGTCTGTTTTTCATTTTTTTCCTGGTTTTGAGCGCTGGTGAGGCAGAAATTGGCGTTGACGATACCGCCTCCTCTGATTCGAAAGCCTGCAAGAAACTATTCCAAACAACAAAATCCTTACATTCGTAGTATCGCTTTAATTGGATTGGCCTTTATTCTTTATCTCGAATCTGATTTTAAATATATCACAGCCCCAACAATCTGCTGTACGACAAAAGGCCCTGCCAATTTATGGGTGAATTTTGCTACAAAGTTCTTTGGTGCACTAGGCAGAGTGAATTTGCTTTTCAACACCTTACCCCCCACTTTAAAATCTGATTCACGGCGTTTCCTATCTTAATAAAGTCTCTGCCGTTCTCTTGCTATATCGGAATTTTTCAAAGCTTCATCAATCAGCTTTTGAATATTTGCCTGTTTAAATTCTGGTTCTCGCTCTTGAACAAAAAAAAAGTTCGTCTAAAGGAGTCAACATCTTCCTACCCGGAAATAATTCAGCGGGCGTTTTACCCGTTGTATCATGCTTGGCTGTTCTTAAAGCATAGGCTAGTTCATCAGTGCAGCCATCCCAGCGTTTATGATAATTTTTAACACAACTTCTAGTTACTTTAACAATGTTTTTATTAACTCTTTCCGTGATGTTGGCCTTTGGTCTGTAGGGGACCATTTTCATGCCGCATGTCAAGCCCTTTACACAAATTTTCAAAAGTTTGACTAACAAACTGTTTTCCGTTACCGCTTATTACTTTTAACAGTGCACCGTATTTTAAGATTATGTAAATGTGCACCGTATATAAAAACTATGTAAGTGCACCGTATTTTAAAACTATGTAAAAATGCATCTGCTACTATTTTAGCCGATGCCCGCTTTAACGAAATTATTTCTACTCAATTAGAAAAATGGTCTGCAATCACCAAAAGATATCGGTTTTTATTTTAATTCACTTTGGGGAAAAGGATTAAGAAGGTATATTCCAAAAATTTCATTAGGAAAAGTAGCGTGAATACTATTTAGATACCCGGCCGGGGCTATAACTAACGTCGTTAATTAACTGACATAAATTACAGGACCTGACATACACTGTCACTAGCTTCTGCAGTTGCGAAAAATACACCACCTCGTGTACTCTACGCACCGTTTTCCTCACCCCTAAGTGGCCAGCCGTTGGTGCGTCACGCAGTTCCTGCAAAATACTTAGCCGTAGTGTAGCTGGGATGACTTTTCTGTATTCATGGTTTTCATTTGCCAATTTAGTATAGAACCGCAGATTATCTATGATCTCGTAATTTTGGGCCCTATTTCTAATTACAGCCAGATCTGCATGTTCCCCATTATCTGGATTCTTTAAACAAGCATAGATATTACCGAATTCTGGATCCTTTAGTAACTGAGCAATGATTGTCTCTCGGGAATCTAAAACGTAACAGAACTCTAAAACTTTATCCAGTTGAAGTCTTGATAACGCATCGGCCACAGTGTTTTCATTGCCGGGAGTATGTTTAATTATTAAGTTGTACTTTTGTAACTTTAAGGCAGATCTAATTAACCTTGGATTTGTATGCTTTCCAGAGTATAATCTACCTAGGGCCGCATGATCTGAGTAGATTATAACTGGTGATTTTCCCAAAAAAAAAAACCCTGAACTTCTGAACTGCCATTAACACGGCTAACGTTTCTCGTTCGGACGCTGTATAATTCCGTTGTGTCGCGTTTAATGTCTTGCTAGAAAATGCCAAGGGATGCTCTTTTTGTTTTAAAAGTACAGACACGGCGTAATCTGAAGCATCAGCCGCGATCTCCAAGTTCACGTCTCCTTCCGCAAATTTTAACACTGGGGATTAATTAAAGTTGTTATTAATTGTTCAAAAACCATGTTTGCCTCCGCTGTCCACTCAAACTTTTATTTCATTTTCTTTCGTTCTAAAACTAACAGAGGTTCAACAATATTGGCGAAATTGTTTATAAAAGAAAAGCATTAACAGCACACGCCAAGAAAATATGAAAGTTTCTTTGCCATATTTGGCGGAAGATAAGTTTTGCTTGCTTTTATTTTAGAATCCTCAGTCTCGGTACCTTTAGCTGAGATCTTGTTAGCTGACCATTTGGATTCTTAAGTTCAAGATATCTTCTAGACCACAGGACCACTTTTCAAGAAGATAGAGAAGGATATTAGGCTCATATACCTATTAAAAGGTTGGAAGAATTCACCTTATTATTTCGGCTTTCAAACTCCTTTACCTATAGCATAGCTAAAACATTGTGTGATACGATGATATTAAGTGTTGCAGCTGATCCTTTTCCAAGAAATGTATGAAGAATCACCGAGCTACTAACACTTCTTCAAGCAATGAAGGGAAACTTAAAAGATGTCGCAGCGAATAGCTATTCAGTGACGTACACTAGGTATTCGGAAATTTGTATTATGTCCTGACTGTTAGCCGCTACTGTGACTGTTAGCCGCCACTGTGAAAACTGGTAAAAGATGTACACTATGCCTGGTATATCGATAAAATTTTGGCAAAACCTGGCATATAAATTACATGTCTTACTTTAAACATAAGGCATAATATATTTTCATTTGTAGTTAGTCAGTCAAACGCATTCCCCAGAACAGCTGCAAGAAAGAATGTTAATAGAATCCCGTTACTACGTAAATTTCAGCTTCAAAAATAAAGTTTTTCTTTTTTATCAAGTCTCAAATATATCATGAGGGCTTCCAGACGAGAAAATCGGAAATTTTTGCTAATTTTTGGTTGCACGAAACTGCATATTATCACCTCGTAATAGTGTTGAGAGAAAAAAAGGTTTATGAACTAACCTTTACTGCCCTTTTTTTTCTAGCAGCTATTATTTTTTAAATTCTTGTGAGACCAAGACAATAAAACTTTTATTTGCATTATTTTCATATTTAATTCTTTTCCGTGTCAATTTTTGCTTTCATTGCCAAGCTTGATTTAATTCAAAAAATAACGTACTAACAGCTTATAGATGATTTCAATGTAAAAATATATTTTCGATAGCATTAATAAACTATTTCACCAGAAATGTTTTCCATTACGTTTGGAATGCAATATTAGATATAATAAAGAAATTAAGCTCTGACAAAGAAGTGGAGGAGCAGAGACAGTGAAATAAATTCAGTTTAGTTTCTTAAAATAAAAACTTGTAGATTCATTAGGTATTTTTGGAAGCAGGAGATATCGAAAAATGAGCAATGCTCTCGCCGGGACTCGAAGCACGGACCTCTCGAACCTGCGTCGAGGGTGCTGACCACTACACCATGAAGAAAAAGCAGCAGCTATTATATAACAGAGATAGATAATGCACGGTGTTAGTAATTTTCTATCAATTAAACAAGTTATTAATGCTTATAAAAATTATCAATTAGATATATTACAAGTTATCTCACCTCGATATATCATTAAAAATAAAATAAAAATCAAATTAACAAAAAAATATATTTCCGATTTTAAATCGTTCACATTATTATACCGATGAGCAATATATTGCTACAATTTTAAAAGTAAGTTAGAGGTATACCGAAAGGGTTGGCAGCAGCTTTCAGAACTGGCAATTTTTCCATTGTATGAATGATTAATGAGTTGATAACGTGACATAGTATGGCACGAAAAATGAAAAGACAACAAGCGCTCCTAATGTCAAAAAAAAAAAATGGCTCTGTATCTGCATGTACGAAATGAAATCTGAGAGTACGTACAAATCTTGTTAAGTGAGTTTTCACTTTTCATCTCGAGGAATGTACAAATAAATGAAAGAAGCATAAACGTTAAAATAACGGTATAAAGGTAGACTATTATTCTTGTAATGTTCTATCAGTCATAAGTTCTTCACTCTTGTGTTTCGTTTGTTTATTTCGCCATAAGTATGGAGCTTGTGTAATTTGATTTTATTTGCTTTTCCTTGGGGAAATACTGTAATTCATTAATTTCCACCAAGTTAGAGTTACTTATCCTTCCTATGCACTCTGAAATCATAACACTGCGTTTTTAAATGGTAGGATTAAGAAAAGTTCCCTTTTATTCAAATGAATGTACAAAGCTATGTAATTATTAATGTAAAGAAGTAACACCGAATATATCGCATAAATAAGCACATTACATTCAACAGACAAAATTATTATTTCTTTATAGGCATTTTAATTGCAACTCTAGCTCTAGAGACGGACACGATAGAGTTACAGAAACACTAACATTATATTAATGAGTAATATCGTAATCATAGCTTCATTAGAACGAAAAAGAAATTTAATTAAATATGTATTTAAGTCCGAATTACTTATCTGTATCAAAATTCATTACTGCAACGAAGTGAAAAGGGGAAAATTATTAATAGTGAGTATGGCAACGATAATATTCTGAAGAAATAATTGCAATGAAAAATTATATTTCTTAATTACTTACAAAATTTTTCTTAGTATAAAAATAAGTTACAAATAGTATAAATGATTGGAAATCGTAAAGCGTAATGAAACAGATTATACTCACAAACAAATCGGTTAAAATTAAAATTATAATAATTTATCCTTGAAGTCATGCATCTTGTATAAAAATGATACTGAATTCAAGCTTCGTTTTAAATAACGCGTGCTAAATTAACTTAAGTTTAGGGTAATTAAAGTGAAATGACGGTGATTTACTGCATCCGGGTGGCTAAATTAGAATGCTACATTTCAAAATTACCTGAGTGGCTTATTTAAACACATTATTTACATCGTACATTTGTCATACAATTTGCTTTAATTGTGGAAATACCCTGGGAGACCTAACTTGTTAGTTTCATTAGCACGCCTAAAGTGCATTTCATTTTGATTACAACAAAATTCCATTAATATTATATATATATATATATATATATATATCTGTCTGTATTTCTGTTGCAGAATTCAAACATTTAAGTGAAGTTTTAAAGGAATTCATATATCTCTTTGCAAATTTATATGCGCAACAGAGTAAGTAATAATCTAAAAAGTAAAAGTATTGCTATTTTCCCTAACTTGATTTGGGAAATATCTTTTTTTATGCTTCCTGAAGATGTCAGCAAGGATATTAAGTTCCCAATGGTTTAACATTCGTTTCTCAATATCAGAAATTTCTAGTTGAAACACCGCCACTCTTATCACGTTCTGCTCCAAGCTAAGAAAGAAAAAAACCTATATTGAATGAAGAATAAATGAAATTTTAAATTTGAATTGCATCTCATAATTTAGTTCAAAGTATTATCCCTCATTTTTGTTATTTATTTATGCAGATCCATTTTTGTTTATATTATACATCCATTTTTCTTATTTATTTATTCTTGATTCAATTGTAAATTCAACATCAGAAAAATTCAGAGCTACAAAGCTCATATATTTGCAAAGCATTCTGTTACCTGTACTAAGCTTATAGGTCTTGTTGTAGAGTTACTATTTATTTCAGTAAAGTGTCAATTTCTTCCTGTATACCTGATATAGTTATTGAGGTTTCTACAAACTGGAACGTGAAACAAAAAATTGATCTTTTGCTTGCTGTAAGAAAATATATTTAAATTTCGAGTAAAAGACACAGTATTTTGCATAATAAAATATGTAAGAAAATATATTTAAATTTCGAGTAAAAGACACAGTATTCTGCATAATAAAATATGCTTATCTCTTGAGAACATATTTTTATTCAGTGCCGCTTAAGGATGAAGAAAAGAAAAAAAAATCCCTGAAAGAATTTGAAAATTTTATTTTCGTGACGTTAAAAAAAATGCATAATATTGTTCGACAAGTTTAAAAGTATTTAGAATACTTTGCGTTTTAATTAGATTCTCTAATTAATGTTCCAAAAAGATTATTGGATTTCAGAATTTTATGGGTAATTTTTAGCAAGACAAGAAAAATATTTTTTTAATTTCCTCTAGCAGCATTATTAGTAAGCTTTGGCCTAAAATGTACTTTTTTCTTCTTTTTAACTTAAGATTTCTTCCAAGTTTAACTATTTAGCATATACACTGATATTTGCTCCGACCTTAAACTAAATACGCCAAACTCCCTCTTCCCCCCTTTTCATTTTTGACAAAAATTTGTATGCGTGAAATATATATTTAGGGAGCGTTTTTAACAGCTGTATTAAATTAAAGCAAATTTTCTGAAGTTTAATGTTTTTTCCTGCTAGTTCCTTGTTGTCTGAAACTTAAAAATGCTCAGCCTCGGAAAGTATACACTTCGTAGTATTATAGATATTATCTTCCTGTTCTCCTTGTTACATATGTATAAAATAATTTATCAAGCACTTGTAATACTCAGTTCAAAGAAAAGTTATTACCTTTTGTTAAAAAATGAATAGAATTTGACAAATGTTTTCTTTTACATTTGATAGAATGTCAGCTCAAGATCTTTTTCTGATAATGAAAATGAAATGTACTTTCATGTGTTCGCGAAAGGAATAAATATCTCTGAATTTGCTTGAATAAATTCACTGTAGTTTTAAAAATTGTAACCATTGGAATTAAACTATTTTTAAAATTTTAGTAGCTTACAATAAATCGTATTTCTGGAGGTAATTTTTCTAATATTCCTGCCTTTTTATTAACTTGGAAATGAAATGAAAAAATATTCAAATTAGTTTAAAGGTAAGTTCTAACTTCTGGTTTAAGAGATGTTTGTAGTAGTTTTATATTTTACCCATTGTGCAGCGATGTTTATTAACTAGTTATTTTACCACTTTGCCTATCACACTGTCACTTGTATTTTCTTCAGCAGGGTGCAAATTATTTAAAGCATTTAACATCAGATTACTTGAGTTCGAGAGAGAATATTTGACAGTATTCGCTGATCATCTCGCTATTTCCCCCAACTTCTGTATTACTTGAATCAATTTTAATCATCTTCCATAATTGCTCGTATAATAAGAGGGCCTTTGCCAGATCTTATAAGCTCGTTTTGTCTTGTAAATCTCATATCTTAATGCTTAAATTTTATTTTAATTTTGTTTCTGTAATTTCCCCGAGCTACTGAGATTGGTTCTATTAATACACAGGTTGTGAAATTGTTAAACTAATGAATTTTTAAAAAGTTTATTTTTTTAACCATTAAAATGATAATGAACGCTTTTCTGATCGCAGTTTTGATTAAATTAATAATAAATTCTTAGTTTTCTTGGTTTGTTACACCACTCATTCTTCCCGACATTGCAAACACATAGACATCATCATTTTCAAGCATAATCAAAACCATTCTTAGAGCTGAAAATTAAGATTATTTGAACATTATGAAATCAGTTTTCGTATACCCATGATTTATTTCCACATTGTTTCGAATTCGGTTTTTGTATTTTAACCTAGCTTCAAGCTATGCATTTCCAGCCATTCATTTTGATAAGACTTTTGAATTCTACCTTAGAAAGGCTTGTTAACTAGGATATCAACTAGCTGTTAGATTATTCTAACAACCTCCTCTGGTACTTTAACTTGATTTCAAATCCCGGAGAACAGGCTTGTCTATATGGAAGTTTTCGTTGTTTACTCCATATGAAGCGAGAACAAAAACACATTTCCCTTAAAACTTCCTCCTCAAAGGCACCCCATCTCTCATGCAGGTTGCCCTCGCGTGCTTTCTCACAATCTAAATAATTCAAGTTTACAAGCATACCAGCCATCTTCTTGTTCATCTTGCGCATTCTTCTTTTTTTCATTTGTTCTCGTCCAATACTTGTATACGTAATTTCATCTAACATATGTAGCTTTCATTTTCCATGCAAAAAATTCTGGGCTATTATTTTCTTCCCAAATGTTGCGGAAATAAGGGTGCAAAAAGTTCATAAAAAGGCCTTAAGATGAAATTTGGACTCAATTTTGTTTTCGCGTGATTTTCTGCTATAAAAATTAATCGAAGCTTTATCTCACACAATGTTGACAATAATGTAGAATTATGAGATTTAGAGAATATACTGATTAAGACAAATGTTTTCTAAGTTATACTTTTATAAGTTTATTTACTGCATAAGAACATGAAAATTTTATTTTTTAAAGCTAGTGAAAAATATGTTTGTAAGTACTGAGAGTTTAGAAAAGTAATAATAAATTCAAACTTAGATTAAAAAATGTGGATTCATGCAAAATTTTTCAGATTCTGTTAAATTCAGATTAGTATATTGATTACCCAAGTCATAATAGATGTTTTCCATTGTACGCGAAGGTAAAGATATTCACTTCTGAACAATGGAGGTGCCTCAGTTAGATACAGTTGAGTTACAGATATACAGATTGTAAAGCGAGGGAAATTTACCCACTTAAAATTTTCAATTAATATTAATTAGTGGTCGTACTTTTGTCAGAAAAAATACAAGAAACAACAGGGTTGGTAGTAAATTGGGAGGATGAAAATCTTGTTGTAGTTTCAGATATGTTGTAGCTCAGAAACTGTTTAGCGCAAGTCAACAGTATCTGATACACAGCTTCGAAAGGTAATTGACATTTGGTTGCTGTTGAGGGAGACGGACTTGTAGATTCGTGTGAAGCGGGAAGGTGCGTAAGTTTTATTATTGCACAAGGGCAATGGAAGCATAATCATCCCCCAAGGCACTTCAGATGGTACTCCATATTACATATCAAAAGCCATGGATTTCACCAAAACTAAAAGCGAGCAATCAACCTCCTCAGCAGGCAACCCTTACTTCAGCTGCCATTGACTGCAAGATACTACAGTATAAGTCTGATGTAACGTCGAAATCACGCAAACCAGAATCAGCGATAATTTTTGTTGCCTTCAGTAATAAATGCAAGTAGTTCCCTTTCTGTCTGGGAGCTGATTATAGACAATTCTTTGTCTGATATACCCTAGTGAAAGAATAGTTATACCTTCTGTTAGGCAAACATCATATTATAAAGTGCTTTTCCGCTTGACAGCTTTGCATATAATGTCCGCTCCACAGGCACACTGAGGCAGTTTTACAAAATATTAACGAGATTCTATAACCATTTTGGCAACTGCTAGTGAATGGCGCAATGCCCAGCATAATGATGTTCGTGCACACACCTTTAGGATCTCCAAGCAATGCTTGAAACATATGCAAGCACTTCAATTGCCAGAAAATTTGCCAAATTTGTCCGCAGTTAAAAACTTGCACAGCAAGCTGGACGCCGTTTCCAGTCGTTTCAGCCAGCTCTAGACCTTTGTAAATTATGCGAGTTAAGTTAACCATCCATAGTGCTCATTTCTTCTAGACTATATCCGTAGACTGTGTGTGACTTGTATTGTTTTCTTCGAGAACATGCAACCAACCACTGAAGAATTCTTATAATTGTATCTTCTAAACACTTGTATATATTCACATTTATGTGGTCGATTTTATCCTTGCATCAGGTTCTTCTTGGTAAGTTAAATTTAATGGCGTGCAGAAATATAAAAATGGACTGACGATCTTTTGAAAGATTGAAGGAATAATTAAAATGTTTTGATGTAACATTATTTTAGAGGGTTTCTGTTTGCTTTTTACATGAAATCCAAAAAAGAATATTTCTGAGCTTTACTTTTGAAAATTAAGGTTAATCTAAGTTTGAATTTTACCTGCTTTTAAAATTTAGATTTTCCGTTTCACCCTGGACTTTAAATCAACCTTTTTTTAACTACTAGACTAGCCGCCCAGACACTATAGTGGTCAGTGCACCAACTGCTGTACCGATGGGCCCGATTTCGAATCCCGGAGATGGCATGGATATTTGTAAGCGAATGGTGTCTGTGTGGCAAGGAGAGTACTCAAAATACAGGGCTAGCCGAGAGTCCTCTCGAGAGGTTGTGGTAAAGTAAGAGGCATAGGAGACCCTCGGACCATCCTCGGGGGCGTTCTTCCTCAAAATTGGGAAGGAACTGCACAGTTAGTGCAGCGGGACTATACCTGTGCGGCCGATGGTGAATTTTGGTATAGTGCCCACTTCTATCTGTACCTGTACTTGTACCTTCTGTACCAGAGGTTCCCAACCATATGCCCGCGGACAATATGGCGCCTATCAATCGTTTAACGTGTGCCCGTCGCGATTTTATTCTGTGATCACAATAAAAATGTTTTCGTTTTCAATACAATTCTATGAGAAAATTTTCTCATTTTTAATAAAATAGAAATTGCGTCTAACACAGACACCGGCGCAAAGCGAAATGCGAACGATCACTTTTTTTATGTGCATGTATTATTAACCTTATCCAACCATAAATTCACTTTGAAAAAGTAAACGGTGCCCGTCGTCCAACAGATATTCTAGAATGTGTTGTTAGGGGCAAAAAGGTTGGGGACCCCTGTACTAGACTGTCCACAGTGAAAAAACTCAGAACTCCCTCGATTCAAAAATTTTAATTTTCTATGTAGACTGTAAAATCTTCACAAAATACGAAGTTAAAGGTAATGTTTGATTTTTAAGCCAACTAATTATCTCTAAAAACTAGATTCGATTCCATAAATGTCTTTGTTGCCGTCATAGTTGCTAACAAATTTGAAAAGCAGCGAAAATTTAGGCAAGTTCAAAATCCACAAGTGAAAAATTTGATTTTTTCGCTTATTGAAATATCAAATTAAATATTGAAATATCAAGTTTAAAAAATTCGTAACTTTTCTGTTTCCTATTACATGTTTACTGCACATTCTTTTACTGATTTTTACTTTTATATTTCTTGTTTTCAACATGAAAGTCTCTTTACTCAACCTTTCTACAATTTCTGCCTGTGTAAAGACTTAAAAAGAGATGCACTTGATTTCTTTCACTATTTTAAATATGATATCTTCAAAATAATCCATTAGAAACTATCTGAAATATCGGCAATCCTTTTATCATTTTTCATTTAAATTTTTATTTATATATTTCCTTAGTAGATACAACTTGACAGATATTAAAATAAAAAGTTCATGATAAATGAGCTGTAACAGGATATGATAATACCTTTATCTGGAATCAATGCAGTTCTTGTTAATAAACTAAATTTAACTATATAAGTTAAATAAGATTGCTGTTATCACTGAAAGAATTATTTCGCATATTTGTAATTGGAAAATTCAATAATCAAGTCAAATGTTCTAATAATTTTAGGAGACTAACTTTCATTCCCAATTTTCCAAGAAAGACAGCGGTAGATCTATTTAGACATATGACTGGATATGATTGTTTGGAGTGGTGGAAGCTGTTTAGAATTGGAGTGGTGGATTCCCCAAGCTGTGTTTTGTGTGACTAAAATCAGTCTATGATTTTTTTAACTTTTAAATAATTGTATTGCACCTTCTCAATGTATGCAATGTATGAGGACATTGTTAAAAAGTACTGGAGAGCTCGTGAATAGAGCTGATGCTCTGTGTTTGTTATTTGTAAAATAAAATCATTTTAAGAGAGAGATACTACCAGAACGCAATTGTCCTAACTAAACATATGTTGAAAACTGCCATGAATTAAGACCTATTAAGACTGTAACCAACTAAATAACTGAAGAGCAATCCCGAATTCTCATTATTTGTTCTTTTTATATACCAAATGCACTAAATGCACTAAGCCTTTTCTAATGCATCTTCTATATGCACACGTGTCTAAGTTCATAAATTTAAAGATTTGTAATTTCTTTTAGCCTAACTAACAAAAATTTCTGTCGAAAACACATAGCACAGTAAATATAATGCAGTTTTTGTGTAGTCAGTTTACATACATACGCACACTCGAAGGGTGGAATTATTGCTTGGAAATTAATCTAAATTACACAAAACTTAAACATTTGTAATGCAAAATTCGGAACGGTACTTAATGTCTAATTAATTTAACAAATAAAACTGTGTAATAAAAAATGTCGAGGCAGTCTTTCAAATAAGAAAAGTCGAGTGGGTAATTGCATGAACCACTTTCTGGAAATTACAAATTTCAAATTTCATTGCGTTTATATTACCTTTTCTCGGTTTACCGCAAGTAGGGGGGAAAAAGATATTACGTAGCTTTAAGCAAAAATAAATAAACAGAATCAGTTGATAAGCAAAGTAGAAGACACAGCACTCCTTGATATCGATCAAACACAGTTTCCTAGGTAACCGCTCAAGAGCATTTCTTCCAAAGCTTTGAACTTGCGAAAAAGATTTCCTTCTTTTTTCTCCTTTACCTTTTCATTTTTTTTTTTTCAATGTAAAGAAATAGTATCATCGCAGAAAACGGTAAGTGGGGAAACGATAGGAACAGTTTCACAACCATATCCCCAGATATTTCGTTTTTAAACTCAATTTTTTATTGCAGTATTTGAAATTTTTATGTTCTCAAATATGTCTTTTGACTGAGACAAATCGCACATTTATGAAATGCATCGCCTCATTGTGCACATTGAGAGATAAAAAGCTACTTTTTTGTTATTACCTGAAATTTGAAGAAGTAGGTAGATCTCTTTGATTTTAACATTTCTAACCAGAGCAGATACTTTTAGTCAACACAAATCTATCTTCCCTGAACCTTACATGTATATAAAAATATGTGTTTCTGTCTCAATTTGTTACATTTATCAGCTACACTACCTATACGAAAAGAAGAAAGAGAAATAAGGAACTTCTCGTAGTAAAATAATACTGAGAAACTGCAACATTAATAATTGAAAATGCTGCCAGCAGATTCCTTAAGCATTTTCATCTAAAAATACCAAATCACCAATCATCGAAAGTCTGTAGTCTGTGAATATATACTAAGGGTACATGTATAACACTCAATTCCCAGTGCAGAATAACTTTGTGGATGAGGAAGAATGGCTGTATAAGGAACTTTAATACATCTATTAGAATTTTAATTGTAAATCGCATGCTTCCAAGAGTGTTTTCGTGATGTGAAAGATAGCACACTCAATGAGCGACTGGAAGATCCATGATTTGAATTCCAGCAAGAGCGCAACTGACTTCCCACGTTTTGTAGCTCTGGGAAAAAAATTGCCTCTATAAGCTGAAACTGCGATTCATTATCACATGATTCGGTTGGGTCTCGTGCTTCCTTCCATTCGTCATTCAAACGGGGAAGACTATACAGAATTAATGCATTTCCGCCAGGGTGTTGACGTAGTACAAGTGGTAGCAACTCCAGCTAGCAACAGAAAGATCCGTAATTCGAATCCCATACAGACCACAATGGAGTTGTTATGTTTTCTGGCTCCAAAGTTGAAAATAATAGTAATAATAATAATAATAATAAAACGAGGAGCCTCTATACACTTATAAATCTCAGATCGTCTCAAGTAGTGTATCTCACGTACTTCAATACAGTTTCATCCAAGACTATATTATATTAGCTATAAATACATATTTTAAAGGAAAATTTAAGATTTTCTATTTCTCAGTTAACACTTCGTTACAACACTGAAGCAATAAATAAAAGACGTTCTTTGAAAATTTATTTTTAGTTGTCTCAAAACCTGGAGGCTCAACTCCTTTCAAATTAGTATTTTACCCCATTTTTTATAAATTCATTAATTAAATCAATTAATTTAGTCGTCATGTTTTCGGAAATGACCACCACTGGCCTTGAAATTAAAATCAGTGAAGACTCGTAGTTCGATACAGGTTAGAATTCTAGTACTAAGCTAGCCGCATGGGCATTTTCACGGTTTTCCTCATGAGTATTGTGAATATGAACTAATTTTCCTCTACGAACGCATCCTTTCCACGGCAGATAATTCTAGAGCACTTCCATCTAATTAGAATCAACAAAGTGTTTTGCAGTTCTTATCTTTCAAGCTCATTAATTAGAATTAATGAGCTTGAAAGATTCATATTCTTAAAACGTTATGGTACTTGCTATGTTTTTAGTCCAGCGATTAATATTAACTGCAATAAAAACTGATTCGCAAACCCTGCATTTCGTCATATTCAAAGGAATTGATTTACACTTTTCGCATGGAAACTAAGTTCACATGATATTTTGATTTTAGTTCATCCCTCAAATTTTAAAATTATGATTTATATTGATAGTGGAAAAAATAATTTTGAAAACTCTTCTGATTTTCAAAAGAAACTGCATGTCAGCAATAAAACGTTTCCCTCACAAAATTTACTCTTTGAATTACTAATTGAGAATCACTAACATGTTCATTTATTAAAGAAATATACATGATATATGGACTATTACAGTTACTTTCGACAGCAGAAATTTAAGAATAACTAACTACTAGTAATGTTGCAAGCTAAGGATTTGTGGAGGTCTCTAGAAGTATGTATTAACTCGATTATTTACTCCCTTTTTACTAATATTATATTTTCTGATTGTTTTCCTTTAGGTGATATACGCAGAATATACACTCACTTTTGTGAAAATTGCAACACCATGAAGGACTTACGCGAGTGAGCTGAAATTTTCAGGAAATGCAAAGTAGCGCATGATATGCAAATGATTAGAATTGCAAATCCGTAGCGCATGCGTATGCTGAGCAGCGTCCTCTGAACGGCTGATGGATCGGAATAAATAGACGGCTGTAGCGAGGCGTGTATGGTTATCGGTGGTTATCTGCTAGTGGTAAACGTTAACTCAATCTGTACTTATGCCTCGTCGACGAAAGAGAGCGAGATTTGAACAACTTACAGAGTTTGAACGAGGGAGAATCATCGGCCTTCGTGAAGCTGGATTGTCGTATCGTGCAGTAGCCTCTCGTGTGCAGCGTAACAGCAGCACAGTGATGCGCGTTTGGAAGCAGTGGACGGACGAGTGTCGGACAACTCGGAAATCCGGGAGTGGACCCCGAAATGTGACGTCAGCTCGCGATGATAGACACCTGGTCCGCATGGCGCGGACGGACCGTACAGCTTCCTCTAGACAATTGGCAGCACTGTGGTCAATAGCTACAGGTGTTTCATTGTGTGCTTCATCAATTCGTAGACGTCTGCTGCAGTGTGGACTGCGCGCACGGACTCCTTTATACAGGATCCCCCTAACGCACGACCATCGCCGCCTGCGGCTACAATGGGCCAATCAGCATAGAGACTGGCGTGCTGATTGGCAGCATGTCGTGTTTTCTGACGAATCCCGCTTTAATTTGTGGTACCATGATGGCCGCATTCGTGTCAGACGCTATGCCGGTGAACGCCACCTTCCGGAGTGCATTATCGAACGCCACAGTGGACGAACACCCGGAGTTATGGTCTGGGGCGCCATAGCATATCATAGACGATCTCAATTGCTACGAATTGTGGGCAATCTGAACAGCAACCGGTATATCCGTGAAGTTCTACAGCCCGAAGCTGTTCCCTTCCTTCAAAGCTTGCCAGGCGCTGTATTTCAACAGGACAATGCCCGCCCTCATACTGCTCGGATTGTTAAATCCTTCTTTGCAGCGCAGCAGGTACAGCTTCTTCCTTGGCCTGCGTGTTCCCCGGATATGTCGCCAATTGAACATGTGTGGGATGTCATTGGTCGGCGTCTTGCTCGTGATCCTCGTCCTGTTGCGTCTGCAGACGAACTTTGGGTACGCGTACAAACGATATGGAATGCTCTTCCTCAGTCAGACATTCAAACTTTGTTTGACTCCATGCCACGTCGTGTAGCAGCACTTATTGCGGCGCGTGGTGGCCACACAAAATACTGATTCTGATCTCTTGTTCTTGTTTGTTTGCTTTGAACATTTAATCATTTATTTGTACCACTACCACTCAACTGTGTATTAAATTGCATTCAATTATGACGATTCCTTCTTGGTGTTGCAATTTTCACAAACGTGAGTGTATTTCAATTTAAAACCTCCCTCAACCTTTTATTAAAAAGGGAAAAGAAATCAAATGCTGAAGCTAATTATTAGCACTAAGAATTCTTTATTGACTATATTATGCCGAATATAAAAACTGTTTTTAAATCAACACAATTTTTTAAATGTAGTTAAT
>KK121620.1:594267-660722 GCA_000611955.2 Stegodyphus mimosarum | reverse complement strand
ATATATATATATATATATATCTTTCATACATACCTTAAATTCCGAAAATAGACGTTTTACAGATTTTTACTCAAATAAATTGTCTTAATTGCTCTAAGCTGCAGATTGTATAAAAAAATTCAAAAAACAGATACACAGAAAAATACAATGAGAGCACTACGTGTGTGAAAAATAAGAAAATGAACAGCGTAGACTTTTGTTTTGAATCTAATACTTCTAGTATAAAATATTAGAAGTAAATACGCAGTTATTAGAAATTGCAGATTCGATAAAAGTCCAAGAAATTAAAGGAAAGAAGGAGAAAGGCACTATGCGGGCGAAAAAAATACAAACGGCACAGAAATTTCTTCTGTTCTAAACTGAGTATTTTTAACATTAAATGAGTATTGCTTCTCTGAAAGTCAAACCTGTGATCTAGGACATATCTAGATTTCTCAGTTCTTTAATTCTTTTGCGCTTATGATATATTTTCGAATTGTTATTGATCTATTGTTTGATCACCTGCGTTAAAGCAATGCACACAATATTAATAAATTATTTCTCTAAGCAATATGTAATTCCTGAATGTTTCCTAAATAAAAGACCTTACAGTTTCAATATTGTTAAAAACTGACGGAAAATTTGCATTCTTATCAAATTACATATTTTAAAATTTCCTTTCGCAACAATTTTTAATAACAACAATTTTTAACAACTCAGTTATTAAATTGAGTTGTTAAAAATTTTTCGATAGTACAAACAACTCAGTTTTCGAAAAAAAATTCTGTTCATTTCTTTTAGTGTGATGAAATGGAGTAAGAACTACATTTCTACATTCGTAAAGAAAGTTCGTGAAGACAAGCACTTTGCAACATATGACCAGAGAATGTGAATATTAAGATCAGATCGAGCAAAATTAACAAAATTAAATACTTTATTATTAATTTAACTAAGAAATGTGGTGGATTTAAAGTTTCTTTTATTATTTTTCATTATTTATTTTTATACTTTACTTATCTATAATTAAATTCAATATTTTTAATTTATTATAATTTTACTTATTGATTTTTTATTTATTGTTCCTAACCGATGTTTCATAGGAATGTGGTTCTCTTAATTTTAGAAATGAAGTTCTTGATCTACTTTTTTAAAAAAAATATAAGTTTAACAATTTTTTTCCACAAAATAAGAGATAAATGAATTGCAACTTTTAATTAATATGCTATAATTTGCCCCAGTTTTATTCTTCCGAAGGTGGATTAGGTAACGAACTTTTAAAGGCATCTATAAAAGGAAAATAAGTGACTCAGCTTGCCTCAGCTATATTTTTCTGAGCAAGACAATTTTCAATATTAATGTTGCTGCAAAAGCAAGAAATAAATTCACGAGGAATTTTAAGGAAAGCAAAGCAAGAAATTAAGCAGAAATACCAATTTCCAATGTAAAATTTACTTTCTTTGATAACTTTGGCGAGTTTTCTTGCGAATAACTTCAAGACCCAAAAGGCGCTGAGTGTTGAATATAATGCAATAAATGCTTTCATTCTTGAAGTTCACGATTAATAACGGTTAGTGCTAAACAAGCAGAGATGCCATAATATAAATACAAAAACTTTCTTACGTTTCTTACATTTCGTACCTTATCATTTAAATCGAACAAAAATAGGATAAATCAATTGCAGAATAATCAAATTTTGGTAAAAACCTTAATGGCAACTTATATTTCCTAGAGCTTACTCTCTAACTTCTACTGAAGCGTGTTTTCAAATTTTATCACGTTTGAAATAGAAAGAAGGCAAATAAAAACTCTCAAGTAGAATAAAAAAAATGTAGCAAGATTCATGTTTTATTAAAAACTTTGGACTTAGATCAAACTTTTGTCGCTTATAGCAAGTTAATTTTTATTTTGAAGAAAGGATTGATAAATAGATCGCAAAATTATTGCTCAGAACATTTCAATCCAATTCAAGCAGTATTTTCCCCCACACCCAGAATTAAGACTAAATACATCTAACACGATAAGGATATCACTAAGAAGTTGCTACTCAGATACTATCACAAAATTACCATAAATCACTGTCTGATTAGGCTGTTAAATCGTGAAATTGCACGATAAGTCACCTCTTTCAACAGAACGGTTACAGGCTTAAAAATATTTCATGAAAAATTAATTATAATTTATCTGATGTTTTCACTTTTTTGTTTGAAAGCTGAGACAGATTCGAGTCAAAACTCTCATCCTTACGAACGTAGGGCAGCGATCGGAGCCTGAGCTGCTATTTTTTGTATTTCATTCGGTATGTAAGCCAGGTTGACTAAGGGTCTTAAGCGAAATAGAGCCTTCTTGTCCATTCAGCAGAGCAAAGTGATACCCCAGGGAATGTACCTGAGCACAGTATGTGGGTGACAGGGTCATAAACCTGTCGTGGACGACAGAGATATTTCACCCGTTGGCGCGATTGTCAATTAACTCTCACCGCGACACTGTATCTGCGTATCGAGTTAAACACAAAAGTCGGCTCCAGGCGTTTCCAAATACGCATTAGAGGGGACCGTACATTTGTTTCCAGATTGCTAATCACAAATCCATGTTCGAAACAGCAAGCGTGATATTATTTAACCATTTTCAGGATTTCTAAGAATGCACATAGTCATATTTACTCTTATATATACTATATCATTCTTGTTTCAATGTGCATAAAATGCTAAACTTTTGACTTCTCTATTCACATCGACTGATACTTCTCTTCCTCATTCCAATATTGGCTTTTTTTCCTTTTTGCCATTAAAAACCCGTTATTAAGAGAACGAACTGCTCTAACCATTCCCATTAAGAAGTACAGGCTTAAGTATATTTATTTATTTATTTATATTTTTCTGACATTTTGAATTTTAAAATGCCACAATGATGCAAAAAATGTTAGTAGCTGTAAACTATTAATCTTCCTAAAATCCTTAACTGTGAAATTTTTAAATCTGACTCGTATTTCTCACGTTTACGAAGCACATCATATTCGAAACTGTGGAATGTTACTGCATATATTAGCTAAAAAAAAGTTATGTTTATATGTTTTAAACAATCCGCAACCCTCTTGTTATTTTATACATTGTAATTTTAAGAGCTTTAATCATCATCAGTTCCATTAATTTCAGTTAGCATTTTGTGCATGTCCCCTGGCTTTGCTTTAACTTGTGGAAGTATTTTGAGTTTTATTTATTACCCCCGAATTACCTCTCAACAATAGATAAGCAACAATGGTATCTTTACCTAAACGCATTTCCCCTTCTAAGAATAATGCTCTTAAACGTTACTCTTTTCTATTATAAATGCAACATTTCTCGGTGTTTAAAAACCTCCTACTTGAAACCTCTCCTGCAATTTTCTTTGAGGAAACTTCTCGTTTATTATGGAATGTCAGCTTAAAGCCTTAGCGTTCGTGCTCTATTTGAAAGGCAGCTCGCTTACCTCCACACTCACATATCAGGATGGACGCTGGATTGTTGCACCCAAAAAAAGTGATTTTCTGTGTTGAGGCTTTTGGCTCCACAAACGAATGCAGTGTTGGAGGAGAAAGAATCATTCAAAGAATGTGTTGCTTAAAGGAAATGTTTAAATCAAAAGCAGAACTTTTGTTATGAAGTGAGTATTTTGTTGTTTAGTATTTATGTTCATAGACCGCTTCATTTTCTTAAATTTGTGTTACAGCTCATGTTATATTAATTTCATGTTCACTGCTATATTCACATTTAAAATAAATCATACTTTCATGTAAAATGTAGAAAATCATAATTGTAAAATTAATGATTAAACATTTAGACTAAACAAACTTTAAATCATTTATACTCAAGAATTAGAAAGTGTCATCGTATATGATTAGGTGAAAGCTCACTGAAGCAAATCAAACCCATTATTTAATATGAAAGTCATAATTCATTAAGAAATTTCCAGTTTCACGTAACTGAGCAAGAACAATACTGAATGTTAGAATTATAAGGATTATCCTAAGATTCTAACAGTTAATTTTTAGTTAAAGCTACTTACTTTCCTATCTATCCTAATTTCAGCTTACAATTTCCTACCAGAATGTATTTTTATAATCGCGTTTAATGCAAATGAGTAAGAGTAGTATTTAAGTCGAAGTTCTACTGACTTCGTTAGAGAGCCGAAGTTTCTGATTAGCGCGAGTTTGCCTTTTGGCTACGTCTCTCAATAAGCTATTACTACGCTCGACCGCACTTCAGACCCTTAATAGCTTCGCCAACTTAACTGAAATTTAGGGACCAACTACTTAGAATCTTGATAGCTTCGGCTTTTGAGTTCAAGCCCAAGTGGAGGCTTTGCTGTACGCTCTGAGAAAGGAGTCGACTGTGTTAATTCTTATTTTGAGAAATAAAGTGTAATTAACACTTCTTGAGTTTTACGTCTCTATTCACGCACTCAAGCGATTATTCGCTTATCTGTTCGCAATGTTCCTCACATTCAGCTGTTAGATAAGAGGCTGGAACTCCACAAACTCATTTCTTGGCTAGAAAAAATAAATCTATGTCAATATTACATTACTAATCAATGTGTTGATCAATATTACATTACTAATCAATGTGTTGATCAATATTACATTACTAATCAATGTGTTGATCAATATTACATTACTAATCAATTACTAATCAATGGGAAAATTGAGTTTTGAAATTTATATATATATATATATATTCAAAAAATCAAAGGGATTTGTTTCGTTGGCAGCAAAACAATGAATGTAAGATAAGTAAAAGAAGGATATTTTCTTGATGCTGAGAAAAAATTGTCTTATATCAACCTTAATTTTTTTGCATTTAATCTAAAATGAATTAAAGCAATGTTTTTCAGTATAACGTTAGTATGAGCAAGTGTTAAAAGTATTCTAAATGGTTCTTAATTTAAGAGCAAGAACCTTTTATTGTTACCTTCTGCAGCCTTCCGTGGAGAGCAGAATTTATTTTAAGAATTGTAGCGATAATTAATTATAAATGTGTTAGATTCAAAAGAGCTGTGAAACTACCTAAAAAAGAGTTATTTAAACTATAAAATAGCAAAGCATATGTTATTTTTTTTTTCAAATTACGAATACTTTGAATTCAAAAATGTATTTTCTCTTTAAAAAGAAGAGTTGTTAAAGGAACACGAAATGGGTATATTTTTAGCTTAAAAATACAAAGAAAATGTTAAAATGTCATTTAAAATTTTTACAACACATTTGTACTTGTACAAGAAATCAGCAGCTGTGCGACAGCTCCTGGATTCAAAGCGTATAGTGTTTCCATTCTAAGTTAAAACTGAGAAACGCTTCCAAGAGATATTGTCCGTTTTAAATTCAAAACCTAGATCTAGGTAAATAAAACCACACGTAATTTTGAAATGAAAAATTAGCCCTTAAAGAAATGTACTGACTTAATTAACATATTCAATCAATTTAAATTTTTTTGTTTATATATATGATAATTAAATATTATTACATAGACTCTGTATTTTTCAATAACTCCGCCGAAAACACTTTGAGAGATTTTCATTTAGAATCTTAAACTGAAACTATATTTTCTCATTTTTATTTTCCAATGCAAATGCGTAAGAGAAGAAATACTGCAAGTTCTTTCTCATAGGTTTCTACAAAATATTACTGCTAAGAAGTGCGCTTGTTCTACCTACTGGAAGATAAAATGCTCTAAATATATGTCTACTTTTAATGAAGGAGGAAAGAGTAAACGTGTTACTTTTTTCTTTATTTGCATTATTTACAATTAAGAATATAAAATCACACGTCAGAAGATAGCAGTTCACATAATTTGTTCATAATTTACCAAAGAAGATTGTGCTTCGGTAGTAAAATCACATGTCTGATATATTTGTTGCAAAAAAGAAAAGCGGAAACCCTATCTAACGTGTAAATATATTTAGAAGTTTAACGTAACGTTTCCTCCCTTTGTTATGGAGAAAAATACTGCTGCTACACATCTCGATACGTATGTAATTGTAACGCATTCAGAAGCACCTAGTTTTGAGCATGCAAGCTGCATTTAATCAAATAATTGCCTTGTATAAAAGATAATCAGTTATTACTAATTTATATTACTCAGTGACATGATCTTACTTAGCTTATATTCAACTGCACTGCATATAAGCTCATTGGAGAGGTTTCAGTGTTATCCGTAGATTTAAGTTATTATTTTATATTTTCACGATTCATTAGGGAACAGTTCTTTTGGTATTGTAATACTGTATAGTGTTGTTCAACAGAAGGGGAGACAAATCAGATTATGACCTTCAGTAGCCGATAACCTTCAAAAACATGCACTTTGGCTTGGCACATAATGTATTCTTCGTCTAACAACTAGTAATGATGCATTGAATGATAATGTTTTATAATCCCAATTATTAGTTGAAACTGGCCCAAAATTAATGAACAAAAATGTAATTTATTAAAATAACCTCTGATGATTCAGAAAAGATAAAAATGTCAGATGGCGTTAGGAAGTTAAAATGACCATAATTATCGGAAGGAAAATGATTATGTCTACATACCATTAATAATAAGGCTTGTTGTTATGCATTTGGAGTTTCTAGAGCACGTGGTACTGTTAATCCTTTATACACATCCTGATTCGATTTTATTAACATTAGAAAATGCATGAATTCAAGTAAATGATATGCATAAAAGAGCAGATTCCATTCTGAAATTGTACTCATGTCCTTTGCATGTTAAATTCTGCGTTCAGCTAGCACAAATTATGCTAATCTGAGTAATTTATAATTCATTGAATTCCATCTTACGAGCTGAGAATACAAAATTAAGGTTTATATGTACTAGCATTTTTGTGAAATTCAATATTCGCTACCCCTATTAATTTAGATCTAGATTTGGAACGAAATTCAGACGTTTGAATGTGAATTTCTTTAAATTTTTTTCTTTTTACCAATTTTAATTATGAAAGAAGATGGATCGTGTTTTATAATTTATTAATTTTTGTGGTAGCATACCTTTTTTTAATAAGCAAACATGACATTATATTATTTTTACATAAATAAGTACATATAATGTATCTATACAGAGAGACAGACATGTACAAATTATCTAAGTAATCATGCATAAAATAGGCGGATATATGTATATTTAACTTAGCTTTTATTTTCTCCTCTCTTTCCACACACACACACACACACATATAGATATAGTAAATTAAAAATTTAAATTTCATATTCCAGATACAGCAAAGCAGAACAAAAAACGAAAAATGATTAAAGCTGAGCAAACAATCACTGCAATAAACTGAGAAAAATGATATAAAAGTTAAAATTCTAAAAAAGTTAATTTTTAAGATTTTTACGTTTTACATTACTTTTACTATTTTATTATATTATTTTACATTTATATTATATTTATTTAGCTAATGGTTTATTCGAACTTTACTTATAAATCCCTGTCCATGACTACGTTTATGCAATTTAAGCATAGGTGTTAATAACTAATACATGGATTAAAGACTAACTTGAAAAATACATTTAATTTGAACTGGCAGATGTCAGGTAATGGTATGTGTTTAAATTATAAATAAATTATGGTTCTTTTAAACCTAAATTTGAAATTCAAGATAGCATTTTGCATCACGTAACAGTTTACTGTTGAAATATGTTACGTTCATACGTTGTTACTGCAAGCTTTAAACTATTTTTTCCCTTTGTGGTATTTTTATAAAATTATAATAGTTTGAAAGCTTATAAATTGCATATCCTGGTCACATCTCTGCTTCACTGAGCATTAGTTAATTTTAAATTTCACCCAAATTTTAGAAATGAATAAAGTAATGCTGAAAACCTTCACAAGTTCTTCGTTATTATTGACGTAAATTGCCTGGAAGTTTGTAAACATACTGCAAGATTACATTCAGAGTTACTGCAAATGATTTTTGGTAATATTAAATTTTAGGCAAGATTTTAGTTCTTTTATTAATGGTGATGAATAATGTATTTAGCCTCATAATGCTTGTTAATTCTTGTTATTTGCCAATTATTCCAGTGCAGTTGCTATTATTATATCGCATTGAGTTGCATTTAATGAAATGGCTGCTACATGTAGGTGTTTTGTAGAAAAAATATAAATCGAAAATTTAAAAATATCAGCGTTAAATTTAAACTTTAAAATTTTATACATGTCGTGCATGTGCAGTATACTTAATTCATTTAATAAAATCCCTTTGAAAGGCAGAAAAATCTTTAAAATAACCTTAATAGTAAAATGCAAATAAGAAATCTCCATGCCTGATTTTCAATTTAATAATATTACATTAAAAAAGGCGTTAATAAATTCAGCTACTAAAAATTATTAGAATAAAATGTGCTTAATTTTTACGTTGTCAAATTTATGTTTTAATTGATAAATATTAAATAAATAATCTTTGAAATAAAAAGTATTTTTTTTCCATATCTAAACAAAATGTGAAATGCATAAATATTTTGGTGGTTCAAGGAGAATTTAAATTGTACGTGAACCAAAGGTAAAGCATTCTTCACCACCTAGACTTCATTATGCAAAAGAACAAGAATTATATTTTATAGCTTAAGCAAATTTAAGAGATTTTAGGCTTATTATTTCAAATGAAAATTTAAGAATCCAGGTGTTTCTTAGCACAATGGACAAATGCCTTTATTGCGGAAAACAACCCCAGGGAAAAAATTTAAAAAAAAAAAAAAAAAAAAGTCTACTACTTTACTTAAGCAGAGGAACCCCTCTTTGAAACATTTAAGTAAACTTCAAATTTACCTATGCCAGATATATTTCTGGCCTAAGTCATCATTCATCGCATAGCCTTTTCATTGAAGATTAAATTCCAAACAAACACATACCTGTCAGGATACTTATTCTTTGTGCTCACAGCAGTCTCTCTTCAGCGAAAGAGGCCGGGTGAAGAGGTCATGGTATGCCCTCGCAAACCAAACATGGCGCCTCTGCTGGGACGCAAACTTCTAATATTTCATCGGCCAGGTTCTTCAGCGAATAATGCTCTTCTAATGATCACACACACACATACATGTATACATATAATGAAAAAAAATTAAAGAAAGGAAAAAAACTCCCGGTTCAAACCTATCTCAAAATATAGTTGTTCGTTCGCTAGACATGAGGGTAAATTATAAAAAAAATTTTACTTCGTTTGCTTAGCTAAGTCTCCGTTTGTCTAGGCAGTTTTTTCTTCTCTCAGTAAGTTCATTATTCAGGTGAAAGAAAGATTCATCTTATATGCAGGATAGTTTCTAAAACAGTATAGAGGTTATGAAAGGAAAACTACTGAAATAAATTTATAAAGATGAAAGAGAGATAGATATGAGGGGGGAATTTATCTGTCTAATAACGAAATAAATAAACTCCAGTAGTATTTTAATATTCTGTAGTTTTTTTTTAAGAAGTGAGATTAAATTTATGTTTATATTATTACCTAAATTATGTTTACCCCAAATTTTTCAAATTATACCCTTTTTTTAATTATTTTGCTTCCTCCTGTTTTGTGCTAAAAAGCACAAATCTAAAAAAAAGCACAATCTCTCCAAAATGCTTATTGTTCACCTAAAACGTTTCTCAAAAACTTATATTTCTCATAAAGAATACTTAAAAAGTATTCAAAAATTGTTCAGTCATATTGGAATTGTTTGAAAAAATTGTGCGGAGGGAGAGAATGCAAAAGCTTCTTTAAATTTTCATCTTTTATGGAAATATACCAAATATAGAATATAATTACGCGTTTGGACATCATAATTTTTATCTTACAAATACTACCGAAAGAACATAAGAGATAGAACTTCATATAGGAAATTAACGGGTATATTTTTTAGATTTACAGTCTTTTCTGTAACATTTTTAATTATAGCTCTTTTTCTAGCTCCCTATAAACATCTTTTGCATTTCCTGCTGCAGCTTTCATTTTGAATTTAAGTCTTCTTGTTGCAGGCGTAGCATGAAGCGGAAAATCTCCATTCTTGTTTTCAGTTTTAGTACTTGAATTTACACCAAATATGTAGTATTACAATAACATAATAATGATATTTTAAGTAGGTAGTATTTTTTCCGGAAATGACTGAGCAAAAATTAGAAACTAAAATGATATTATATATATATATATGAGAAATAAAATAATCAATAGAAAAGAGAAGTGCAGCTGAGTTAATTGAAAGCTCAAATTTATGAAATATAAAAAGAAGGAAGAAGGAAAGGTAAGAGGCAGACTGGTCAGTCAAAATTTTTCACTTATTCATTTAAAATAAAATTACACAGAGTAATACTTTTAAAAATTGCTTTAAAATTAGAAATTTCGGTTAGGCCGTAAAAGAATTAATAAGTGCAACTGTGAAATTATAAACATATGTAGATAGGCCAAGTAAAAAAGTCATTAAATAATTCAAATGCAAAAATACCTCCTATTTTCAGAAGCAAGACAACATAGACAGTTCTTCCAAGACAACAGTTCTTCCTTTAACGGAAAATTTCTCAATGATAATAACAGCTTTGCATTGGCATTTCATGCATCAGAACTATGGGATTATGGAAGTATTAAATTAACTATGGGATAACTAAAAGTAAATTAGAGAGTAAATTAGTTAGTAAATAGAAAGTAAAGTACTAAGTAAATTAACTATGGGATTTATGGAAGTATTAAAATGAATTTTGATAAATCTAAAAATGATTGTAAAGACTCTTTAAATGAACCTGAAAATCATCAAATCATAGCCCCCCTTTCTTTCTCTCTCTCTCTCTCTCTTTTCCTAAACAAACAGGAAAACAATAGTGGGACGATGGCTAGCATATATCGATTGCCAAGTAGTTGGGTTTCAGCTATGATGCTAGCTATTCATTTGCAATTATAGAATAATGTCTTCGCTAAATTTAAACATTTGAAAAATATCTACCTGAAGGACCTCTCGCGAAGTTACTGGTTGCTGAAGAGAAATGAAGGACCATACAATTCCTTTACTTATTTTTAGGACCATACAATTCCTTTGCCGGTAATAGTCTCAATCAAAACTGGGGTGAAGCTTGTTAGACAGTTCCTCATATTCTTCATCAAAATTGAAAATTTCAATCTAGTCCAGCTGTCTCAAAAGTCTGCTAAATCAGTATTATCTACTTTTGCCCAGATTTACAGGCTAGTCATTGAAATGGGAGAAGAACTGAGCACCATCACTTTAACATTAATAATTTTAACATCTTTATTTTAACCTAATTTTGCCATAAGCTCAAACCCTTCAGTTTGATTTTTAATTAATAACCTCACTCTGTTATCTCATATTCAGATTTTAAAAGCTATAAACTTGTTTGGTTCTCAGTATGTGATCAAATTCTGTTCGTTTAGTTTGTTGTCACTATAGCACGGGGAAGTCAATGTAGTGGACATAATTGATGCCAGACCATATGGAATTCCCGTTACTGAAGCTTCACTCATCTTCATTATTTATTCGGAAAGAAAAGCTGGACCGATATTGAAAACTAGGATATGATATCTGAAAAGTAGTTGGTATAACAAGGCTATTTTGTAGGGGGAGTAGTAGTATGTTCTATTGCCCGACATAGAGGCCAACTCTCTTGAGAGGACAGGAGGGGTGATTTATGTTCTCCCGTCACTTTTAGTTAGATCTCGGAGAATAAAGCAGCTTCAGTAGTGCAGGTGCCAGCTCTTCAGCAGAGAACGGTCCTCTGTTTCACCCTATGATGAATGTCAGATCAATAGAGGACCCATGTTTGCGACGAGGATAGTGATACGAGAGAAAAGCTCAGTTTGCTCATTTTTCTCTGTTTGATAATCCTGCGGAATGTAAGATTCAAAGTTTGTCCACATTCTCGTTAAAATTAATTCTACTCCTTGCAGTTAGATAAAGATTCCTAACATCTGCTCTCTTTACAGTAATGCATTTGGCCAATGAAATCATTTGAGAATGTTTTGATTCTTTTCAATGTAAATTATTTTCCTCTTTTATTCGACTTTATGGCCTTTGTTTGGGGGTTTTCTTGCAATCTGAACACTTCATTAACTCCAATTCTTTTTTCTTCCTACATTTAAAGGATCAGTCTTTTTGCCCAATATTTGTATTCCGTGTTCTTCATGTTGTTTATCCATTCTGTTTTTCCATCTAACAGAATTTAAGACTGGGAAAACATTCATTTATTATACTGATTACAGAAACTTAACAAAGGAAATTACTTCTGATAAATGGCCTTTATGTTCTGATATCATAGATTTTATCAACTAATTAGTGGGAAAATGCTTGTTATTTTCTTCTGCTAATAAGCAGATTTAGACTGTAACATAATTTAGAAACCAATGATGTCATTCTAATTAAGTAATTTGGAATTATTATTCAGGAGAATTTAAGCCACATAAATACATTTACTTTTTATTTAAATGCAGGGATTCAAAAAGTATCTGGAAACAATTTATTGCTGATTTTTAATTTGCCAGTTTGGGGGAAATAAAAATGAGAAAATGAATTATGCTCACTTATTTCTTAGAATGATTCTAAAACATGAAATATGGGTAGTAAGAATCTATATTTCACATAGAATAGAATATAGTAAAAAATATGGATTTCACATAGAATAGAATATAGTAAAAAATATGGATAGTCAGTAGTATTTAGATCTATTACCTAAAATATTATTTTTATGTCAAGTTTGCGTGTATTAATTTGCTGTTACTGATGACTACATTTAATGTGTTTTACATTAATAATATAATTTTAGATTAAGACTTACTTTTTCTTTGGGAGAAGAGAAAAACTTAAAAAATTAATAGAGAAAAACTTGAAAAAAAATTAATTTAAGATTTATTAATATTATTAATTAATATGATTTAATTATTATTTAATTAAGATATTAATATTATTTATTAATATTATTTAATTAAGATAAATTAAGAGAACTGAAATCAGACACTTTTAAAAAATAAAAACATAACTATGTAAAAAAATTTAATTTAATTACCGTAAAATGATGATACGCAAAATTTATATAAATTGAAGCAGTGATATAACTAAAAAATTGTAATGAAACCTTCTCCTTCTCTTGTCAGCCTTACTGATTAAAAATCATTTCGTTGAAAATATTCACAGTGAGTTTAGAATCAAATAACGGTGCATCTGAAATAGACATTTAAATTTTCAAATTGATTTTTACTCTTGATCAGCATATTGTTTGCAACAAAATACCTCGAGAAGCCTCTTCTTCCTATCTGTATACCTTTTTTGTTGCGTCGATCAACATAATTATAGTGCATTTGTTCTAGTATATAATTTGCACTTACATTTAGGGGTTGTGTTGCAGCTATAATATTTCTACTACCGAAAATTATTTTTTCAAATTTGTAAATTTCATTATGCCATTTTGTTTTCCTAACAGTTAAAATTTTCAATAACACTGAAAAGAAGAATGTTGAAAGTAAATCTTATAATAGCTTTAAATGCATAAGACAATTTATTTAATGCCTAAAATCCGTAAGTCTAGACACTTGTTTTAATCTCGTAACTTTGTTTATAATTCATGCTGAATAAGATTTTAAATCAGAATCATTTAAATTAATTAGGACTGAAGTACTTAAGAGACAAAAGTTTACAGAAAAAAAATTAAGTGCTTTTTTTTTTGTGTGTGTGTGTGTGTGTCTTTTGAGCTGCATTTCTTCATAGATAGTCTTCTTTTGTTGTCATGACTCCAATGTCTAAACGATTTTTAATTGCTGAAAATCGTTAAGGGCCTTGTTTCTTTAATTTGCGCTTATCTGATTTTTTTTTCAATTACAGGCAACAGCTTTTTGTTGATTCTGTGTTTAGTTAATTTATCAGGGCATTATATATATATATATTCGGAGTTGACAGTCAAAAGCAGAATGAAGTGATTTTAGAGTGGGTTTCGTTTAAAATTGATTATAATTTTATATTTGATTTTAATATTACTGATTTTAATAGTTTTAAAAGTCATTCTGGAACTAAGCGCATACTTTTTTCCCCTTACGCTTTTTCCTACGGTAACAGTTTCATACTGAGTACATGAACACTTAACACTAACTTGATTAAAACACTGCTTTTTACAAAATTATTAACCTTCTGTTGTCAATACATTCAAAGAGAGACACAGGAAAAACTATTTCCGTCACATGCATTATTGATATTAACTTGATGTTCCCTTTTTTAACAGATTATAAGAAATAATTAAGTTTACTATTTTTTTTTTAAATTCGGTATCAGGTTACTTTCTAATACATTAAATCTTTCAATCCTTCGAATTTCATCTAAATGCTAATAATAAAGATAAAAAAGGCAACTTCAGCATAAACTACCAATACATGATCACTAATTTTGAAAATATGTATAAACGGCTATTTATTACTTCCCAAGATAATACAATTTTGTGAAAATTTTAATTGGGAAAGAAGAACAGGACGTGTGAAACGTGTGCATATTTATTTGAAATCTCAATGCAGCTTCCCTTCACAAGTCCTCCTCGAAGGCAAACTTCTTCTTTAGCAGATAAGCGTTATCTCATTTGCCGTAAATAATTAAACAAATAAATATGCTAGAAATCTTATCTTTTTATAACGCGTACCAGGTAACATCGTTTCCGATGAGATCTATGGAAACTTTAGAGAATACTCACAAAATTAGTCCGCTTAGCCTTCATACAGCAAATAAGAACTGAATGCGAATTGTTTTTAAATCATTAAACAGCTATTTATTTTAAACTGAGTTGCATATTTATTATTTTGCTACTCTTTGTAAGGAAAAGGTAAAACTAACTACTTAAATTTAACTAATAATATTCTGTCCTTTTCGATTTAATGGCAAAGTTTTCTAAACGATGAAATTATAGTGAGCGATTTTGGCAGCTTCGGCTCAGCAACAACATAGTTTTAGAGTAAAACGTAGTATATTAAGTTATCTAGTAAAATTATAATTATACGAGCTAAAAAATAGTGTTTTACCTATTGGGAAAGGGAGGAGAAAGAAATCTACATTTTCCTATGAAAAGAATGATTCGCAGATTAATTAATCAATGATAATTTCAGTTTCCTTAACTTTCTTATATTTTTAATTTTAGGAACTATGAACGATAATAATGGTACATTGAATTTTGAACTGAAATTGTTACACTTGCAAAAACATGAATAGTCTGATTAGACGCTTATAATTCACATCAGATAATTCACTCCCAGTGGCTTGAAAATTTCCTATTTAAGCATTCGTCGGGAGAGGCAGAACCCATCGGTTATTTAGCAGTCTTGTCATCGATAATACTGTTCTCGGTGCACCATAGGGACCGATTTTAAACTCGCGAGGAAGAGAAGCTCTATCCCAGTTTTGATCATGAATACCCCGGTTAAAGATCCAAGAGTCTGCTATCCGTCTCCTCATACTACAACCTCTCGAGAGGACTTTCTGTTCGACAGTATTTTAAGTGCTCTTAGAGCTCGAATCCGAGGATGTAGCAGCTGGTTCTTCTACTATATACTTGTAGAGGTTTTTATGTTTCCGGGAGTGTGAGGAATGGGAAAACCATCTATGTACTTGCCGAGATTCGAACTACGCAACTGCTAATGCCAGCTGTGGACGAGTTAACAATTTAATCCCGACAGCATGCATGAAGGAATGCGATAATTCCTTATACATTATCATTCTAATTTTTGTTTGGATTTATTAGAAAGTAAGCTCTCATATGCTCGGACGATTAAGGAAAAGAAAAGAGAAAAAAAGGTTGATCCAACTTTAGAAATATGTTATTAAGCCGTACAAAAACACTACAGCACGCTTCAGTTGAATAAAAATCATCTTATTGTTTTAAGATGCGCATTCGAAATACTTTATTTTAAAAAAACAGACAAGTTGGCAATGAACCAGGGAGACAACTCTTAAGATCCCGTTGAAATTTCAACCAAACATAAATACATTTCCTTTTTTAACTAATATTTTTAAGAGTATTTCACACCTGATATCATCGCAATAGCGTTTTGTGAATAACTCAAATAATTGCCCTCAGGGGTGAAGAAAAAATATGTTAAAAGCGGTCTAGATTCCAAACGTGGGCATTAAATTTGACTGGGCAACCATCCAAAGCAACGGAAAACATTTTTCTTGATGCTTCGAGGTCAAAACTGAGTAAAAATCAATAGTTCAGACGCGAGTGTGCAGTCGAAGTGATGAATTCGTGAAGTTATCTATTTCCCATGTTTTCCTAATTGAAGAGAAGCTATCTGTAATTCCCTTTTATTTTATGTTGATATTTTATGTATCTCATTTTTCAATTAAAGCGTTCTTCACTTTTATTTGCCTTTAATTTCAAGATGAATTAATGCTGTAAGCACTAAAAGACATGCAATGTATTTCAGTTATGAAAGACTTCTTTAAAAATATGTTTTATGTCGGGACATTTTAAAAGGACTGAAATGAAATAAAAGAGCTTAACCTAATAGCATTTTATTACTGAGTGAGATAAATCACCACTGTGCTATTAATAACTCTGTCGACTAATAGCATGTAAATGTACAGTACAGAAAATTAGGTTATTGCTTTGGCTGATATTGTTCCCAAAATAGGAAGGTAAAGTGAAAATTTGCATAACAGAAATATGGAAGATTTATGAGTAAAAATTCTTTGACAAAATGCTTTACAAATAAAATCTCTTGCGATCATGTGCATCTCAGTTTCTGTGTGTAAAGAGAGAAAAGCAAATTTTATACTATTTTCTAGTCTGTGAAAAGAGGAACTTCATTTCACTGTTAAATATTTTTCTTCTTCCTAACACAGTTTTTCAGGCAATAGTGAGTAAACATGTGGACATACATTCATACTTGAAGGAATCCAAAAAAAGATTTGAAAGAAAAAGCAATTAAAATTTAATTCAGCTGTCATGTGCAGAAATAATACTTATTATTTACATAATGGTAAAATATGACTTGTATTCATGTATAAATATGAAATAAAAGTTTAATTTGAAACCTCTTATTCTTAAACTAAGAAATTATTGTTTTCAAGCTATGTATCTATCATATATTATATTCTGTTTTATTTCAGCAAAATTTTAACGACTACCCTTTAATTGGGGGTCTCCTTGAAACTCGATTAATAAAATCATTTTTGCCTAGAATGTGTTTCTCCTTGAAGTAGTGGTCTTTACACCAGAGAAATATCAGAGGCAGGAAGTCATGGTAGTATTAAAGAAACATGAAAATTTTATTCAGTTCCATATAGGTTGGCATCACTACCAGCCAATTGTATAATTCGTAACGTTTTTAATAAAAGCGGCCTCTAGTGAGAAAAGTTGACTTCTCTAGTTACTTTCTAACTCTTGAGCTGAAATCTGTCCAAGTTCGGCTACTGCGCTCTAAATTTGCGAGGCGTACGTTTCCAGTTTGCATCATTATATTGTTATTATTCTGTTTAAAGTAGTTGAAACGTCCCCGATTACTGTTTGTTTTTAAAAGCATTCATTTTTCATATAAAGTATATTACATACATGCGTTTATACACACACACACACATATGTATAAAACTTAAAAGCACCCAAAATTTTAACTAAATTGGAATCAAAACAAGGCAATTCCCTAACAATATTAATAATTTTTTGCAACCGTGGATAAATGGTTTTTATTTTATTTATTACCAATTTGCATTTTAATTTTTCGGGTTTATTCTACTGATAAATTCTTATATAAATTTTGATTATGTTTATCTACAATGTTAGACCTTTTAGCCACGGTTGCAATTATTAATTATTAATTATTATTAATATTGTTACGAAATTGCCTTGTCTTGATTCCAATATAATTTTAATTTTGGATGATTCAAGTTTTGTTTACTTCAATCCTGCAGCTAAGGCACAGGACAGGTTCATTTTTTTTTTCATATTACTATGTATTTCCTTAAATATATCACAAAAACGCACTAAGTAATCAGTGGTTGACAAAGGTAGACTAACATGAATTTCTAAATACCCATGATTAAACACGCAATGTGGTTAATCAAGTGTCAGTGAAATGAATAGATAAATATTTGCAGATCCATTGAAAGTGGGAAGGATCTTAAACTCCTTTCGTATAAAAGAACATAATGCAATGGCAGCAGAATCGAAGAGGTTAAGTGTTAATGTCTCAGCTTTCTGTGCTAAATGAGTGGCAATTCACGAAGTAATTCAGTTGTTGAATACAAATACACATCGTTTATGTCATTCATCAATAGTTGATATCTGCACTGACAGTTGAAGTATGTACAGACCATTAAATCATATTTCGCCAAAGCGTACAGCATTTTTGTGATAGAAAACTCATAGAATAGTTCTGGAAGTCTAAAATAAGACTGAATTAGGCTGAAGAAATCATCGAAATTCAAATAATAGACAAAGAGACGACAGATGAAGTAACTAAAGCAACCACTCACTATCCGAACACGTATCTATAATTAAGAGAGAAATCTTTAAAGAATATTTAATTACCAAATGCCAAAAATTTATAAAATACCAATTAAAAACGGGAATTGATTAAGAAATGGTAATGAAGATGAAAGCAAAACATTCATCTGAAATCGTATCGAAGGTTTGTTAGAAAAAAACTATGAAGAATCAAAAATACCATACAGCTGGTTATTAGCCATGGAAAATTTTCTATCATATCAGTTTAGATTTCTTGAAAGAGAATGCAAATGTGAGAAGGCTAACATGGAAATGCATACCATTAGCGACGAGCACTACAAAGAAGCATCTGCAAAAAATGCAGCTAATTTTTAAAAATAAGAAAAGGAATAGACTAGATAAAATTAAAAAGAAAATAGACTCAGGCATTTAAGAATCTGAATAACTTATGTCGAAGTTTTAGCTTATAAATGAATATATTTTGCTAATTCTGATCTGTCTTCTTGGAGGGATTAATAGTCTTTATTTGATTTGTTAGCTTTATAGGTATGCTGTTGTTCTCTTATTATCTTTCATGAACTACGCTGAGAGCTCTGAAGTTTTGTATTAAATTCCTTTCAAACAAAGTATAAGCTTTTTAACGGACTACTTTAATTCTCTTCACATAGACATTCATTCTTGTTTAAATTACTAAAATTATACTGGAAATAGCTATATAAGAAAAATGTTACCAACTCCATTAAATCAAGAAATTATTAATTAAATAATGACGGATTAAAGCTTAATTAAATGTAAATTATAATGTGAATTGTGAGAAGGGAAAATTTTATCTTCATAGACTTTAAAACAAGAACGTCTATTAGACGTCATTAGGTATTTTTATGAGAAGATCACATGAAAAATCAGCATTGCCTTCAGTACCAAGGTCTTCCAATTTCTTAGTTAGATAAATTGATCAATACACCTCAAGGATGCGTGGAGGGACGGTATTTAAATCCTTAGAAAATTATCAAAACACTAATAAGCGTAAAAGCAAGTCTTGCCCATTTGTTAATTATTTATCTTAATTTAACGACAGTAGGTCAAAACCTGTAGACTGAAGACTTCACATGTAAATATAATCACGATTTGGACAAGGATATGTAGCTGATGTAGCGATATTTTGACATGCGTGTGAACAGCATAAACTTATGAAAACTACGAAGCTGAATAATTGACAAAGGCTTTTAATTTTCGCGACGCGAGAAATAAAGTCACGGAAAACTATGACATGCAAGGGAAAACTGTAGTCATAAAGATTAATTGTTAATAAAAGTATCTAGAAAACTAACAAGAGCTCGAAATACTCCGAACATCAGTCGCAGAGAATTTTCCTAGCCGTGCTGTGAAAATGGCAAAATTAAGGAAAGATAAAATAGGTCCTAGACTCGAGCATAACGTATCCCCTCATTGGGAAATTCACGAAATGCAAAATGATTAGCTATGAGGAAGCTCGTTTGATGGTAAGAATCGGTAGACGTTCTGATAAGCCCGCCCTCAACCTTCCAACGTGATTAATTACTGAAAATATTTAGACTAGTAGATGCGAAACAAATAACAAACAAGAACTTAAAGTGAATTACCCCTTGATGGTGTAATTGCTTCAAATTAGACTATCCCTTGTCATAATGGAGAGCAGGAGTCCTTCTTTAACCTACATTGAGACCGCTCGCTTTTCCTTTGGCTTCAACTCCCTAGCGCACAACTCATTATGTGAAATGTTTCTGATGAAAACCAGACGTTACGGAATACGGAGTTGGTGTTTTATAAAAGAGCTTCTAGAGTTTATGGATTGGTTTTCCTTAGGTTCCTTTCCTAAACCGATTAAGTCTCTCTCTTGCCTCTAGTGAGCTGTTAATCATAATCATGCTGCTATGGCAACTGGAGGATTGGTAAGGAACTATTTGTACCCTATTTCAATAGCCCCTTTATTTGCACAATGCAAGAATTGAAGAACTTATGCAGTAGAGAATTTAACTTCTGTTAGACATGTGGCTTTTATCTCATTGAAGTAAGCAGTACCTTAGGGAATATTTGGCATTTAGCTTTCCAGTTTCTGAATGCATAAAATTCAATTTTTTGAAAAAAATCGATATGAAGGGATTCAAGCACTACACGGGGGATTTGTCAGAGGTAAAAGCTAAATATGCTTAAACGAGGAACTGCAAAGCGTTTCGTTTTTCTCCTCGATGGGTTTGTTATGATTCCTTTTCGTAATCTGGCAGCTTATCTAACTGCGCAAAGATGCAAATTTTACATGTGAGAGTATTAAACGGATTTAGTGCGCCTTCGTCTACTTTAACACAATGCCAAGCAAGAAATGAAAGCTTCACTACAAAGCGAAATAAATGGAAAATATTCTACTTAAAGGAAGTCTAATTTTCGAAAATTTGTTCCATAATACCCGCTTAAAACCAACAATTAAGATGTCAGACTATTTCATTTTCCTTCAGTTAAAATGATTTAATTTCAGAACAACAAATGAAGAACTTTATTTATTTATTTATTTATTATTGTATGCATACATCAATGATAGTTATGGTGATCACCACTTAGCTTTCTAGTTACTTGTCATGAATCACAAGAGATTATTACTGTATAAATATTTGTTACTAGATACCAACCATCTTCACTACATCGTAGCAACGTGGGTAAGAATCAAATAAATGAGAACACTATTAACGATTGTGCGAGCACTTTAACCCAATTACCTACTTCATTTGCACTCTTTAGAGTGTAATCTGATTAGATTACCTGAAAACTACGTTTAAAATCAATTAAATTAAGTTCAGAAGTGATTATATTTTAAAAAATGTATTTCTTATTCCATAACGAATATTTCTTATTCTTATTTCTACATTTCGATATTATAAAGCAAAATTTCTTGAAATCTCCTAAAGTGTTATAATAATAAATATTCTGTGAAAGTAACAGATCATAAAATAGAGACTTACAGCTCAGTTAAATGTAAAATTAAAATGGGTAAATGTGATTTTTAACATTGTTTTAAATGTTCTGAAAAAAATTATAGCTTTCCTAAGAGGAATGAAACGTTGCTAAAACTCATGGCAGAACATACTTAAAATTACTACGCGATGCATTTCATGCATTCGGGAAAGCACGGGATATAACATACGAAAACCTACATAGCAACTTACAAGTCAAATTAATATTTCTATTTGTTTATTGTAAGATTTTTTTAACTGTTCGTGTTGTAGTGCGATCTTACACTAGGTCATTTAAAACTGTTCTAATAAATTTTGCTATATGCATCTCTCAAGCAACGTTGATATTTAAGTTTAATATATACATAAAAACATTGATATTTATGTTTAATTTTTTTTTACCTTCTCGGATATCTCTAAAGAGAAGCAAATTTATTAAAAATTAAAATGTATACATTTTGATAAAACAGATTCTCGAAAAGTTAATACAAACGACTGTTTTTTTCAAGTAGCATTCTTAAAATATTTATAAAATGAATTACTTTCATTTTTTCCTCCTGCATAAATCTACTATCACTTTCCCTTTATGAGATCAAGCCTCATTGGACACGCTTGTTTTTAAACCTGGAAAATTTATGTCGAGTGCTATATCGAGAGGGTGAAAAAAGTCCCCATCGTAACAAATCTAAAAATCCCGATGTAGATGACCTCCCTTTTACTCTCCCCCATCTGCAGAGAGGAGTCGAAAACTGATTTTTTTTTTTTTTTTCCTTCGGTGGATATGATCGATTTTAGAATGCTTGAGCAAACAATGCAGATCTCATCGCCCTCATCTTTAGTTGCAGACCGCTGGAGACCCATGCCTTGTAAATCGTGTGTGATTCGACACCTTATTAAAAGATGAAAGCCGACTAAACAACCATTTAAAAGATGCGGTACTTAGTTGCATTTTATAACGCTATCTATTTTGGTGATTTTTTTAAAAATTTTTATTTCTTTCTTTTTTTATTATTTTTCCCCCGCCTTTCGAATGGTTCATGAAATTAATTCGTTTCCTCTTCTTTTCTTGCTTCGCGCTTTTCTACTGAATGGAACGATAGCTGATGAAAACCGCAAAAGTGGTGAAATTGAAATTTCAGCAATCGTAGATACATGCCACTGTTAAGATTTATAAGTTATGATGGCCATTTAAATAAACTGAAAGCAGTTATGAAAAAAATACTCACTTTCATATAAGCGCATCAGTTTTCATCAGCATCATAAGGTATAAATAACTGCTATTCGTTAACAGACAACCTAGCACATAAAAATATTTTATTAAAGCAAAACGTAATAAAACGCCCGCTGGTAAAAACATATCTTAGCAAATTTATTGTTTTGAAAATATTATTAGAATCACATTTCAGCATCATTACTTATTTTCCGAAATGACAAAAAATTTTTATTTATTTCCCAAAAGGAGAGAAATATTTTTATGTAAACTTTTACTAATCTATAATTCGCATCAAATTTTTTCAAAAGGAAAACATAGTTTATTGAATCATGTAATTTCATCAACTTAATTAGTGCAAAATTACGTACTTTAATTAGATGTTGATTACTATTCAGCGGACGTTTAATTGCGTCTCTTTCCGTTTCATCAGCGCAAAGTAAAATTTAGAGTTTCTAAATGAGAGATCTATATTACTGAAGTCCATTGTTTAACTACTAGTTCCGTGTGAATCAGTCTAGTACAAATTGGCTGTTAGTATATCCTTATTCACACATAAAGGTTTTCAAATAGGAAAAAAATGACTGCTATTTCGCAAATTATTTCCCAACTAGTCATCGGTTGCCTTTGTTTTGAAAAATTATGCTATTATACCAGAAGATATGGAATTAAACTTTTATAAATCTTTATTCTCGATAAATTGTAACTTTTCAATTACTTTCTTTGACTATGATCATTGAAGTATAAAATGGAAAAATTCTAAGATCTTACGAAAGGATTGTTGGTGTTAATGAATATCAGCGGAAAGTGAAAGCTTAAAGCCTGTTATCAAAAATTTATCTCCCACCATTAGAAAATACAATCATAAAATCTAGGAAATACAATCATAAAAGTTGCAAAATTATGAAATTTTACATCATTTTTTATCATGAAAATGCACGGAAGGCATTCGTTTGCCGAATGGTTAAATGTGTTCGTTAATTTAGTAGACTACAAATTAGATATGTAAGATCTCTCACTGTAGTATATGAATGGTTAAATGTCTCTCGAATAGTGAATTTTAGACTTTGCAAACAAACATGACAGACAGACTACCATCTTAATGAAGCAAAGCACAAAGAACTGCTCAATAAATTAGTCTGCTTTAACATGCTGAGCTGAAAAACACATTCATTGCGAATAAAGTGAAAATATATTGCCTCAGAAAATAGTTTTTTATGTCCATTCCAATACATTTATTTTATAACAGATTCGCGCAAAAGTGGATGCACAGTGGTATAAACAAGAATTATCACTCAAGAGCTATTGCCAATAAAATAGACTTTTATTCAGCTTCTTTACATAAAAATGTGGAATTTTTTATCAGTACGAACTAAATGCATCTGTTTACTCATTAATTTATCATTTGCTTTGGCAAATAACTTATCAATGGTTTTGTATGATGTTTGATTATTCTTTCTATCGCTTTCTGAGCACTTTTCCATCATAAAAAGATGTAGGTAAATTGCCTCACAGCTTTATATTTGAAAACGCATTATTACAAATTTCTGATTTAAAAGTGGTGTTCTGAAGAGAATGCATGGAATTATAAGCTCTAAAGTAACTAAATAAAAAAATTTTAAAAAATTGGATTAAAGTTTCATATCCTTTTTTCACAATAACTTAAAAATATTGTTTAAAAAAGTTGTAAGACTTGTTAAGATTTGAAAATTTGATTGGCTGTTTAACTTACGGTTGCAAGAATTTTTATGGAAAAGTATAATTTGCCTATTTTACAGCAAAATTTGCATCAGTGCTCGTAAACTAAAATCTTATATTATTAATGAAAAGCAAATTCAAATACTTTGCGCTTATTTAAAGCTGATCTTATATTTTTGCCTTCAGTAAACTAAATTAAAAATTTTAGGCCATAAAGTATTTCTCTAGTTCATATTACGTATAAACATAATAACATTCAAAACGCAATCACTCTGACATTAAAAAGCATTACTGAAGAGTCACAACTAATTGAGTCATTACCCGCAAACGATGCTTGCGTGTAGTTCATATGCAGCTGAGAACTTTTTAATGATAAGAAATAATCCGCAATCAAAGACACTGTACCAGCTCTCTTTTCTTTGTAAGTCATCCGTGATGAAGCTAAGATGTCAGGCATTGCGCAATTACATGGATTTTCTATCAGATACTCTTTGTCACTTACGCTTTCTTCCAGTTGCGGTGTCATTATACACTCCGTTAAGATTGCAGTCGCCCATGCGTTGCAACATCAACGTCTGTCGAATGTTGAGTGGAATAACAAGTTGAAACCATGTCTGAAAAACATGCAGGACAAGTGGTCGGTTAATAATAATGGCATGATTAGATCATAAGAAAGCATTTTTTTTGTTTCTTTTCATTGTAATTTGACTTAAGAGTCAAATTTGAATGCAAGTTGGTCGACAAAACCTTAGGATTTTCTGTTGAGATAAACATTTCTGGTTCAAGGAGACTTTGCAATCAATGTTTATTTATTTAATGGAATTATAGAATTGGAGATTTTCATCAATCTTATAAAAATTCTATGTGTGTTTGGTCAAATATCTTTGGGTATGTACTGAGTTCCTGCTCTAGGTGAATCAAAATTGTAGAACTTTAAAAATAGTGCTACAGACAAAAAAAAGTGTTTCTTTAAGAAATACAAGCTGTTTTTTGAAATCAAAAGAGAAATTTCAGTGGCTTTCTGAGTCAGAACTTTCACAGGCAGATTATTATGTCTTGGTTGAACACAGTCGCCATAAACTAAAGGGAAAAAAAATGATGAACTAAAATGCAGCAAAAATTAAATTATTCGGGAAAAAATAGTTTTTGGAACATATTCATTCGTGTTGAATTTTCATGAATTTGTTGTAATGTAAAATAACCGGTAACTTTGCTTACTAAATAATCAGAAATTAAATTCCTCCATTCACAATAAATATTTTTCGCATTTTTCAAGTACCCTTTCTATAACAGAGATAGTAATATATATATATGAATATTTTTTTGAATTAATGACACACGGATGTAAATTTTTTGTTCAAAATCAGCCTTCTAAGCCTAGCTTCTAAGCCTAGGCGAAAGTCAAACTCTGAGTCAAGTACGAATTTTATTTTTAACAATTTAGTGAAACCTATTAATACATATAAAAAAGTGATACCCAACTCAGTATTCAAGTTTATGCTCTCGAGCAACTATAAGTCATAAAATTATAGTTCAGATTGTCTCATAGTAACTCTTGTGAATATCTTTATGAGTTTTGTTTGCATCTGAAGCATTTTAACCGTCTGCCGTTTCGTCCGTTGAATTTTTAAGCAATATTTTGCAATAATTATTATCATAAAATATTAATAATTAATGAATGCTTTTTTATAGGCATAATTTTTTTTCAGCAAATGGGCTTGTTCTCATAGGTTGCCTGGCATTGCAATGATTCAATGGTTTCTTCATTCTCATAGCTCAACTTGTTATTTAGATTTGAAATTTAGCCCTAATTATCGTTATTTAGATTTGAAATTTAACGTGTATGTACATGTTCATTTATTTTTAGAGGGGTTTATGAGCAGTTCAACAACTATCATTTCAATTGCCTTTAAGGTAAGAATACACAAAGGGTTTACTACACTTCAGATTAGAATGATACGAAAACTAAACCTTTAAATCTGTAATCTTGAAAAATGGAAGAAGAATCTTTTTGGTCGATTATGTAATTAGTTTTATTTAAATGTTAAGTTACACTTTTTTCTATGTAAATTTTTATGTTTTTTTTCTATGTAAGTTATTTTACACTTTTTTCTATGTAAATATCCGCATTTAAAAATTTTAGTATTTGGAGGAGCATCGAGCAGTAAAAACTGCAGATGGCAAAACTTTTAGAATTTAGGAAAGGTAATGGGCACCAGAATTTATGGGTGGCAAAATTTTCAGAATTTAAAGAGGTAATGCTGTTGTTGTCTTATCAATGTATTTTATGGAAGAATGGTTTCCAGAGCCTCAAGGAGGTTGGACTTCTACTTCCACCCCAGTTTCGAGGGGCAGCACCACAGGGGGTAGTCCGAGGGTCTCCCACCCCTCTCCCCCTACCACCAACGAGAGGACTTTCGGCTGGCCATATATTTAAAGTGCCTTATGCTGCAAAAACATTATACATTTATAAACGTCCATACCTTCTTCGGGATACGATTTCAGACCCTTCTGTACTGCGGTAGGCTTCCCTAGCCACTATACTGTCTGGGAGGCTTAGGGAGGTAATGGGCAGTATAATTTAGGAACCTGCATAGATTGCTCCGGCAAAATTCACAGCGTCGTATCTGTCAGAAGCTGCTATAAAATAGCGTTATAAGTTCGGTTTTTGGAGATCTAGGCAGCAGATCTTCCGCATTCATTCCCATTTCCATACCCAACATAGGCATATATTCAATAGCAAGTCCCACCAGCGGCCGAGTGGTCAAGTCGCTGAACACTAGTAGTTCGGTCAGGTGTTCGAACCCGACAAACGGGCTGGCTGCATGGGTGTTTTAGTGCTTTTGTATAACTTGTATACGAGCCAGTTTCCATTAAAATGTCCTTCATGAAGGCATCCCTCCCCTTAGGCAGATAGCCCTTGACTTCTTTGTCATAATTAAATAAACGAAACGAATTGCCATAATTACATAAATGAACGAAATTCAATAGACTGGAATGCCTTTAGTTTTACTATTTAATGAACCTGAATACAAACATCATGACATCAAGCAAATGTCTTAACGGGACTGTGTAAAATATCTTCATGGTACATTTCTAATTATTCCTTTTGGATAGCTGAATGTTCCTAAAATTGCATTCAATTTCTTATTCACTTAGGCTTCATTCAAAAGCGCTGCAAATCTCTCTTTCTCTATTTATGATGTATAATACTCTATAATAATATATTATAGCAATAAAATAATAACTCTATAAGAAGTGTGTATTACGAAGAGAGTCGTAAACAATGATTAGGGTATGCTTTATGGAACAATGGGATATAATAGGCAATTTTTTTCGTGATCGGGTTGTGATTATAACAGTTAATATGAGCTGAATTTACTTTTGTATCATATTTTGGAATTTATAATGTGCAAATGTTTTAGATTTTTATCCTCACCAGTTCAGATCAAACGCTGTTTCAGATACTTACCGTTCTTACTAGTATATGCTGAAATGGACATTTATTGAAAGGAAGAATGGGTATTGTCTGCTTCCTGCGATAATTCTCCCAATCATTTCTGTTCTACCATATCATGGCGAAACATACTGTATGAAAACATAGTACATAAATAATGCTGCTCACATGTTTTGTTTGTTTGCTTGCTTAGTGTAGCGTAAAGAGCCAAAAAAGAAGTTACTCTATAGCATATAAGGAGAGCAACGTGATATACTGAATAATGTGAGCAGGGCGCTTGAGTTATCACAGACATTTTCAAATTGTCACTTTTATGTTCAAATTATTCTGTAAAAAAATAATATATTACCAGAGACTTTGAGTTTTGCAAGGAAAATATCAAGATATTAATCAGTTTCGCTTTAAATATGATCCGGGGCTAAATAATTTCGCGTAAATAGAAAGGTCTCCCTTTCTTATTTCTGTCACTTTGACGAATTATCTTCTCCAGTTCAGTTATTTCAATGAATGAGAAAAGTGAGTAATTATCAGCGCAGTTGTCCATGAAATTAATCAAGGTTTAGTCTGTAGGTTATTTGCTTTGTAGCTGATTTCGCTCTAGCAGCCATGAAGTCTAAACCTTTAGTATCATACTACCCTCCCGCAAATTTTAGACGTATTCTCATTCTGTCAAGTCAGGACTGACCCCACCTGGAGCTGGCCGGTTGAGTGACGGTTGTGTCGTATGACAAGTACCACCTGTCCTTTTTTTGCTAGGGAGTGTTTGTGATAAATGGCAAGACTCAGCATATACCCAACGAATGGGTTGCTGCTACTGGTCAAAAATCACTGGAGCACAGATTTAAAGGCGTTCCTATCCCTCCTGCATGCAGTTTTTGAAGTTTCCTGGATGCAGCTCTTTATATGAAAAATTAGAAAATTTGAACTGGTAGACATCAATAGAGCCGTTCTCAAGTATCCCTTTCGCGATGGTGACAACTTTTGAAATATCTCATATTTCTTTTCTGCCGTCTTCAGACATGGAAATAAGCAGACAGCCGAAAGTGAAATTCGGCACTATTGAAGCAAAACACAAACAAATATAATAAAAACAGAAAAAATACTTTCCTATTCCGTGATCATAAATTTATTTCATGGGCAGCATAAAAAATTAAAAAGTTTGTTTTAAAAGCAAACAAATTTAATGATGCATATATGAATTCTAAATCATCTTGATCATGTCTATATATAAACGGACATGATAATGAAGTAATTAGAAAGAGAGAAATGGTAACGTGCATTGACATAATATAAGTAAAACTTAAAATATTGTAGTTTCCAGGGTCAAACAGCATTTTCGTTTTCAGTTTTGAGTACTATCCGGCAACAAATAAACTACTAGTAAGGTGAAAAGTCTAATTGAATTTTGTTGCAATATCCAAATAATTCGTACAAGTTAAAATATCATCAATGTGAAGTAATGCTAAACTAAAACACCACATTAATGTGCTTGCTAGTAGATGAAACTGCAGTAGCTGTGATTCATTATCCCTGCGCACAAAAAGCTGCATTTATTGCAACAACACTCCTTTTATTATTGAACCTTGTAAATAATCTGTCGTAAGTATAAAATATAACGATTTAAGAACTGCCTTAAATGTAATATAACGTATTAAACCTCTGTATAATTAATGCTATATTTATTAAAATTTCGGAATATATTCGCAAAACTCTGACTTATATCGTAAGCATATTTAATTTTGCTTAGTATGAAATATCTGCGGATGATATAAACCTTTACCCGTTTAATCTACAGTCGAATATTTTACTGAATTTAAATTTATATTACACAGTTTACCATTTTATTCATTTATTTTCAAGTATAATATTTTATGTCAAGCAAGCTCTACAAATATTCTGAAGTAACAACAAAAGTTGTAAAACAACTGCGTAAAGATATTCTAGACTCCTTGTTTAAAAGGGCAAGGGTTTAATTAGAAATTTGTATTATTGCATCTGCCATTCTAGAAAACTCATGAATGAATCTAAATCTTAAAGTGTTCTCTTAACATAATACACCATTTACATTTCTCTTTCATTCCTTTCAACGAGATTCGTTCACATATGACAGTGATTGATAATGATCATTCTTTAAAAGGATTCCAGTTTCAAGATATTACTAAGCATTCTGAAGAACACAGGAAACAAAGACCGCAAATACTAGAAATCTGAAGTATAGTTCATGATGCTTAATACATAGTTTATATATTTTCTAACTTAAAGAACTTCGGTAAATCTGATAAACTGCGCGAAATATACAAATAATATAAAAGGCATTACACTGCATCATTGATTAAGTAATTTTCTGCCATTATATCTGTTTCCACATAGATGCTAAATTCTGCTGGCAGGTAACATTTCCTGTAATTATAACATATAATGCGTATGCATCAGCATTCACCTACTCGCAAATCTATATTTGTTTGTCTCTAGTTACATCTCTTTATCTAAATGTACATCTATCGGAATTGCATTACATGCAGTGTAAGGCAGAAGGTATTAGATGTTAAATCGAGTAAAAAAAGAACACCCTGTGTGCCTTTATCTTCTCTGAAGAAACCACGTGAAAGGGATGACGGCAGAATTTTGTTCAACATATATCTGATAATATCTTTCTTTATCCTGCAGGCTATCTAGTAGTTGCCTGAAGACATCTGCTTCTACTCCTCTATTCTAAGGCTTAATTTGAACTCCTGAGTTTCCGGTTGAAGACGTGCCGTGCAAAGAATGAAAGATACGGGACAACATTACGTTAAAACAGTCTAATCATAATTTTTGCGGTAAGAATTTTTTTTTTTTTAAATTAAACGAAAGTCTAATGATTGGCAAAAAAAAGTTTGAATTTACAAAGTACAAAGGTATTTGTAGCAAATAAGAAAATAAGCCCATATGGATTCATAATAAAATTCTATTATTGGAAAATGAGAATAGACATATAAATAGAATGATTATGGAGTTCTGTTAATATAATTTACCCAACTGAGCACTTATCATCATGCATAACCTGATAACCATTTTCTTCTACAATTATTTAGGCGTATACTTATATTTGATATTGAATTTATTTCACTGCATCTCAAAAACTCTTAAAGATAATCAACAATGTACCATTACCAATACACGAAATTTCTATCATTATTAAAAATTTATCTATGATAAGAATATTGAAACATTTTGGCTTTAGTACGTAAACACTGGAAACACTCTATGAAATTAAAGTTCCTTCTTTCTTATTCTAAAATAACAGTGTCTATATTTAGATAGCTATAGTCAGATAGCAAAAAAGTGATGGGTAATATAGATTTTTTGAAGACAGTATTAGGTATGAATACTTAACTATTAATGCCAAATTAATATAAAATTTAATTTTGTTACCACTTAACCGATAACTTGGTTTATCTAGTATATTCTAATATATGAAATTTCGGTGCTTGTGTCAAAAATGGAAAATCTTGATGTCAGTCGAAGCTGCATGTTGGAATTCAGTTTCTGCAATTAGTTATTTATATCACTTGAAAGGTAGCAAATATATATATAATATATATATATATATATAAAATCATTACAAGTAAGGAAGTTAAGCAACGTAAATGAATAATTTATGTTGTCATTTCTTTTTATTCTGAAAAGCATGCCTTTATTATATACATAAACTTTAAAATATTCTGCGATTTACTGAATCCCCCCCCCCAAATTTGGCTTTCCTACTGACTATAGCTGTCGACTGATTTTTATAAGAGTAAATGCAAATGTAAAGAAGTAATAATGTGCTGTACAATAATGTAAAAAGCGGATATTATCTATGTGAAAAGTATATGGAAAAAGCGGATAGTAGCTATACGCAAATGTAATTTTATTCGAATGCAGTAATCTGGAAATATAACTAGCGATTTTACTTTGCCTTTAACCCACACACTCAGTAACAACGATAACATATATGGAATGTGACAGAAATTATTTTAAAATACACTATTGTCAATATGTCAGGGATTTTGTATAATAAAATGCTAATTAAGTGGCTCGCGAACAACTGAAGTGAGGACAAACATACAAAGGTTAGGCGTGGATCATTTATTTAGTTCATTTTATTTAAAATTTGATCATCAAATATCATTTTTTCCAGTGCAAATGACAGCTGCAGCTAATATCTCGTTTAGCCAACCTGCACTCTTCTGGAATTCCGCTTAAAGGAAGAAATGGAGATTAAGAATCTCAAAATCTATACTTATTAAAAAAAAAAAAAAATCCGAAAGGTAAAATTTAGTTCAACAGCAATATCGCAAAATATTTTAAAATGAGCATATCTTTAGTATTTCGGATACACAGTTTCGCGCGCTGGAGATAATTTTTTTTCTTTCCGTACAGTGTTGCCATTGCTCGCTTTGAAATCGTTTAGTTTGTTAACCAAAAATTCGGTGAAGTGTTACAAAATAGGAAATCGATAATAAAACAAATTTCAAATTCCAAATTAGGGCTTCCACATGCCCATATTCTATAGAAGATTACGTTATTCAAATTTTGATGGCTCTAGGTACCGTCATTTTATCATAATGCAAGAAACATACATACATTTATGCAGATTCTTCATTATTTAATTTCTTTAATACAGGGCGATAATATTTAGTGGCTGCAATTTGAAAAAAGAATCTGGCATTCAGAGTGAATCAAAGCAAAATCGCAAAACGAAAACAATAGCCCTTCAGGGACAAAGACCCTTTGGACTAAAAAATTCACAGCTTCATTCTTTGGAACTCATTACTTAAGTTGTAAGGAAAACAAGTGACTTAAATATTGTACGCTAAACTGGGAAACTGTAAAACTAATGTTGTTTAACACATGACTTTCATAATTACTATCGTCAAATAGTGACACGTATCGCTAGAAAGCAGCTCTGACAGTTCCATAGTTCTAATAACATAGATACGTAAATTGTGATGCGTATTTTTGCTTAACAATGTAATGCATACTTATTTCTGCTCTTGATTCCGCTATTTACAGACTCCGCTAATTAATAGTTTGAATACTCTGCAGATATTCGTAACGTCGTTCAGTGAGATTCGATGTTTATCATTAATGCAGCCTCTTGGAGATTCATGTCTTTTCTGCTGTCCCGGTCTATCAATGGTTGACTAAGACCGCTGAATCTTGGTTGTACGACCCCGGCTCGAGTCGCGGCGAATAGACTGGTAGAATGGGTTTTTCCCACTATTGTAAATATGAGCTGATTTCCCTTAGAAAATGAAAAGATCTTTCCCCTTATACAGATAACTCTCGTATGGTTTACCGTATTCAAACAGACGATGTTTCTGCTATCCCGATAGTCGCTACCAGCTCTAAAATTAGCATCGGCCTGTCAGTAAGTCACAGAAACATAGTCATCTGATGACGATTAACGGACGTGTTTTAAAATCATTATGCGCATAGCATAATTAAAAGAAAATCTTCCATTACTGGTAAAGCTTGCCGTAGCACGATATTTCAATTTATAATTGAATTTTTAAAAGAAAACTACTGCTTGCTCGAACACATGCTTCATTAAGATAACCCAAAACCGCAGTTCGCCATCCAATTTAATAAACTTACTTATGCACGAAACTTTTACTTAGCCTATTTATGCAATGAAATATGTTATTTATTTATTGCCTTAAAATATTTAATCCGTATATTGCAATGCTAAGCGTTACGGTATACTTTTTTAATTACCAAAATATGTTATTTACAGTATTATTTATTTATCGGAAAAAAATGCTGCTTATATAATTTGCAGAGAATTCCTTTTAATTCCGAAATGCAACTAACAACAGTGGGAAAATAAAGACATCAAAATACCAGTTTGGTTGACGCCATTCTATTGCAAAACATTCGTATACTTTAATAATATATTTATTTTCCGATTGCCAGCACAACATTTTACTTTGCTATCAGTTCGCTCAACCGTAGGGATAAAGACTCCATTCATATAAGGGGTCCCTATTTTTCATTTTAACTAATACTAGGATACCATTGTCGAACTTCAGGAATTGCATATTCAACAATGAATGGGGACCCGTATTGTTAATACGGTCTATCATTAACACATTCACACGTTGTTAAAACTCCAGTCCTTGATTCACACTATCGGAAGATGAAACTTCTGAACTGATATTTTTCCAATAGTATATGTACTCTGCTTTAGAATTTTTTTTCCTATTCTTATTATTTTGTTCTTTCCTTTTTTTATCAGGCGTGTGTAGGGGATTTCTTTTTCTCTTTTTTTTTCTTTCATTTCCCGCAGTCTTTTCTTGCTTTGTGCACAATACCGTACTATATCCAATTCTCACCCTGCATCGAATAGCCCCACTATCTCAGATACCTCATTTTCTACGACTGTGAATGACCTACGTACAGCCGTTCAGAGGGAAAAGCGCACAAATTACAAGGATCATGCTAACGGTAGATGAATAGGAAACTTTAGCTTCTGATGAAACCGGTAATCAATTGCCACCCACGAAGAGGATCGCAGGAAGAAAACAGTTCTTCATTCTGGTATTTTCTAAAACAGATGGAAGCTTCGAAATGCGATCCAAGATACATTTTCCAGTATGCACAGTTCTTTTTTTTTTTCTTCGTACGTAATACTAACAATTGGTCTACATTTTTTAAAATTTTTACAAATCTGTTTATTTAATGATATTTTGTTATTAATTAGCTTTGTCAGAAATTGTAACTTTTAAAACTTAATTAATGCTGTTTTGATGAAACTGGTTCCACTTTTATAACGGCTAAACATTCATCCTTTCGCGATTTTTGATCGATTTCTTTATGCGCGATGTCCCATTTTATTAAAGGGATACGTTAATCGCATTGTTTCATATTATATTTTGCTTAAGCTGTTCTCTATCAGATCTACAAAAATTACATCTGTAATAACAGAACTCAAGCACTTTTTCTCTCTTTGCAAATATATATCTATATCTATATCTATATCTATCTATCTATCTGTATATATATATTTTTTTGATAGATAGATAGATAGATATAATGTCAAACTAACGATTCTAAATAAAGATCTGATGCAAAGAATCTTTTGAACGAAAATTTGATGTTAATGAACATACTGACGATGTATTTGTAGATGAATCCTGAATAATAGAGGTAGTTGAGGTCATTTGCTTAAATGAAAGATTGGTCGGAAAAGAAGTACGTCGCTAGTCAGGTAGTTAAGAAAGGTTAAATTTGATCGTTTTTATTAAACTAGTAATGCATTTCAACTTTGCCTTTTGTCTCTGATTGGTTAATTTTTCCTCAAAGGATGATATAGACCACATATTCCTAACGAGACATTAGTATTAATCTCAGAAATTAAGAATGATGTAAACTAAAAGATTTTAATTAAAAGCAATATATTATTTTTTTAATTGGAATTTATAATTTCTTATTACATGAAGTTCGGAAAACGAAGATCTCAAAATGCCCGTCATGAGAACTAACTGAGTATGTGTTATAAAATGAACTTCTTATTTAGCATTCATCTGTTCTGCCTATGAATACTGAAAATATCGTCTTAAAATAATGGATCTGTATTTGAAACACATTGTTAGAGCAACAGCTTTACACCTAATTCAATTTAATTTTTTTAAATTTAAATCTTGATTTGAATTTTTTTTTAATTCTCATTGCAGCATTATGAAATGTTGTTTCTCGACTGCCTAGCAACATGCTAGGGAGACACGCTGACGAAAAATTGTGCTTACTTATATAAGGAATTTTTTCCCGTCTTTCCTCTCAGTTTCATGGTGTAATTAGAAGCAAGTCCGGTTATCATTCCCTGGAAGCGCATTGGGAATATTAATGATTATTTCTTAGAAATAAACTTAATGACTCTAAAAGGGACAACCGAACAAAAATATGGTGGACAAAAATTCGTCATCACCTGAACTTGGCAACTTATTCCTCCCATCCCCAATTTCTTCTTAAGTGGGGGAGTATGTAAGGAATTTTTCTTGTTCTTACTGCGTGTCTCCATGATGTTGTAATTGAAAGAATATCGGGATAGCAGCTGGGAAGCTGGAGTTTGAATCCTGGCGAGATCGTTTCCGATGTGCTATGTTTCCTGCTACAAAATAAACTTAATGACTCTAGACTTGCTTTTGCATTTCGAACTATGTGTGAAAAAAAAAAAAAGAGGGCAGGATTAAATCAGGCTTCATGATCATGAGACTAAGTACATGCTGAAAGTAAACAGCAGTGTCGATTGTTTTCTTGCAACAAAAATAAACTACTGATTTCGAATGAAATTACTTTGAAGCATTGAAAAATATTGGAGAAATGAACTTGCTTATAAACTGTAACGCGAATTTCTAACAAAGTTTAAATCTTGAGAGGTAGAAATTAAAAAATTTAAGGTTAATTTAAACTAAATGAGTTTTGCTTACTTATAGAGTATGCTTATGTAATAGCATAAATGCTTGTTCTTGTTGTAACAATACATTAAAAGCGAAAATCTAGACTTAATAAATAGAAAATCAGCTGTTTATCTAGAATTCCTAAATTAATATGTTCTTATTCTTCTCACTGTGTAAGGTATTTCCTCTTAAATATTGAATTTGATTCTAAGCCTGGTTTATCGATTACTTGACTAAAGCAAAGCACATGAGAACTAACTATCTGCTAGAAAAAAAGCTTCGTAGAGGAGCTTCTGAATGAAACTGTCTCATATTCACGTTAATCACGGGAAAAAAAAATACCCAAGAAAACAACTTTACAGTCAACTTGTTTGCCAGAATTGAAACCCGGGTACTAGCACCCAATCATCTTATCGGCTTGGTGAACGGTGGGCTTGATTCTAAAGCTATGTCCTGTGATATGACATTTCAATCACAGTTAAGCATATACTCCGATCCAGCGAACTTGAACTAAACCATTAAAACTAAACTTAAACATTTATTGGTTAAAAGTAAGAAGTAGCACGAAAGTGTGATCATTTAATTTTTTAAGAGTTCTGATTATGATGAAACTGTGGCAATGGTTCAAGCTTTCACCATTTTAAGGTGATACGCTGCAGTCAATCAAAGCAAAGCATTGAGTGCATACCTGATTTTCCCACTTTTTGAAAGTTTAATGACGGCTGTTAGCATGTGTTCGCGGATCGTTGGCATAGTATTTGATAATTACAAAACACGTATATTGTTTGTTTATTCTTCATAGTTATGCTTTGATTTATGCATGTGCATTAAAATTTGTGTATTTATACAACGAAACATATAAAATTGCTATTAAACGAAATTACAGTAACTTTTTAATGTTTTTGTTGGCGTGGAACGCGCCTAGCGGTGGGTTTAATCACATTTTAATCTTTTTGTTTGTGCGGTTATATTTAACGTAGCTGAATAGAACTCTGAAAATAAATTCACCAGTATTCCTAAGGTAGAAAGATTGTTCATAACCTATTGTGCATTTCCGTAAATATAAGTACTGCACTGTACGCATTCTACCCGGAAACAGTTCTGCCCGGAAACTACAGGAAAAGATCCCTTTTTTACATGAGTATAAATGCCTCTAGGATATACATAGATATCCTTTTTCTGCATGGCTTTTAGCAAATCTGTATACATTTCTATATTCACACGTAATGAACATAGAATGTTTTGTGATTTAGCTACATAAGAATGCGAAAGATAAGCAGAAGTACAAGTAAATAATCCATTTAATTAAAAGCTAAAAAAAAGTCCTGTCAGCATCAATATTGGAACATTGGTTTAATTACATTAAAGCCACAGCTTAATTCAGTCTTCTAACTAATAACAGTAATACGAAGTTGATATTATTTTGAGACTCACGGGATCTAACCAAGCACTCAACTTTCAAAATTAAAGGTAATTCTGCTGCAGTAAAGGCAACAATAAAGGCAATTTAATATGTTACTGTGCGATCCCACGATATTAAGAAGAGTAATACAGGAAAACATGTCTGACGCATCTTATACATTTATAGTGCTTTTAATATTAGTTTATGAAATAAATATAAAATGTTACTTGCATAGAAGTGTGAACTTCCTTATATTTAGCAGAAATTAACAATAAAAATTAATAAAAGCTACTGTTTACGTTGTTGAAAAATAATCGATTTATTCAGCTATCCCATTTTCTCCTCGAAATATTTATTCGCGAAGAGATTTTGAGTGATTTGTAATTAAGATCATTAATTATAGCTTGAAAGCATCGCAAAAATTATACACGGCTGCTTGAAATGTTTAAAATTTCCCTTGCTCATCAAGCAGGCACATTTTTACAGCTAAGTGATTTATTTACCGATATGCAAAAGTAATCAATTTAACCTTCCATAATTAATTGCTCAGTGCATGAATATTGGGAAAATGACCTGTAACTTTGCAGCTTTCTAGAATATCATGGGACGTAGAAAATTTACCATTTCTTTACCTTTTATTGCTGCTCTAAGCCTATCGTAACGCGCTTTCAAGAACTAGCATTTCTTAATCCATAATTAACCAAATTTATGCTGCTTTAGAATATGCTTCCCTTTAAAAAAAAAATAAATAACAGAGAGAGAGAGAGAGAGAAAGTTTCAGCCATTTTAGAATCTGAAATGGAAATATTATGAATATGTGAGAAGAAGAATGTTTACTACGTAAGTCAAATTCTTATATAAATTCGACAATTTCTTTCTGAACGTAACCACATAAATTAAAATATCGAAGGCAATGAACCTTATCTTTCAAGCTATATAAATGTTTTCAATCGATAGAGTTACAGTAAATATGTGCAACAAAATCTACCTGAACATGAAGATTTTCTCGTCTTCAATCTTGTCAGATTGCCTTGCATTTTAACCAGCTAGGATTTATTCTTCTATATTTCTTTAAATTAAAATAAAAATAAAAATGAAAATGCAGAGGATATGAATTTGAATATTTGATTGTGACTTGTAAAAGCTATATCGTAAACATTTAGATTGAACGAATTTTTTATTTAAAAAAAAAAGAGGGTGTATTATTTCATCAGTTTTGCTTTTCAAATTTTCCACTTTTTTCATCTCAAATACTTAAACTCTCTCTTAAACAGAGCAAGCTTTTACAACATCAGGGGGGGGGGAAATGTTGTGAGAAAGAACTTCCAAATGAATACGAAACTACTTATAAAACGTATCTTCGCTCACATTCTTAATGTTGAGCTTTGACTAAAAGTGATGCTTAGATAGAACACATTTAAAAATCTCAGTGAATTTGACCTTTAAAAAGAAGTCAAATTCAAACACAAAAACTTATGAAAGTACTTGATATATTTTTTAGAATCCGTGTAGTTAATCCAAGGAAAGGGAATGTCCATACAGCATTGTCTAGACGAACAGAGATATTATTTACATTTTGGACATTTAATAGGGAATGCGATAATTCAGGCTTATTAAAGAGTTTTAAAAATTGGAAATAAACATGCGATACGAAGCATAAATAAAAAAAAATATTTCATTTTATGCTAGTATATTAGGGTTTCTTATCTCCATTTCTTCAAATACTAAATCCTTTTGTCTAATCTTGAATTACCTGTAAAAATTTATTAGTGACTTAATCATTTAAGAAGAAAATCGAGTAGAATTATAGAGGATGTAAATATAACTTGAAAAGGGAAGGTAATGTCAGGTTTACATCAGGGTTTAGTCATTGCTCTTCACAATTTGCGAGTGAATTTGGAAAAGAAAAAAAAAAGAAAAAGTTATTTTTAGATGTTACTTTATTCATTTGTTATTCTCCTCTCCCTGACATTTCGCTATGGAACTTTCTTTCGATTTCTTATTCAAAACCAATGTGGTTAGTATTGTGCGGTAGGTAGAGTAATGGCAGTATTTTTATACGTGGGTGACTGACTATCTTTGCTGGTGATTTCAGCAGAGGGAGAGTAAAATCACACATAGGAAAGAGAACGGGGGAAGATTCTGAGTAATGCATTTGCGATTAGTTCCCCCTTCTGATCAATAAAACGCGAATGACAATGTATTCCTAGTCATCGATCCCTCTCGCTTAACCCTGAGGAGATACGCCTGGTTGTTAGAAAGTCGGAACGTGTCGAGGCGTGATGAAAATGTATTTCAACCATAAATGTGCGAGTAAATATTTGCGGCTTCTTCCGCTTTAACACATTTGGGGGAGTAACGAAGGGGTTGTAAAAGAATGTTAAACAATGGGTAAGGGGATGTTTTCACCAATATACGGTCTCTCCATCACCCCGCTTTTTTTTTTTTTTTTTTTTGTCTCTTGATAAATACTCGCGTATTTATTTATGATCATAATAATAGTGTTACCAATTAAGAGGACTTCAATTATGTAAAGCACAACAGCTTTTATTTTAAATGTAATAAAAGAAGAGCAATTTAGTCACTCTAGTTCTTCCTCTGGAAAGAGAATTTTATTTAGTATAAAGCTTTCTTACAGCAACAACCTGCTCTTTAAAATGTTTATTTAGGGAAATGGTTTCCAAAGTTTGGATTGCGCGAAAATTATTGGTGAGTCTCAAAAGGTTCTGATATACGCATTTTCTTTATTACATAATTGTATATATAACCCAGTAACTATGAATTAGTTTATAATTGCCAGCGAAAAGTTAACAGTTATACCTGTTTACTCTTACTTTCATTACTGCATTATTTTCTTTTATGAACCTCGTCCTCCACAAACCAGTTATATGCATGTGGAGCGAGAATTTCTGAGAAATGCTGATTAAGGAGATCTGATGTAATTTTACGTATTTTAATTTTACACATATAAATATATATATATATATATATATATATATATATACACACATAGACACATATATATAAACAAAAGTTTAGAAAAGAAAACAAATTAAATGTATTATTTAAGTTATACAGTAGGTTGCAAATTTAATTAAATAATAAAGAGATAATAATTAATCACTGCTGGATGGGTAATAATAGACTGTGTAGTTTAATAGCCAATTGCGCATAAAACCACGTCTTCTTGAATTTCTTTCGACATCTTGGAACATACACTTTGATTATTAACTTGCTTTACAAAATTTTAAGTTACTGGTCTACACAAGTATAAATTTTAACAAAATGTGTGTGTTATAAATGAATTAACTTGTAATAAATATCTTAAGGAGTCAGGTACACTTAAAATGTCAAAACATCCCCAAAATAAAGCACATTTTAAAGCGTAATATGCTTATACTCGTAACTGGTTTATGAAATTTTGTACGTTTTTTTTTTGATACCCTAAATAATGTATTTACTATTTTTATTTTATATTCCAAACATTTAAATATTTTAAATAAAATGCTCTTTTTGTCACCCACATAATATTTTAATATATGCTGCACGCTGATCTATATGAACAAATCAGTATTTTTAGATGATTTTTTTTCTAAAAATAAAAAATAATGTAGAATTAAAATATACTTTAAAAATAATAGAATTATATATTTTTTAAATAACTTTTTTAATTTTTTGTAACTAAAAAATATCGATTATTTTATACGATAATTACAGGTAACGTCTAAAATTTTTTATACAGTAGGCCTCTTTTCTTTTCTTTTTTTTTTTGGTTTGTTTCGGACCAACCAAATCATGCTCGCAAGCAAGAAAAAATTATAGTTTTAAGAAATCTTAAATCAAAGATATAATTCCTTCAAATACTGTAAACGCATAATATTTTTTAAGAAATAAATTTTAAAATGCACTTATAAATAATGTTTGTAGGTATTTATATATTTCAACAATATAATTATAAATGCATGTTGTAATCATACAAAACATTATGATAAATTTTCGACATGCAGACATGTTCTTTTGTTCTTTTGCATGCATTCGACAACTAAAATTTTAAAACTTTTAAATTCTGCTTAAATATTTTCTGTAAGTCTTAGAACTATTTCATTTTGCATCGGCATCCACAATTTGCATTTTCCAGTTTTGCTTTAAACACACTTCCTCGTTGTCACTTTAGAATCTGCATTAACAAGAAACTGATGGTATCGATAGTGGGTTATAGAATTCCGCATGCTTTGTCTTTAGATGTTCCAATAACGGTGAAATTTATTTTGTGTAAATATTCTAAAAAGTTTCGGAAAAAAAAAACTAATAATGCACATGAAACATTCAGAACGAACATCAGAGTAGAAATGGACATCACTTCATGTCAATAAATCAGAAGTCATGTCAATAAATCATAAGGCTGATTGATTGTTTCTGCAGGTTCCGCGGAAGTGTCACTAGTTGTCCATAGCTGATTACACATGTTAGAAAATTTCATGTTTCTGCAGGGATTTTGTGCGCAAATTCCATCAGCGCAAAACTGCAGTGTGTGCAAGTGCCGCATCACCATAAAGAATGCTATACAAGTCATAGATATAGCTCTAAATTGTTAGTATTATGTGCAGATGCGCATATTACCGATAACTTTCTCTCTCTTTCTTTGAATGCATTTAAGAAACAATGACTCCATCGTGTAACAATAGACTGAAAGGTATTTGAGACATATCGTGACCATTTTATTTTGTCTTTATTACTGCAAGTAAGATTAGTGCATCAGTCTCAATCAAAGTTCATGTAATACTTATTTTTTAATTAAAATTTAAATAAAAAAATTTTAAAATTCATAACCTATGAAATTCAATTTGAAACTCTGTGTCATGTATTTCTAAATATCTTGCGCATATTCTTTTTTCAGACAAAGCCATTTTTAATTCTCCATATGCTTTTGAATTCTCATACGGAAAATATTTCTGCATTCATCAAACACTCAAAGCATTTAATTTAGGTTATTTTGCAGGACCACCTTCATACTTTGTAGAGTAAGATTTATTTACCTTACACAGTTCAGAAGATGCAACTGCATGTTTCCAAAATGAGTATGGCATCTGCAGTTGTAAAGAATATTAGGTTTCTAATCCTGCAGAGAAACGTGAAAAATCAACTATCTCTTCGACAGTAATGGAGCCATAAATTCCATTTGCTAGCTGGATATGCCCTGCAAAGTTTACAAGAAAAAAATGTCATAATTCTTTACATTGTAAAAGCGTAATTTGTAGAGTTTACGCTTGAACAATACTTTAAGCTGTTAAGATACAAAAGTCTATTATGTATTAAATTTATGTATTATTTCACGTGAATATCTATCATGTTCACATTATAAGGCATTTTTCCTTTCCTTCCAGCATGCCTTCGTGGTGTAACGGTAGCACACTCAGCGCTATTCGAGAGGTCCAAGGTCGAGTCTCGGGAAGGACATTGCTCATTTTTCATGTTTCCTGCTTTAAAATAAGGTAATGACTCTACAGCGGCGCCCGAACTAAAAGGTGGCAGACGATAATTCGTCACCACTAGGATTTGGCGATTTGGTCCTCTCATCTCCAGTCGCTCTTTAAAAATAGGAGTATACAAGACATTCTCTCACTCCTTTCCGCATGCCTTCGTGATGTAACTGGAAGCGCACTCAGCGCGTATTCGAGGGGTCCAGGGTTCGAGTCCCAGGGAAGGAATTGCGCATTTTTCACATCTTCTGCTTCAAAATAACCTAATGACTCTACAACATTATATGTATCTAATATAATATATCCTCCGGGTGAACTCTGTCTTCATTTCAACTTTGATATTTCCAAAGAAACCTTTTACTTATCACATATTTTTTTTTTCAGTTATCAGTAAAACGGCTTCAGGTAATTTTTTTAACGTTATAAATTCTCAAAGAAAGTTTTATCAGTTTAAGCATTTAACTTTGTTGTTAAGTCTTGAAACCTAAAAACAATTTGTTTTTTTTAATGAATTTTAATAGAGATTATTTATAGCGTCCATTCATTGTTTTTGGTCTCGTAGTAAGTTGCAATTTTGCAAATTATGAATTACTTTCTTTTCTTCTACAAAATTAGGCTTTTTTTTTTTTTTTACTTTGGATTAATTTTATTTATTGCCACATCCAGTTACAAAATTTGAAAATTATTTCAAAAGAATCTCATTATTAGTTCCTTTGAAATTATGCAAGCATACATCTTTCTAGTCTTATCGTATTAAATAGTTCATTTCCTGTTTTGCTGTTATACAGGAAATTTGAATAAATGTGAGTTAACAGTTTACGGATTAAGAAATAAACTATCTAAAAATAAAATTTGACTGATTGCACCACTCAGTAACTGTTTTACAATTTGTGCATTATTGAGAGTGTTTTTAAAAAGCAAAAACAACATTAAAAATGTTGTATTGATTTGTGACTGTGTATTGATTTGTGAGACTTTTATTAATGCTGCATGGAATTTTAAAAGAGTGAGAAGCCAGAAATTTCTGACTAGTGTAAGAGCAGATTACGGTGAGTTTATTTACTCTCTGTGGCTTTCTTTAGACATGTGGCACGAGTACGTAAGATGAATACTGCTGACATGAACTGCACCGTATCAGTTGCGTTAAAGACGCTATCGAATTACGTTGTCTAGATGCCATCTTTCCCCTTCAAACCTGCGTTTGAACCGAAGCATTTCCTTACACTTTTCTCTGGTTAATAGCCTAGTTTGAGAAACTGCATGGTAATGACTGAGTGTATTGAAGTTTTCTACAAATAAATCCAAAACTTTTTTTTTTTTTTAATCTGTGAGAGTGGGACTCAATTTATTTATACAGTATCACACGTGTTATTAAGCTTTCATGGCAATGTTTGTTCCAGAATGTTATGTTCGCTTTTATTTGTGAATTCCTTTAGACTATTTAATTCACAATTTTTAAAATTTCTTCTCAGTATACTCAAACTACATAAAAAATTTTGGTGTACTCTTTATTTTTCTGTGCTGACTTTTCATTGCTCTATTGCGGTATATTACTTTGAATTGAACTTTATTTGTCTTCAAATAGTTATTAAATTATTTAAATTGCATTTAATAAGAAACCTAATTTCGTTTAATCTGCGTACTCATAGTCGTTCACTTGATTAAACTACGGTTTCGTATTAATTTTTGTACACAGCTCATTACTCCCTTTTTATAATTGCCCTGGAAAACTCCCAAAAATTCTTTGCTTACTCCCAAAAATATATAATCTACTCGACGGGGGTTAATTGTCTAACAAGAACGGAAACAACATCATGAAGCGAAAGATTAGAAATTAATTTTGGCTTAAAATGTAAAATTAGAATATAAACTAAACAAAACAGTAAAACACAATAAAAAATAAATAACAGTGCATCTATTGTTGTATTATTATTTATTTTTCGTTACCTTTATTTACGTTTTTTATTTATTTGCTTTGTTACAAACTAATAAAACAGTAAAAAGTAATAAATAATAGATTTATTATTCTTTTATTTGGTTTGCTTTGTTTAACGCTATAATTTTAAGTTTCAAACAATAATTTCAAATTTTTTGTGTGTAAGTATTATTATTATTATTATGTGTCTCTGACTACCGTTAAGTAGACTAAAATTCAATTTGTTCTCTTTTTTTCTCATTAATTTTGTAGCGATTTGCGAGAATTTAATAGTTTTTAACTAAGTTTCATTTTCCATTACTGCTCTATATATTACATTTGTGCTTGTATACATAATAGCATGAACTCCATTATTGTTGAATTGTAGGATGGAGTTCATACCACTAAGAAAACTTAAGTCATATACAATGCTGCGTCTGAAGAAAAAATATGCCTAATATTTTTTAATACCGTTTTAATTTTTACACTCTTTAAGACCTTTAACATTAACAGAAAAAAAAAAAAAAGATATTTTACAAATGAATTAAATGCATGTTTTTCGTAGTCTAATAGCATTTATGCTGCTGTTTAAAATGTATAATGGAATTAAGAAACGATCACGAAAATAAGAAAATTATGCCTTTTAAGACCTTTACTACACTGGAGAGAAATTTTAAAACGATGTGACAGTAATAAATGGTACAAAAAGGCTTTTAAAAATTTTGACAGCCCTTTAAATGCCTCACTCCATCATTATTTTTTTTACTTCTTATTATTTTTTCAGTAATTTATTAAAATCGGTGTAAAAGAAGAGGTACGTAATTAAATATGACTACAGCTATCAGCAAACTCTGTTTATAAACTGATTTAATTAAATAATAAGTTGGAAAAAAATCCTTTTTTTCACACTTTTGAAGTGACAGGTTTTATATATATACATATTCAGCTCAGGAAGTGTTTCTATGTGTATGATAAGTCAATTTACTAGGCTTCTTAAAAAATTGAACTTATTTGTTATAAGACACGAACAGAAAGAGGTGGTGTAATGAAAGTAATCAAGCTCCTGGCTGTAGCATTATTGAAAATCGTGCTGGAACAAACATTCAATTCTCTTAAATTAAATAAAGTGTTCTTAAATTAATTTTAAATGCAATTTATATACTAGACCAAATGGCTAAAATGGCTGAAAGAAAAGAAAGAAACAAGGAATCACATATGCTGCTGTGGGGTTCCAAATAAAATGTTTTATGTCTGTTCGAATTTCAAATTTTACTTTTTAAATAATGAACAAAACAAATTAGCATTATTTATATTGATTATACATTTTTTTGAAAATATATTATAATTAATTCATATATTAAAACTGTTTTGAACGCGTTTTACAAAACATAAACAGATAAGAGAAATTCTGCTTGCATTTTATGATTTTTCTTGCAATATTTCAGGCCAGATAAGGCTTTAAATAAAAGCTTGTAATTTATGTTTACATTAATTAATTACAATTGGATAGTACTAGGTTTTATTTTAGATATCTATGCATTGAAATTTAATAATAAAATTTTTAAGAAATTTGAAATGATTTAATAAGCATTCAGAAACTTTTCATTCTTTAAACTGAGTATTCTTAGTTTGCATTTGTTCGATAAATCCTTTTAGTCCTAAAACGTAAACAGATATAAACTAAATTATTTAATATTTTTACTGCTTGTTTAAAATTATAGACTTAATAGAAACAAGGATGGGTTTTGGAAACTGCTGAAAAGAAAAATTATTGGAAGGGAAAATGCAACTGAGATCATATTTTTTCAAAGGTTTTACATAAAAATGAGCATTTTTTCCCCTCAGAAACTAAGTCATTAATTGCAAAAACCGATCTTTAAAGTTATTAAGAATTTTCTAATAAATACAATAAAAAGTTTAGGGAGAAAACATTGAAAATTGTAGAAGAAAGTCATTTAAAATTGTTATTATTACATTATTATTATTGCGTTTATTTACACTGTCAAAGTTTTTCTTAAAGAAAATTTAATTAAAAAAAGTGCAGGGAAAAATTTTTTTTCAGCTTAAAATCATATTGGCTTACAAAACCAGTGAATAATATTCATAAAAATAGATGAAAGTTCCTTAAAAAAATCATTCAAAATGTTTAAAAATAGGAAACGCTTTCAGAGGGTAGGTGTTTGAAGCGTCCTTCAACTTATCTTTACTCCTACCCCTTTCACTTTACACCACTTGAAAAGCGTTAAGTGAAAGAGATATGGGGTGGAGCTGAGATAAGACTGAATAAGTAGGTGTTAGCCCCTGCACCTGACCAATCAAATCACCTGGGCTCAACCTACTTTTCAGAAGTTTTCTAGAACTTACAACAATCTTCAGTTCCTTCTAATGTTACAGCTTTTTTTTTTCTTTTTTTTTTTCCTAAATTTGATTAAACTCAGTAAATATTTATAAAGCGATGATGCTATAGAAAATGCTTTAGGTACTTAAACATGCAGAAATGGATGCTCCACCAATAAGTGCTTCCTCTTAATTTCGCGTTTATGTATCAGTTATAACGGGCAGCCGTGTAATAATATGAAAGAACCAGCTCTTATGTTTATCCCAGAATTATATTTTAATTACTGAGATAGTTGAAAACTGGGAGTACAGATTATAAGCTTAAGTAACTTGCAGTTTTCAGCTTATATTTGGAATTAATTTCAACAAAACAACAACATAAAAAAATATACAGAAATTTCCCTCATCGAAATTAAAACTAATCAGCTTTAAGTCTATGTATTTTATATGATTTTTCAGCAATATGCATTTTTAATGCAGTAACTTAAAGTTACTGCTTTCAGTATTAAACTTTATAATAACTACTTTTAACTTTTCGGTATTAACTTTACAACATTTGAAAAAAAAAATAGTTTGAAATTGTGATTTATGTAATCCCAAAATGTTGCTGAAATTCGATTTGAATATCTATTATAGATTTTTTTCCCCTTTTCCTCTCATTTTCAATGGTTTTATGCATGAATTTGCAAAAAATTCGGTTCCAGAATTCTTAGACCACTTTAACGAAAGAGTAAAAAATAATAAGATACCTTTTAGGAAAATACGGAATTTTACTGCTTAATAAAAATAATAAAATTACTGAAGCTTTGATTAAATAATCAATTAAGATATTAAAACATTATTTAACTTTCTAGCTATTTATTAATTTCCATCTATAAGCGGAAGGAATGACTTATTTCTAACAATCATAATTCTCTAGAGTCATTAGGTTAATTTGGAAGCAAGAGGAATGAAAAATGAGTAACGCATTCGCCGGGAATCGAACCACGGGCCTCTTGATTACGCGTCGAGCATGCTGACCACTTCACCACGAAGGCATGCGAAAACGGTGGGAGAAATACTTTATATACTCCCCCTTTCAAAGGGCGACTGGAGTGCAGAGAACCCAATCGCCAAATCCCGATGGTAGAGAATCATCATCCACTACCTTTCTGGTTTGGGCGTCAGTGTAGTCATTGGGTTATTTCAGAAGCAGGAGGGATGAAAAATGAGCAACGCCTCCGCCGGGAATCGAACTACGGACCTCTCGGTTACGCGTCGAACATGCTGACCACTACACCACGAAGGCATGCGAAGAAGGTGCGAGAAATACCTTATAACACATTCTCTAATAGTACATATTATTATTTTTATTAGTATAAAATCTGTAAAATTTCAATAAGGCAAAACATCTTTCAGACGGAAATTTAATCTTCCAACCCAAATCTTCTGGCGTTCTGCGCTAGACTGCAGACACCTGGGTATTCGTTATTAATGTCACAAAATTTCAATTTATTCCATCTGTTGTTTTAAAGTATTACTTTAATTTCTGGAATGACTGTACGAGGAGTGGAGAATGATTTTATGTCAATGAATGAGTTGAATATTTCTGAACCGTCTAGATTTCAGAAATCTTGTCTTTACTGTGACTACTGATGTATCCAACTGATTCGATTATTTAGAAATATCTTTGAAATAACTGAACAAGGTTAAATTGGCTTTCGTTATATATTGTGGGAAAATAAATCCGATTTAGTGCTGGTATGCAGTTATCATTAAAGAAAAGCGAGTTAAAGGCCAACAGCAATAATCTAGCTTCCCACTGGCCCAGTTTTTCACATAAAAAATCTGAATGTTTATGATAAATTTTATGAAATGTAATAAAATTTCAAGATCTTTGCTATTTTATTTAAGAAAACTTGTATACCTAGCATCAATTTTTAGCCCGAAAGGGCGTTAATCCGTTAACCCTAATGGGCTATTAATCTCGAAGCGGGATTTGGAGGAGTATCACTTTAAATGTCCGAATCATTTTTCAAACTGTCGCCTCGGAATATCATCACCCTGTATTACTTTTAAAGAAATTAAAAAATGAAGAAGCTGCGTGAATGCATGCATGTTTTTCGCAGTAAGAAAAAAGGTACCAAGGACCGTCAAATTTTGAATAACGTGGCATAAGTGAGAAGAACATGATATTTAATTAATAAATATAACACACAAAACATTACTAATAAAAAGCAAAAGAAAAAAAATTGTTTGCAAGCCAAAGAAAACTTTATATTTTTATGATAAACGGAGAAAAGACTGAAAAAAATAGAAAAATGTATGCCAACACTTAACACTTTATCGGGGATTCTAAACACATACTGCTTTTAAAATTTTTGTAACTCTGCTGTTGCGTTGTATATGGCGTATGTAGGAAATAATAAAGCTAAAAAGGCAAAAAGAAATGGGTTAGCAGGAGTGAGTGTAACAATAAACTGGTAGACAGCAAGCTCAGCAAGAGCGTGGAAATGCCAGCAAACCCTTTTGGCCCTGACAAAAAATCTGAACCCTTTCAGTTTTTATTAGTCCAAAGGGATATTGTCCCTGAAGAACTATTGTTTTCGTTTTGCAATTTTGCGTCGGAAACATTAAAAGTCTGAACCACTTTTCAAAGTGCTGCCCAAAATATTGCAGCCCTGTGTTATATTTAAAGAAATTAAATAATGAAGAATCTGCAAAAATGTATATATATTTCTCCAAATGTGGTAAAACAACGGTACCTAGAGCCATCCAATTTTGAATAACGTGCGTTTCCACCCAAATATGCGCATCTGGAAGCCCGACTTTGGAATTTGTTTTATTATCTATTTCATATTTTGTAGAACTTAAATGAATTTTTGATAAACAAACTCAAACAATTTAAAAGCGAGCAATGGCAACACTCAACGAAAAAAAAAAAAAACCTTTTTATCTAAAGCTCGCGGAGCTGTGTATCAGAAATTCTAAAAATATACTCATTTTAAAATTATTTTGCGATATTGCTATTGAACTGAATTTTATGGTTTAAGTGCGAAGAACATGATATTTAATAAACAATGGTAACACGCAAAACGTTAAAAAACGCCCCTTTCGACTTATTTAAAATCTGAGATCTTTGAGATTCTTTTTTATTATTATTCTAAAAAATGGATCTTGCTTTGTACTTTAGGTTTGATACATACGTATTGTATTTCTGTTTCAGTACTGAAAATACGTAGTAGTAATTTTTTTCTCAAAGAACTTTTTCAAATTTGAATCAGTAAAGAGTGATTTAGATCAAAATGGTAGCCATATGAATGCGATGTTTACGGCAAAATATAATGCATGAACGTAATTAATACTCCCGATTACAGAATACAAAGAAAACCAAAAAAACTGCTTATTTTTTGGAATGGTATTGACATATGTTTATGAACTTAGAATATAAATTACATTCCTGAGAAAAAAAGGGCTGTTTTTAAAATTTATTTGAACCTAAATCTTCTAATGTCGTCCCAGCTTATGGACGTTAAAAGAGTTATGCACAGAGAGGAGAATTCTGAAATATCTGGCAAATATGTATAAGCAGGTAGTGGGGACCGAAATAAAGCAGATTTTCCGAAATAAAGCAGATTTTATAATGGAATGTAAATGAGGAAATGCCGCGTTGAGATGATAGAGGGTTCTATGGAGATTAGTCTATGAAAGATATCCACTCGCATAAAATCGTCATTCTTCGTTCATATTTCGAGTGGTATGCATCTTCACACGAAAGCAGAGCTCGTCAACATGCATTTCATCTATGAAACTATGAACAAAAGCGGAACAACTCTTGTGAGTGGATGGCTACGGAATCACTAAGCGTTCGAATGTGTTAATCATCTCTGTAAATTACTGTCTGTGGTTTTACTTTCGAGTTCCTATTGTAAAAAGCTGAATCCTTAAATTTTTCTTATCTTTCTTGTCTACTTGTTACCTACTTACATTATGCCCGAGCACTTACAGGAGCCCTTTCCGTGCATGTAATCGGCTACAAAATCTGCTTATTTCTGTGTCCTATTGCTGCCTTTACGTGTTTGTTAGGTATTTCAGAATCATCTCGTATACATACGGCGATTCAAAATTCCTTTCCAAACTTTAAAGGGGGATAGACTACATTTGTTTATGCATTTTTCATCAAAGATTGCATCTTCGGTCAGCTAGAAGGAGCTTGACGTTTTATGGTTGTAAGGTTTCCCTTAAAGAGTTGAACCTCATATGGTAACTGCTTTTCTTACAAGCGAATGCTGATTCGTCAAACATTTCAATATATGTAGCAATAGTTTTGTAAAATAGTACCACTTCATGTTTGCAAGTATAATTCAAGTCAGATGAGAAGTTCAAGAATTTTTTCATATGGCAGTGCAGTTTCAAGAGCAGTTGAAAGAAATCGGGACAATGTTGTGGAAGCTGTTGCATACAGCTTTGGTTGGAACAGTTATATCATAAGGTCAGTTTTACTTAAGTAGCAATTATACTCCTTTCATTTACAAAGAGTTGAAACCTGATATTATTCTTTACCCGTCGAATTTATAGGCTGCTTCCCTTGCAGCGGATAAAGGCCAACTGGATTTCCAACATATACGCTTTTCGCATATGTAATCTATTTAACAGGTGACGTAGTATTTAATTTGTTCAATATCATATTTGAGCGCATGCTACATGATCCCATGCTTATCATGAACCATACGCTATCAAAGGAAGATAATCTTAAACGTCTGCATCAGTAGACGATACCTGCTGCCATTTCTAACAGATGGAAAGATTTAGGACGAATTTCTGGAAGAAGCGTTGCGAGAAGTAATTATCCACTCATAATGGCCCTGCTTAACCAACGCAGGGTCAAAGTGAGTAATGTTCCTGCACTGGTTGGCAATAGAATTTGCTTGGACACAATGGGAACTCAGCACACTTCAGCACTGATGTGCGGAATCATCTGAATGTTAGTTTTGGAGGACGTAGGTTACGCCTGATTGGACCAATCAACTGGCCACCAATACTTCTGGATTGTCTTGTTTCGATTTCTTCCTGTGATGTTACCTGAAAAGTCTTTTATACATAACTTTCATTGAAAGTAATGAGGAACTCGTTGCTAGACATTCTACTGCTGCTGAAGTAAAATACTTGGTATCCATAAAAATTAGCGACAGTCGCTGTGTCGATGCTGTAGTACTAGAGGCTTTCTTTTCTTTGAGCATCTATTGTAAAATCGATAAATTAAAATGTTTCATTTTTTTATCAGTTCCTGTGTTAACACCTCTAAATGAATGACATAGCGGTTTTTTAAACTTTAACAAATCTATCACAATTTAACACCAGTGTAAACGCACGCGTACACACATTTATAAAATAAAAGCAAATACCAAAGTTAACAATCTTTTACAATGCTATAACACAGTGAAGTATGCATAAAATGGCAAATGCATTCATTGCGTTCCAAATGAAAATAAAAACACCCTCATTAAATATTTAGGATATTGAAACCTGGTGCATTTGTTAAGAGCTAGGGAGCGACTGGGGTTAAAACCCATAAAAACTCCAAAGCCGTAGACAGTGTCTTATAAAAAAAAAAGAAAAAAAAAAAAGGAGGGTTTTAAATTAATAGTTTTCCTCATTCACTAGACTCTTGTTCAGTAGCGTTGGGAATGACTTATTAAGTAAAATATGCACACTATGCATATTTTACTTATATATACTTACTTAAATATGCAATTCTCTACATTTGTAAAGAAAGGCTGCTAAAAATCGTTTTTTCCAATATAGCTCTGTAATCGTGTTACATTTTGAAGTGCACAATGAGTTACGTGAATTTATGTTAAGTATGAGAAATGAAATAGGTTACTTAAAGTTTTTGGTGTTAACCAAGTTTTCCCTTCTTTTTCCCTTTCTTCAAAACAAACAAAAATGCATACATTTAAAAAATGGAATGAAATACAATATCAATAAATTGCACTTAAATTATTAATTTCGTCAGTACTGCAACTGAATTTAGTAAGACTTTCATTAAATTAAAGTAATAAATAAATGGAACAAAAATCATTAATTTGTAGAGTCGTTAGGTTTATCGATGTAGGAGACGTGAAAAATGTGCAATATCCTTGCCGGGACTCAAGTTCTGGACCTTCCGATTACTTTACGAAGGCATGAGTTAAGAGAGGGAGAAAACACATTATATTCTACCCTCTTTTAAGGGGCAACTGTGGATGAGGAGAGCCAGTGACCAAATCCTAGTTGTAACGAATTATTATTCACCGCCTTTTAGTTTGGGAGCCACTTGAAGATAGCTTTATCGATGTAGGGGACGTGAAAAACGTGCAATATCCCCGCCGTGATTCGAACTTCCGATTATGGGTCAGACGTGCTTCCAGTTACACCACGAAGACACGCGGATAGGCGAGAGAAAATACCTTATAAATTGAAGCGGGCAATAAATTTCAATATTCCTCAGAGCTTTATGTGGTTTAGGTATTTAATTTCAACAACCATTTGGTTCTAATTTTTAATAATCTTATGGAAGGATCTGCAAATAAAAAAGTTCTTAATTGTCCTGATAATTGCAGAGGCAGTGAAATATTGTTTTAGTATTTTAACCGTGAAACAACGTTTTCGGAGTTCATATTTTTGTAACTTTGTACTTTCTTTAACTACCAAAAAAATTTTCAGGGGAACTACTGATATTGTAGTTCAATTAAAACGTGCTAATAGGGTAATCATAAGCACCGATAATTTTACTGCGAGTGATACTGACGTAATAGGATAGCTGGTTTTATAGGCTTGATTTCGTGACAACGTTTACAGAAATGATGAATTCAAGAATTTAAATTTATTTTGCGTTTGATAGTTTTTGTTTCAAGTTTCTTGCCTTTGATTTAAGTTCACGAACATACGAAAACACTCTGAGAAAACAAAATTGTAGAAGGCTGCTGAATGATAAATATAAATCATTACAAATTTATTAGATGTTACCATTTACGGACAGAAATGTAACTAAATTGATAATTTAAATGCCATTCTTGAAAACAAGTGAAATTATTTTAATTTTAAAATTCTTTATTGCGTTCTTCAGATTCAGTTCTAGAACACTTTGAAAGAAAAGTACTTTTATTTATGCATTAAAACTATTGTCTTTTTCTGCTACGAAGTTAGTTTTAGCGCAGGATATTGCATTACATAAAAATGAATACATTTAAAGCAATTTATAAATAAAAAGATTTATTTTTTGACGGATTGAGCATTTTTTATCTAACTTTTATATATGTTCAGAAGTGAACAGTTAACTTGTAAGACCCTCCCGGTGAGCTATCAGTTTTAAATATTCTGGCATTGACAATTAGGGGAATGAAGACTTATAGGAAAAAAGCGTAAAATTAAATTAAATTGGTTATTTAAAATAAATATAAATCTCTACAAACTGATATGTCATGCTTTACCCTTGGTTCTCGGAATAGCTTTAGAATAAAGGAGTTAGATTAAATTACCTAAATAAAAATATTAATTTTTCTTACCCTCCTAAAAATCAATAAATTTTTTAACCATAGAATTATTTACAGTTAAAACAGAATTTTGTAAGAGGGCGTAACGAAATACATCATCTATACATCTACACATTATCGCAGAGGTTAGATTTCTGTAAAAACTGAAGAAAAGTGGGAATATTTTCTAGAAACAAAAGACAGATTCAGATAAATAATTGATGAATTATTCCCAAAGGTTAATAAAGTTAGCATAGAATTAGGAATGCCTGAGAAACATGTCATAAAATAAAAGATATATGAAAGCTTGTCAAAAAAAATCAAAATCTTCATATACGGTAATGGCTGCTATAACATAAGGGTCAAAGTGCGCAGAATTGTTTGTTGTTCGTGTAAAACTACCTTACAGAATACTAGGTCAGTGTTTGATAAATAGAAGTTAAGCAGTACATCGTGTAAAACATGCAGTAAATATGAAATAAAGCCGAAAGGAAAAAATAATGAAATGAAGCCACAGAAAACTGATGACGTTTTTTCTGTTTTTTTTTTTTATCGTTTGATTATAGCGTTGTTGATTGGCGCAGCTTTAAAATAGTAGAAAACTTGCAAAAGATGCATGTTTGTACGGCTTCTTGACTCTGTATAGGCATTAAAAAGGTAAATATCAAATTAATAAAACAATATCATCACATAACGTTCAGTTCACAATAGCAAATATACTTTAACTCTTGTATTCGGAGAGGTAAAACTGATTTCCTCAGAATTAGAACTATAATTTTATAAGAGTAACGTAAAAAGGTATTTAAAAAATACTTTAACGATTTATCAACTGAATTCAATCCCCGCGCAATTGTTCTTTATAGGCCCCTTGAGATGTCCTTAATACTTACAAAGTACAATACCAAAGAGGTGGGTCCTGACGCACCTTTCTGTACTAGCCTGTTGTCAGAGAAACCTGCTCACAACTCCATTTTTATTTAATTTATTGGCATTGTATCATCTTTTTAACGCTAAACAGTGAGAAAAGACTATTGCAAAGCGATTACTTTTTGAACTTTATAACGTGAAGCACCTTTCTTCCTAAAAAGCCATTTTATGCAGGAAGTTCCATTGAAGTTCATAATGAATAATGGGAAGACCTGAACTCTGAATAGAAGCTACAGTAGAAGATGACAGTTCTATTGTAGTGCGCACCCGTTCAACACAAAAAGATGGCATATACACGAGGGGAAAAAAAAAGACGGAAGAATATCTCTCTGAGTTGCAGTAAACAAGCGGAAATCTGCGCCTTTACGAAGCTCCACGCAGTATAAAAGAATCATTTTCAGCCCACAAAACCAGATGATAAAAACATGACCCTGCCGAAAGCTTCATGTCAATTAGTCTACATTTCTATCAGAAACACAATGTTGCAGAAGCAAATAATATAAGATTTGGTAATAGTTTTCCTCTAAACTATGAAATGATACTTTGCCTGAAATAATTAATTATTAAATTTCTTAGATGACATATGTTTAGAACTAAAACATTTCCTGGATTTCATAAGCTTTAAATTAAATGCACGTCAATTATTCAGCTTATAAAATGATCACTGCTTATGTATCCAATCATTTACTATATTCCATTCATAAGGAATTGCATTTCTATAAATAATAAATAAATAAAATGTTATAAAAATTGCGAATTTAAATCATTTGCAACTTTAAAACTATCTAATCTGTTTTGTTATGCATACATATGTACATATATATATAAAAGCAGTTTTAATTGTAGATATTTTATTTTTCTCAATGTTATTTATACATATGTAGACACAGAAATATAGCAATAGATACAGCTATATAGTTATAGATATAAATATTAATGTAACAATTTTTTGGAAGATTCTTTTAAAACCTTTTGGATTATTACCATGTATTTATCATACACACGCTATAACAAGGGCTACCATTTGGAAAAGCAAAATATCTTTCAGTTAATCAGTCCATAACTACCCTTTAAACTGCGCGCTATAAAAGCCATAAACGTGTTTCCTAATTAGGAAACACGTTAAAACGTTTACACATAATACCACACGTTTACTTGGAAACACGTTAAAACTAATTCTTTATTTTTTTTAATAATATAGCTATCTTGTATAACATAAAAAGCATTTAATTTATCTTACATCCAATTAATAAATTTTTTGTATAGTCTGCAGATTTATTGTAATTAATAAACAATGCTTTTTCACCGTATTTCATAAAGGCCGCTACCGAATCACTTCATTTTTTTACTGCATACTGCAAAATTATTATATATTCCCTTCTTTATATAATAATGTTTAAAATATCTTAGATATACCTATAAGTTGAAATTTAGCTTGGTTGGTCAGCTACAGATACTAAATAAAAAGAGAACAACTTTGTCCTTTTGCATTAAATAAAGATGCCTTCTCTTAAATGACTATCATTAACAACTATATAGAACAGCAGTTTTACTTTGCACTCCTAATTATTTTTCAGCCTATATAACTAAAAAATTACATTATTTATGTCACGAATATTACAAATCTAGCTTCGCAGACATTAATAAAGAAGCGGGAGAAAATAATAGAGTTTTTATCATTTCCTGATACTATGATATGATTTTCATATTAAAATCTGAGAAGCGAATAATCTTCCAAATAAATAAAGTTCCAGATGTTCGAAAATTCATGAAATAAAAATAATGAAAATTCTTGAATAAATATTTTCGAATTTCATGCATGAAATAATTGCAGTCCTTTTACTAGGTATCTAGTCAGTTGTTATTAATAATAAATTTTAGCCAAATATTTTAAATAAAAAATACTGATCCAAACATTTTAAATATAAAATCAGCTTATTGACAGAACTGTGTTTATGGACTGTTCCCGTTCTATTTTACCTGAGATTTTACTATCTCACACTTTATGCTCTATAGGATACAAGTCATCTAAAAAGGAACCAAACAAACAAAGAAAAAAGTGTGCCGGAGACTTGGAAAAGACTATGCTGGGAAAAACCGCTAAGAAAACTAACCATAACAGAAAAATACTAAAAAAGGAGGGCCACCCACTGAGGGTTAAAAAAAGAGCAAGTACATTTACGGGCTAAAAACAAAATGAAGCGCTCATGTGAAACCCTTTCAACACCTCAGCGATCGTATGAATCAGCGGCGAAGTGAAACGAGGGGGAGGATATTCGGGGGAATACATGTTTAAGCATCGTTGTTGTCCCCCCGAAAGAAAAGGGATTGGGGAAAAATCGCAGCTTTTCCATCTGATCCTGTCACTGGCAAACAACCGTGGTCTTCCCTGAGTGACACGCTGGCTCGTCGCCTTCGGATTGGTCAGTGGTCGTCACGTGATGTTGTTTTCACTGAATATGATTATGGCGAGGGAAGGCGAGGATGAACGCGCGAGGTACAGAGACGAATCACAAATCATTCACGCGCCTCACCCGACAATATGACTTCTTCTTACAGCAATAATTCTTCTGCGAATAATTTCACAAATGGTATGGAACACGATCCACAATTTTACCTGCATGGTTCTAAATATCCGGAATACGAAAGTTATTCTCACCAGTATACGTCGCCGTACTCGCGATATCACCAACCGTACAGTTCAGTCCGTCTCGACGTACCCTGCACTTTGACTCCCCCGCAACCGGACAAGACACCACCGTATGATCTCACATGCCTAGCCGGCACCCCTAGATACGGCCACATAGCAAACGCGTCTTTATCTCAACACCCATTTGATTCAAATCACTGCAATCAAAATTTTTATAATCAACAGGCAGGTGTTGTACAGTTTAGGACAGATTTAATAAATAATGGGGATGCCACTGAAACGGGAGACTATTACAACTGTAAAATGATCTCGCCTTCCTATACCCCGCCGGCTACAAACCAGTATGAACTTCCTGCTTCAGTAGTTCCACGTGCATCAGAAAGTAACAACACGAGAGTTGTGGAGTCAGCTGCTTTAAGTAGTTCCCCGGCGACTGGACAAAAACATATTCCAAATCCAACGAAAAATCTCTATCCTTGGATGAAATCACATGCAGGTAAGTGGTGGAATAATTTCATTTTATTCATCTCTCCTAATTATGGGGTTTTCAAGGTAATGTAAATTCACCAGATGTCGTTGCACATAACGGCATTCATTCATGCAGTTAATCACGTGGTTCCCCTCGCGGAGGTGTTGCGCTCTTAATAATGAGGATCTGTATCAACTCCATTCGTTTCTGATACTGTATGGGTGGCATATTATGCTTATGCAGATACTTGATTGTTAATTCTACAGTATTTATTATTGAAACAGCTGCCTAGGACATATGGAAGTAATCATTACTTTTGAAATTAAAATCTCACAATGATCATTAAAAGGTATCCTTGGCCTGCCGGATTTTATCTTAACATTCTTGAATACTGTAAATTACGGGCTTGAAATGTAAGAAGACACTATTTAAGTCAGCGAATTACTTTTCTTTATATTTACCGCATTTTGATTAGAGATTCACAAACATGATCAAATGCTTTAATAAGAATTTTGTCACCGACATCACTGTCATTATCTAAAGCATCGCAGTATCCTTCTTTCAGGAAGAAAATGTAAGTCGAAGAGAAAGGGAAAAAAAAAAAAAAAAAAACTCCAGACGAAAATGCTGCAAAAGGAGGAAGTTAGCCCGGGATATTGTAAAAGAATAAAGCATAAATCACAAGAAAACCGAATAAAATAAAATAAATGAAGTCTCTCTGTCGAAAGAGAGGGGCCATCAGAATGGATGAAATGAAAATGTAAAAATTTCGAAAATGGCATCATCATCAATTAACCTAAGCACACTAGTAAAAAGCATGATTAAAGTTCTGTCTTTTTGTTCACTTTATTAATACTGTAAGTAAGTCTGCATCGTAATAAGCAAACTCCGATTTAGGGGGATTACGGGTTCACTTCCATTTTTCATCTATTTTTGAATAAACTTTGCAAATGAAACATAAAATGTTATAAAGATCAGTATATGTATTCCATTTGTTGTATAATTATTTCACTCCCCCCTTTCATATATTTCTAATCCTGAATTGCTAAGAATTAAAGTAAATTTTCTATGGAATTAATAAGGAAATTTTCTGCTTTTCGTTATTCTTTCTGTTTAAATCTCTGAACTAACTTCCTGTATTCTGATAAAGACTGGGAACCAGATTTAATGATGTGCATATGCACTGAAAAATTGAAATGTCAGCAGTTTTCATTTTAAGATAATTTTCATCAGGAATTCAATTCCCAAAGTGTAAACCTAAATGCACATATTTAAACAACGTTTCGACACGCATTTGCGTAAATATAAATTTTAATTTGCTTAAATTGTCTGAAGTCAGTTTGGGATAAATGAATTAATTTTAGAAGTGAATACAATAATGCGCAAATAATTAAAGCTTAGGTCATTTAATTTATTTATGTATCAAATAAGAAAAAAATGTATAGTAGAACTCATGATTTATACTGGTTTGTCGTGTTTGGTAATTTTACCGATATAAATTATTAGCTTGCTTGAAATTATGAATATCTACCTGTATTGATTAAGTAGTCTAATGCTGTATCTTAAAGTTTCTAAACTTCAATAACGTAACCTTCAAATGTATAAGATGTGTAAATATACGCAGTTATAATTATGTCATTTATAATTGTACGCGTTTTTTTATTTTGCATGAGAATTAAACATGTGGAAGTTATGTTTCATGAACTACTTCAAAAAGCGAAATTTTTGTTCAGAAGTAATGGTATTTACGCAACAGCAACAAAAAAGGAAAAGAAATAAACTCTTGAAGTTAATTATCTAAATTTTTTGGATTTACCTTTCTCATATATCTAAAATAACAGTGTATCTACAAGAAAATATGTCATTTTTAAAATACCATAACTTTAAATAAATCACCTGTTGCACTGAAAAAAAGAAGCTTCCTGAAATAACAGTGCATTTTATTTTTAAAAAAATGGAATTAAATTCTTTCCAAAACATCCCAGTTTAAAAGCGTGGCAAAGAGAAGTGTCCAGTGTTACTAGTGTAAATTTTTTTCTTTGTAGTGTTTTGCGTGTGTGGGGGAACGGGGATAGTAAAAAAAATTCCTTATACATATTTCTTGAAATTGATTGTAAAACCCACCACAATTTTAGTTTCAGATTGATCTTAAGTTGCTTGATTAATGCAAAATGAACGTCCTAGTTAATGCTAAATGTATCCATTTTTAGAAAGTAGAGAAATTATAGAGGGGAATGCGAACTTAGGTTTTCTCTTTCATTTAATCATCTACTGAGAGTATTATTTCTGAAAATGTAGTAAAATCTAAAAGTCATTATCCGGTTACGTTTTTACTTCTAACATGATGTTTTTACTTATAAGGATTCAAATACTTGTAATGTTATTACTTTTAAGGCTTTGCATATATAGTGCTTTAATATTTAAATGTTATTTTGCTGTTTGTCACTGTGCTCTATATTTTGCTTAAAGATAATCCAGTTTACCGTCTCGCTAGTTTTTTTCCGCTGTTTATAAATATTAGAGCTCTTTTCATACTAAAACATTAGCACCTTTTTATTTTCATCTAATAGAAAAAAAATCTGAGGCTGATGTCTATTGACTGAAGGACCATTTCATCAATTGATCTTTTAACAATGTTTTTTAGTGTGCTGCAATCTCTGCTGAATCTCTGTTTTGAAGAGGCAGCGAATGATGTATTACTAAGATACTCATCTACAAATAAAAGTCATTCTCAGAAACATAGCTGCTTACCGATCTGCTATACTTACCTTTACATAGATCAATCATATTTTTGGATTAGTTTTTTTAAACATTGTGATTTTGAATAGGAAGGGAGTATACAAGAATTATTCTGCCTTTTATTTCAGTAAGCCACTTACCTAATGAATATTTATTGCTGCAGTAAAATCAGTTGTCTGTGTTACAGTTGTTATAAACTGTGAAACTTCAGCACCATTTTATATGATCATTTAAACGCAGATTTGTAATGCACAATTTTGTTGCTGAAATAGTTTTTAAATCTGCTAGCAATATTTATTGCATGTCTTGATCGAAGAGAAACGTACTTAATTCTTTTTGAGACCTATAATAAAAATTTGCAGATACAAGCCACGAATAAGGAACGGGTAATCATATTACATTAAAAAACTTCCAAAATACTAAAATATTAAGTGCAGTACATCCATAGCATTCCTTCCTTCCAATGAAAAGATTTTCATCGCTATCGAAAGAGAAAGAAAAATTGTCCTTGTCTTCCATAGGCAGGAAAAAGTGTAATCATTAGTGTAAATAAAAATAGAGATCAAATTTATTTGACGAAATAGGCACTATGGGTGTAGGCAAAAGGTTAGTTTCCAAAGGTAACTTGTGAATAGTGTTAGTCAAACGTGACTGTAATTTCAACCTCTCATTTCTCTCTCATTCATTTGAAGTACATGTCGACGTGAAGTCTTCAAAAGTCTGATATGCAGAATTTAAAGGTGAGTACGTTTTATTCTAGCCTTATGGTATCAAGATAACTAAATTTATTTGGAGAGATCTCCTTGTCTTTCCCACTTGTTTTGTTTTATATAAGACAATAAGTACACTATGAATGAGCTCTCAGATATCAAAAGGAGAGGTAAGGTAAACTGCTTTATCAGAAAACCTGTAACATCTAAAAACCTGCTATTTCACGAGAAATTCGTGATTCAACTACAAAATCACCAACTCGAATCAAAACCTCTCGATTTCTATTTTCACTGAGTAAAGGTTTTAATTTTTTCCTTAATCATTTGAAGTAATGTTTTGAATTTCTAATATAACTGAAAATCAAACCAGAGATCTCTGAAAAATCCTCCAGTTTTCCCTCGGGGCATCCCCATTTCTTAAATAATGATATGATATGATACGATAATATGTTCTTGCGCTTAAAATAGCTTTATCCCAATTCATCTTTTCCTCACATTTAAGCAAGCGCAACGCAACAAGTCTATTACTTTGCCACTTTCCCTTTTTGACTAATGAAGACTTTAAGAAGTCTACTCCTTATGCAACTGAATGGTTGTGTCAGCTACAACAGAAGATTTCTAGCATGAAGTAAAACTCATCACAGCAGTGTGTGCAAATGAGGGAAAACAATTCTGACGTCAGATAATCGGGCTTGAAAGCGTTGATCATAAGTACAAACCTGTACGAAATGTAACTAAAACTGCGAAAACAGCACTTTTTTTTTATTTAATGTTTTTCACATTTTAATTCCTAATAAACTAAGATTAGTATTTTACATAGATTCATGAATGTGCATAAAAATGCAAAAGTTTTAAATTTCAAACAAATTTGCCACATCATTTAATTAACAGATTGTTAAATGCTTCAATAAGGTCTCAAGTATCATCTTTACGGAACTCTAAATAGACGTGGAATTCATTAGCTCACAGCGTAGCCTCCCAACGCTGGATTTGAGAACATTAAGAAAGATAATAAATGAAAGTTGTCATAATTCTGATGATAAACTTTGCATATTAGAATGCACAAGAATAAAAGTTATTCAAAATTTAAAATATTGTATTATCGATTGAAAAACTGCACTACCAATACGGAAAAGTTTATCTCTCGCATAGGTAATAAAATTTTCAAATATTATTAGTTAAAAAATGTCCTCAAAATTTGAATTTACATATAAATGTTCATTTCAATTTGAAAATCAGTGCTTCTTTACGTTTATCACTTTTCAAAATATAAATTAACCATTACCGGCATATATGGTTAAAAAAAACGCGAACAATGCACTTAGGTAAACTCGTTTTGAGGTACATCCTTTTACGATCCATCACAGTTGGAAAGATTTCATCAAATATGATTCAGGTCATTTCTAGTAAGGCTGTTATTATCGAGGCTACATTCCCCCATTCTAACAGGCCTTCCCCCCTTTTGTGTAAGCTTTCTTTTTTTTCCATGTTCTTATCATTACATTTCAACAAAATGAGTAAAGTGCCATTCAAACCTGAGATAAATAACGAAATTGACTTTGCAAACAGCGCAATGGATAGGAATGTAGCTAATGATTTCTACTCTTCTAACTGCAGTTTAGTTCCTTCGACTTTTTTATTTATGTGGTTTTGAGAGCTAAAAAACTAAAAGCTGTTATCTGAAGCTATTCTTAAGAATAGGAAAAACTCGAGCAACACTTATTTTTAAAGCTTCTATTTTCCTTACATTCTATTCCCAGAATTGTGTAACTCAAAACATGTGAGCACGATAGAAGTTACAGTATTAAAAATAGTAACACAACCGCTCATCTAAGCAATTCTCAAATCCATGCAAATAATTTTTTAAAGACAGGATCTTTGAATCTAGATGTATGCAAAAGTTGAAGAAGATAGTTAGACAGTAAGAAATGTATGCATAACTATTAAATAATATACTATATATAAATATTTATAAGTAAATATTAAAATTTATTTATTAAATAATATTAGAAAACCTATACTTATCTGTAGTTTATTCGTAACTACATATTCATCTAAGACAGGGGAAAATTGCTAAATAAATTTTATTTGATTCCATTATTAGTTCTTAAAGCATTCCTTTAAAATAATGGAAAGATTAGTATTTCTTGCAAATTAGGAAAATCGTGTGCTCATCTGAGCCGGTTTCTACACTCACTAACACTTTTCCTGAAAAACATACGTTAATATGTAAAATTCTCTCACACATTTTAGCTGCGTTAATGCAGCTCCGTAAAATATTGCTTAAATATTTTGCACTTGCAGATCCATATTTAAATATTTATTTTATGTCTTGCAGAAAAAATCTCACTGTTATGAACATTGCGCTTATTTTTAAAATTTTCGTGATCCAATTAAATGTAGCACACAGTAGACAGGTTCCAAGAAAATACCGCGTTGTGCGAAACCGTGTTCTGTTGTGCGAAACCGTGTTAGACTAATAACGAATACAAAGTTGAGAGATGCTTTTAAAAACAAAATATTTTTAATGGTTCTCATTGTTGCCTTATTTAAGTTTAGATTTTTTGCAACGTCAGCTGGTTTTACGCCTTTTAACAAATGATTCAAAATTTGCATTTTCATCCCCAACGAAAAAATTTTCTTTTAAAAGTTGGATTCTTACTTTCAGACATAGTTTGGGACTGAAATATAATTTCGCAATGATTACTTCTAAAAACGAAAGAGGTAATTGAGAATACGTACCCGAAAAGTTGCCCCCCCCAGCGGCCGGGCGGTAAAGTCGCTGAGCTGTGGTAGTTCGGTCCGTGGCTCGAATCTCGAGAGCGGACCGGCTGCATGAGCGCCTTCGTGGCTTTTCCCATGCCCAACGCGCATGCAAGCCAGCCTCCCACAAAGGCATCCCCCCTAGGCAGCCCTCGAGTGCCTTGCTGTAACCGAATAAACCAAACCAAAAACGTTTTTCTAAAATCACAATTTCGTAATTTATACTGTCTGGTCATAGAGTTCACTTGGAGTACGAGATACTTATTGTGCAAATGATGTGCACGACTGAAATTCAAAAAAAATTATGAAGAATATGAAAGTAAGAATTATGAAAGAATAATGGTATTTCCGGAATTTATTTTATTTTTGGGCGTACAAATAAATATGTTTTACTGTTAGCTACACACGAGTGCAAAGCACGTAATTTAACTTTGTAAATGTTAAGCGGAAAATCGTGTTATCGAAAGACTTTTTTCTTTTAATGGCGGGCCCTCCAGAAGTGGTGATCGCTTTATTATGGAGGCACCTAATAGGTGAGCCACCTTTGCCTCCTACGAAGGGACGGCCTGTTACAGCCATACCTTCTCCGGGATTCGAACCCAGGCCGTTTGGTATCGTGGTCGGCTCCCCTAACCACTAGACCGTCTGGGCGGCTTATCGAAAGACGTACATACATAAAATTTTATTTATAAAAGTTTATGCATATTCATTAACGTACTAGAATGAGACCGTGTTGCAGTGTTATATGACGGTTTACGTAATTTTCTTATCGTAACTACACCGTGTTGTAGAAAACCTTGTTATAAGAGTGATACTTGTAATTGGTAATGATTTTCATTATAAAATGACATGAGAATAATTGCTTAGTAAATAATGAAATTTGAAGACCGTGTTAAAAAATTAATAAAGGAAATGTTAACTATTTTAACATTTTCTTTGTTAAAATATTAATATTAAATAAAAGTAAAAACATACTGCAAAGAAGTAAACTTACTTAAATATGTAGAATTGTAGCTTCTTTCCTTTTGACTTAAATAAATAAAATAAAATTCAAATAATAATGGGTGACATATTGACGAAATGTAATGCTAAATTCCTAGAATAAAGATTAATGGAATAATCTAACCATAATCAGTAGCTTCCTGTTTTCTTTAATGGGGCTAATTTCTTTCTTTTTTAAATATGTACTAAAGCCTAGTTTCGGTAATGCAGAAAATGTTTATGGTTCAAGTTCTTACTCTAAAAATAGAATTAAAATTGAAGTGTCTCATTTAAAATTTTATTATCTCTTTCTTAATGCAAAACTTTTTTTTTCTGAAAGCAAATCATCATAAACTGGATAATACCTTGCAAAGATTCTTCTTTGTTTAAGTAAGGAAAATTACAGACATCCTATAGCGTACTTACTCACCT
>KK121620.1:524659-594251 GCA_000611955.2 Stegodyphus mimosarum | reverse complement strand
CAAGCTTTATGACATATGATTTAGGTACTCTTAATTTATGACAGTAGCTCTCAAGGCTCGGAAAGGTACCAGCAGCACGGAAGTAATAAGAATAATGTTACACTCAGTTAGTCCGATGAATTCTTTCTTTGATCTTTTACTTCGGAAATGGCATTTTTCTTTCCTTGATATTAAAGACTAAAGTTAATATAGAAATTAGGACGCTAGTAAAAATGGTGTATAACTGAGCCCATATGAGCAGAAGACTTGTGACCAGGAAACGAAATTTCAAAAACAAATTTATAAAGAATTCAACAGCTTGAGCCACTTTTGAATTCATTTATTTTAAAACTTATTTTTAACAATGACATTTGAAATCTTCATTATAATTTAATTTGGGTAAAGTAATAGGCAGAAACTTTCCCAGAATCCTCCAAATAAACTGTCACTCTCCGAAAAGACTACGAACGTCGGATAAACTCATGAAAATTAATTGATTGAAATGAGACACTAGAATTCTGGGAATGGCATGGCTGCAATAAGAAAAAAGACCTATGATCGATATATCAATCTTCCCTTCTTTGAACTAGAAAGCAAAATAATAAGATTTCGTTGAAATTCGAAATCTCCTAATGAACTAAACAGTTTAACTAAAAACGACGGTTGCAGATTTCAGAACAATCAAAGTTATTTTCACGAGTAAATATTTCTTTTATAATCAATAAAACTCTCATCAACGTGTCATATATCAGATTCGCATTCAGATTACAAATGAGTAATATTTTATGCAAACAATTCTATTGAATTCGGTTGCTATATATAAATTACAGACTATTTAGGAAACATTCTTTTGAATAATTTGGTAAATCAGCTATGAGATTATAAGTAATAAAAAGGAAAAAGGCCAGTTCCTACTGTAATTCTATATACAAAGCATTCCGTCTGAGGATCATTTCTAGTAATGGGAAAAACATATTTAATAAATTTGTCAGAAACGCGGCCGAAAGCAGATAAATTTATAATTATAGTTAGATGATAAAAATATCTTTATTCTACTTTTTTTTTGTTAAAATTAGTTTTTTCACTATGCGAGAAAATGTTCATTTTGCTAACATCTATACTTCTAGAAAAACATTTACCTAAAAACATATCCGTTTTATGCTTGATTTCCCTCATTAAGGTAATATAAAAATGTTCTGTCTTTAAGATGATGTAAATTGATGATCTAGATGTGGTATAATTAATTTACTGGAACTGAACGGAATATTCTTACCATTAATTAAGATTTCTTAATTATCAAGAGCTGGGCTTTCTTAAGAATTGGCATTAATACGATGAGTGTACTATCTGTTTATGAAAAGTAAAATAAAAAAGCGGATAATCTTGTTAAAAAGTGATTAATTTTAGAGAAATTGTTCTGTATTCCTTAAACCTAATTTTTATCTCTTCCCTAACTTAATTATTACTCGTAATTGAAAAGGGTTTTTCCCCCCTATACAGATAATTTCATTGTAATAAGTACATATATTTTATGAATTCAAGTTTATGTATCAAAATGAAGCATGTACGAATGCAAATGCTTTATGTGATTAACAGTATAAAAATGAATATTGTTGAACTGTGTATTAGGTAATCTGGGCTGTGTTCATACCAAGTCTTCGGTAGGTCATTTCATTTGGGATTTCTACGTTATATACTAGCTGAAAATGTTCAAACCCTATCATTAACAGTATCAGGGAGAGTAAGAAAATTTAAAGACACCAAATCAAGATAATTAAGAGCTGAAAAGAGTTCCAGTGACAGATTTTATGATCTCCATTTATCATAATACATAAAATGCGGAAGAGAGGCGGGTTTCTGGAACATACATTCAAAATGGGTTAGGTTATTCAATTATGGCAAAGCACACGAGGGCTATCTGCCTAAAGGGAGGGATGCCTTCGTGGAGGACTTTCTAAGGGAAACTGGCTCGTATACACGTTACACATGGGGAATACCACGAAAACGCCCATGCAGCCAGCCCGTTCGCGGGATTCGAACCTCGGACAGAACTACCAGTGTTCAGCGTCTTTACCGCTCGGCCGCTGGTGGGCCCATTCAAAATGAGTCATAATGTGTTTCTTAGATAAATACAATATATTTATGTTATTTTTGTAAGGAAAATGAATGGGTTGAAGAACTTGAAAGTCCATGAGTGTTTTACTACCGTCAAATTAGCCTTACTCACAAGGAAAATAAACGTACCTGCAAATAATGTTAAATGAAGGGACGAATTGATTCTTAACGGATTTTTGGTTTAGTGTTTTCCTCTTCACATGCACAAAGAACACGTGTATGTATGTGCACATATAGATGCAGATAAAAAGAGATGACATAAGCAAAATTTTTGATTCAGTCTATTGTCATCATAGAGCTGAAAGTCTTCCGGAGTAAAGGTAGCTTTCACTTGTGATTTTGAATATGCGGAACTAAGGGACATTTTTCTTGCTCTAAAATCGTTATTCCTTCAGTGAAATCTGAACAGCATCACCATTAAGCAAATAATAGAAAAAGGTGTCTTTCATCTTCAACAGACTATAGGCAAATTTTAATTCTCACGTCTTTACTTTAAATTAAAGATACTAATGCATTTTTAAGAAAATAAACTGCGTGGTTTGAAATTTGTAACGAATTGAGTCAATAAAGTAAGTCATCCTTTTAATACTCAAGATATTATATAGTTAATATTAAATTGCTGCATTTGTTACCATTAAATAGTTTCGTTCAGGTATGAATTATTACCTTAGAAAAATTTAGTAATTCAATAAATTTTGCGCTATTATTGGCAAATGCTCATTTTAATTAATAGTGTAGTGAATTTTATGCAATATTTAATGCAGCAACTATCTAAAACTCAAATAATTCTAAAGAGAAGTAAGATTTTTCTGTCATTATTTTCCTAATATGGACTCATTTTCCTCAATTGCTATTTGGACATGTATAAAAAATTTTTTTTCGCAATTCTAAAAGTATTATTAGCTTAACTCCGATGAAAGCGAATACCACTAATCCGAATGAATTTTAATTTATTCACTTCTTAAGGTACTTCTCCCACCTTCTTCCATGCCTTCGTGGTGTAGTGGTCAGCACACTCGACGCGTAACCGAGAGCTCCGTGGTTCGGTTCCCGGTGAAGGCGTTGCTCATTTTTCACATCTCCTGCTCGAAATAATCTAATGACTCTACAACTTAATTAACCCTGAATCATTTAGCTGAGAGCCTGGATGATGCTTTGGCCGAGGATTATTCCGGGACTGCTACATTGAGAAGCACTTGTTTTCACAGCAATATTTAGCTTATTCCCATCTCTAATGCTCATGAAGAACATTGGGATTAATTAATTTAGTTGTTCAAAGATATTTCTGTGTAAAACTGGAGGAAATATTTATGTAGAAACAAGCACGTATCTATAAAGAGACATATCAAAAGTTCATACTTTTTACAAAGGATACAAACTCAAACAGAAAAATTCGTTTTTTGTTAAAGTTTATGATTTACGTGGCAGCCACCAAATTATTGTCTAGGATAAAAAATAGCAGCCTCGGGGCTTAAAATGTTTTAAATATTTGCTGTAACCCTAATATTTCTTGATGATCTCGACATGAAAAGAAATTTCACTCCACTCGCTACCTAACTGAAAATTTCAGAATTAATACTGAAGGCACTGATATTTTTACCAAAAATTTAAAAGTTTTTTCCAGATTTTAAATTTTAAATGAGAAAACTTCTCAGACATTTGGTCCATATTGGTCCATATTTGGTCTTCTTAGATATTTGGTTTGAAGCTTCTGAAAAACTTTTCCATCTTACTTCATACTAAGCCTTTCCTACAAACTCAAATTAATTTTTTTAAAGAGTGCAAAGTACATTTTATTGCTAGACACTTATTCTTACATTTGAAACTTTTCTTATAAACTAAACTTCACTTAGAAATTCTTGCCTTTAGATAATGTGAAGAAAGGATTTACATCTTTTCTAGAATTTGAAAGAATTCATTCAATACAAATAATCTGCATTCGATATACCAGACTCCCAATTTAAAGAAAAGTCTAAGAACAGGAAGCTAACGCCAAAGCAACCACACTATCGACCTCCCGCTTCTCGTCTTAAAATCAAGATACACGAGTTGGGGATAAAGTTAGAAGACGGATTGATTAAGTAAACTAATGAAGTTCATTACTTCCCTTTGTTCTGCTGGGTACATTCTGTTAACTGCAGCACGGCATTGTGCTTCTACAGTGAACCGGAGTTGATTGTTAGAAATCTCTAACATTCTTTTGTCTTTTCCTAACGGACGATTTTCGCATGGAATCCTATCTTTGATGTCAACTCTTTTGAAATACATTTCGTAAAGCATTTTAGAAAAGCAAGCCTTAGAATTTATTATCCGCTTATCAACTTAGAGTCGTTTAAATGTAACGCGGCTTATCTGAGGAAATAAGATATACTATTAGTGGATTATAGTTTTGAAATAGTGTATATATATATATATACACTATTTCAAAACTATAATCCACTAATAGTATATCTTATTTCCTCAGATAAGCCGCGTTACATTTAAACGACTCTAAGTTGATAAGCGGATAATAAATTCTAAGGCTTGCTTTTCTAAAATGCTTTACGAAATGTATTTCAAAAGAGTTGACATCAAAGATAGGATTCCATGCGAAAATCGTCCGTTTATATATATATATATACTAATATAGTTTTGAAAGGCCAGTTTTATAACGCTCTTTCCTTATATCTTTTAAAGTATAGACTTTTATTTTTCATGTGTATGCATAAACGTGTGCATCAATAAATATATTTTAGAATTGATTACTTTATGGAAAATGTTAAAAGTGCCATTCTAAGAAACTATTTAAAATGTTGACTTGGGTGCTCATAACGTTTTCGGTTTTTACTATACAGTGTTGCATATGTTATTTATAGCTTGGAAAATAATTATAATTAAGTTATATTTCTTTATTTCCAGATTCTAATCCGGGTCCAAAACGCAGTCGCCAAACATATACTCGTTACCAGACTCTCGAACTAGAAAAGGAGTTCCACTTCAACCGATACTTAACCAGAAGACGCCGTATTGAAATTGCTCACACACTGGGTCTTACAGAAAGACAAATCAAAATTTGGTTCCAGAATCGGCGCATGAAAGCCAAAAAAGAGAATAAATTCCCTTCACCAACTTCTAGTTCCTTGACTAGTCCTATCAATCAAATTAACAATCAAAATAGCAATTCATCAGATGTTCCTGAATCACTTCACACCAAAGAAAGTGCTATGAATATCAATGAGCACCATAGTCACCACAGACTCCAAACTAAAGAAGGCCTTCTTTTCATTCACCATCAGCGAGAATCCTTAATTACTTAACACACTGATCCAATATTCTTTTCATTAAGAATATGAGCTAGATTGCTTTGTTTTTTAACACTGCAGGTTTTTGTCATACTCTGATTGAAATGTGTCAGGAAATTTTCAGTTACTGTTATTAGTATTCTGTGATGTGCATAGAAATGGTAGGCAGGACTTGTGTAAGAATGCATCGTTCGTGAAGCATCATTTATGCAAAATCATCACTAAAAGAGAGAAAAACTGAGTAAAAATTTGCATATATTCTAGTCCATAATTAATTTAATTCTTTTAAAAATACGCACTTTATTGAAGTATACTGATATTTATTTAAACAGTTACCGAGAGTTGTAATGGACAAAACGTATAACAATTTATTGATTTGTCAGAGAAAAAAAAAGAAAAGAAAAAAAAGTCCACCGATATATAATCGAAAGAAAAAAATTACAGAGACATATAGTTTAGAGCGGAAGACAATTTAATCAGTTTTATGCTTGTTGTTCTTTTTTGTTTTACACAAAAAACTACATTCCTGAAAACCCCTTTGCTGCCTTTAATTATAACAATCTGTACATGCGAAGCCCTAAACAAGGAAAAATTCACTTTTTAGAAATAAACTTTGGGAGATAACTGCTGAAATTTAAGGACGAGTGAAATTTTTAGTTCTTAAATAGAACCTGCTTTTAGTATTTTTTTGTATTTAAATAAAATTTTCTTCTTTTATGTAAGATCCTAAGGGAAAAAAGTGATGCGCCAAGCTGAGGAAGAATTTACGAAAATCTCAGAAAAGTATATATCCAAATTTATGTTATATATATATATATAAATATAAAATATGTATTTCAAAATTACTTTTTATGCTACAAAGGGTGCGAGAGCTTTTCGAGTTTTTTTTCACCATCTTGTCATCTGACATGCGCCTCACTGAGTTCAGTTTTGAAAACAAACAATATAATAATTACTTTTAAATGTCTTGGCAAAAATATGGATGGGTAATAAAGTTGTCATGTCTTAAAATGGAATCGAAATGAAAAGAGTGAAAATCTCCTACAGCAAGAACACCTTTAGTTCTTTTTAAATTGATCTCTTTTACAACCAGGTGCAATAATAAAAAAGGAAAAAGATTAATCTCTAAACGTCATTTTTTTGGCTTTTAAACCTTCCTTGACTGGCATTCCACAACTGGTGCATTGGTGACGGCTGTCAAAGTCAAACGTCCGTGAACCCCAGATGTTACCTTTTCCACCCCTTTCTGTCCGAAACCTTCAATTTACGACATGAAAAGTTTCGGAGATACTCTAATCTTCAGCTTTTCTGGAGGGGGTTCCTGGACTCGTTGGGCTACCATATTTCCATCAAAGAGGGGTCTATTGCTGCTAGAACACCCATACGGGTTTTCCACACCCACCTCCGAGAACTTTTTCTGCACCGACGTTTCAAAAACCATTACTCTTACCCTTTCTCTATTGAGAGGCGATTCTCCTTCTGTTGTTTCAGGGGTTGACAATGAGCCTTTTGCCTTTAGGTTCACGACGACAGATATCACCTGCCTTTCGGCATCACAGTAGAAACTTTTGACATTTGAAAGACCAACAGCTTGATGGTTTTATGATCCTCACTATTTGAAACCGATCTGTCTCGCCGTTTAGTCGGGAATTCTTGCCCTTTTCCTGTTCTTTGACTGAACAGGCCAGGCACCCGTTTAGTTCCATTCTTATTACTCCTCTGTTTCAAGTCGCAGTTTTATGCTGGTACTCAACGAAACTCGCGCCGGGCAAGCGAATTACTGAAATCGGTGACACGGAAAATGAGGTATGCATGAATTACTTCACTTTTTCTTTCTCTACTGTATCGTCCTCTAAAAAAGCCACTCATTTTTTGCCGTTAGCAGTAATGGTGTTTAAATGGGACTAGTTTCTCATGCATCCCCTTTCATCTCACCCTGGCTACTTATCATAGAACAAAAGTATTCTAATTCTTCAGCTATCCTTTCTTGCTTGAGTAAAATGGTAAAATGAACATTTTCATCCTCATGGATGGTTGATCGGATTATATGTTTCTATATCAACACTAACATCTAATCTATATTTCTCGGTCTCTCTCCCCCTGGCTTTATATATATATGTATATATATTCTGAGTGTGGAAAAGAGCAGCCAGTAAAATTTGCAATCTTATATAATCTGAGAGCAAGTACCTATGAAAGGATTTATATTTTCTTTTATTAGCTATTTTGGTCTTTTTTCAATTTTTAGTTATTTTAATAATAGGCAGTATTTTTCCCCCTTTTCTTTATTTTTTTTTAATTACTGGGTTTTCAGTCTTAATAATAAAGGAGTGCAAATATGAATACGGAAATGTCTCAGATATATTCATTTATGACAATATTAATCAGACCTCTTTATACATATATATATATATAAGTGTGCGCGTGTATGTAAGAGGAAGATGTTATAAATTTTCACCTTTCCCTTGCAATTTTAATGCATTACTCCTTCTCGACGCTTCCATAAAGACTACGTTATTGAAAGAAAGCACGTATCTGTATTCAAATTAAGTGCATTGTGCGTTTTCCACAGATTTACAAGTTTGAAAACCATCTTCAGAACATCACTATGCATGTTTTTTTATTTTAGCAGTCTCTTCGCTCTCCTCTTCAAAAGGGTTTGGAATTTGCGATAACGCAAGTGGGGGAGAGCATGAAAAACATGTCGCTTGACAAGAGAGAAACATCTTGACTTGAGGGTTATGATAATAGTTTTATTATCCTTAGGATGCGTTTCTAATCATACGAGCGATTAAACTTCAGGGTTTGTGCTTTTATATGAAGAGACATGCCGAGCAGTAGTTACTATTATGGGGTAAAACTGGGGGAGTTCTGCCCTTCCCGCATGTATGCTTTCTATTTTTATAAATTCTCGCTTCTGGAATTGTTTCACATTCCTCGCAATGGAATGCAAGGGAGATGTAGCTAATGATAAGAAATAATCAAAAAGATAAAATCAAAGTCTAGTATCATGTAGTCCATGTATGTAAATGTATGTAAGCACCAGATAGATGTCACTTTAATTATAATATAATATTTTTGTAGTTCGATATTAATGAAATTTTATGCAGATATCAGTTGTAAAACAAACACTGCTTGCAGTTTAATTTACATATTGATGAGAAATGAAAAGTTAACTTTTTTAGGTAAGCGTTTTAAATCTTGAGTGGTTGCTTTATTCCAGTTTCAAATTATTGTTTTTAGCCTGATACCGAATTAATTTTCTCATTCAAATGAACTTGCGCGAAAAAGAAAGTCGGCATTTTTGCACAAAAATTATATAAACGAGGTCATATAATTCTGGATTATACTTGGTATTACTTCCAAGCTTCCTAGGTAAGCAACTCGAAAAGAATTTGAAGGAATTTTCATAATTCCTTAATTAGCAGTGAGTTTTCTGTAGTTTAAAAGTATAACTTTTACGTCACTATGTAATCTGACATGCTGATAATTCATAATTGCAGCATAACAAAACGTTTCTATAGATTTCTTAACACGAAAGAAGGTAAAAACACTTCATCTATCCTTGTAATAACATATGGAAGTACAACTGTGCAATTTTTGCTTTTAATTCAGCTTAACATGAAGTTAAAAAAAATAACTTGATAATATAGCAAAACTAGAAATGAAGAAAGTGGTTTGCATTTTTCAAATAAATAAATAAAAACAGTGTTAAAAATACTTTTTAAGGTCAATTTTCGGTTTGATGAACTGAAATGATAATCAAAATATAATTGCGGGTATATTTAAAACGGGTATGCATTATGTGGTAGACTTAATATTGTAACTGTTATATGGATCGTGTTGTTATAAGTACTGAAATATATTATATAATTGGTTGTATATTGTGAAGATGTGAAAGTTATGTCTGTGGTCAAGTATTTTAATGTATGTCCTCCATTTATAGTTTGAATACTATTGAAAATGTTAATGAAAGGACTGTGTTTTTCAGTTTTGATAACTGCTATTTTTATATATATATATACACAGTGCTGTAGGATTTGAATCAAGAAAGTTATTTTCTTAAATGTTAATATTTTCTAAGTAATGTGTAATAAAGTAAATGAAATGCTCTCAACGTTCAAGTTATAAAGGAGTTTAAATCCAAGGAATAATGCCATTCTATTGACTCCTTTCTTGTCATTATTTTATAACAGCTGATACTCTCAAAGCGATAAATGAATAAAAAATGCTCCTTAACAAATATAAATGCATTTAATTTGTTTTACCTTTAGTACCTCTAAAAGTGTTCCCAGTCTGTGCTATTAAAATTTGCAGTGACATATATATGAGATTATTGTGTGCAGAAATGTTGAATGTTTGTAAGCTCAACCATTATTTAAAAAATATTAGGAAATAATAATAAACGTTTCACACTTGAATTTATTTTATTAACGAAGTTCAAACCTATGTTTTATATTTTACTGTTAATTTTGTTTATCTTATAACTCTGTGAAATTAAGTTTTCATTGTGTAACTATTTGTATTTAATTTTTTTGTTAATTTTGTGCTACGTAACCAAAGCTTGATTACTTTTTAATATTACGTGCATTTGTACAGACATATCGCACCCAAGAAACATGTAAATATTTTTATTAAGTTATTTAAAAACTTATATTGAATTCCAAGCATTATATAAAAGTATCTTTGTTTATATGTGTGCTAAGTTTATAAAAACTCATTTACAACATTGAAACTACAAACATGTGGTTTTGTGTTGTAAAACTTTCGAGCAGTCGATCAAACTTATTAGTAAATGAAGGTGAATTTGTGCTCTATACTTAAATCTCATACAAATTAAGGAAATGGTTTGTACAATGTTTTAGATTTTTCTGAGATTTAGAAAAATGGAAATTTCTTTTATCTAATACGTTTCCTGTTCGGAAAGAAATAAATTCTTGTAAAGCTTTTTAATTTAGAATTTTTAAGATATTAATATATATAATGTACTTGAAGTAGTACACTTTTCACTATGTAGCTGCACACAGTTTTGACTTAATGGAGAGATCAGGTACTCGTTCTTACATAATTTGCTATTTTGTCTTTCGGGGCTTATATAGATCACATAGAAAAATCTGTATGAAATAAGTATTTTTAAGAAAATTTCACCTACTGTTCTCAATATCTAAAATTCAAAGCAGCAATTTTCGAATATTATTCATAAATAATTATTTCTTTTGCATCTATTTTTTGTCATAAAAAATGCTATTTTCTTGAAATTGATACAGTAAATCAGACTAAGTTAATTTCCTGAAAAATTTAAGTGTAGAAAGAGAAAGATGGATAACGTAATGCTTTGGTTTTATTATATGAAACTGCTAAACAAAAATCAATATTACTGAGTTACCGAGTAAATAAAAAATAATTTAAAATGAGCAAAAGTTTTACTTCTATAAAAATTATTTAAGAAATATTTTCTATGATGAAATAAGTAATGAATTGCTTTATTTAACAATGAAAATTCATCATCCAAACAGTTCTTTTTACAGGCAATAAGAGAGGGAAAATCAGTCACAGATGAAATTAATTATTTATTATGATGCTGACATATAAAAAAATTACAGCACAATAGACAAACAATCAAGAAATTTTTGGCATCAAGTAATAAATGTAAATGTTATGTTTCTATTCACTTTTAGTGATTTTACCTGTTTTCAAGATAAGCATGAAAATCCACAAAGTGTGAAGCAAATCTTGACAAGCAACTCTCGAACAATCGTATTTAGCACTACGAATACTCAGCAAAAACCGTAAAGCGGAGAGCATTGGTACATACGAGATGAAGGAAAATTTTCGAGTGGACAGGCCTTTACATTATTTAATCAGGACCAAACTCCATAATTAATTTCGATGCTTAAAAGAAGTTCCATTTTCTGCAAAGTTTAAATTAAAAATTACAAAGCATGTTTCAATAAATTATTAGTCTCGCATCTCGTATTCCTAAAACTGTACAAATAATCTATTGATACTACATATGACTTAAATATGCTATGTTGCAAAGTGCATGTATAGATTATTTGTTACAAATTTACCAATGGAAAATATATGACAATATTTAAATATCCATTTCATGAATTTGTAAAGACAGCATTTAGCAGAATGAAGTACTCTCAGAAAAACATATAATCATTTAATTTAATTAAGTACTAAGTATAAAACTCACAAATACTCAGATTCCAGTAATGTTAAGGATAACATTTAGCATTTTAAACTACATGGAATTTATACATGCAAGAAAAAAACAGCCAAATTAGTACATTGCAGAAATGCATCATTTACTAATGTTGTGGTTATTCAATTGAACATATCGCTTAATTTTCCCATTTCATACTGTTGTGCTTTTTTCCTTAGGTATGGCATATAGCCAATAACAAGGCACTGAGAAGTTCATATTTTTTTCTTTTTTTTGTGAAAAAAAATTAAAGTGTGTCCAAGATTTTAGAGCAAGAATTCTTAGTGCGAAACATCAGCGGGGCGAGGGGGGAATGTTAGACGAAGCTTTAATACTTCAAAATTTTAAATCGTAAAAGAGTAAAGTAAGATAGGCGTACAACTGAATATGGAAGCAAGGTAAAATTTCTCAAAATTTCGACATTTATATCCAAGAGCAGGGAAAAAAAAACTATCCCATAGCAGAGACGAATAATTTGGAAATTTGAAGTACTGCAAAACAGTATAAGAATACATAAACATACTTGTAATAAAATGAGATATGAAATCACTAACCTGGTACTTTATGCATTATTAATTCAGGTTTTAATAAATTTTAGGATTATGTTCTGGTCAGGTTGAAATTCTATCACAGAGATTGGTAAAACCCTAAAATGCAAAAACTTCTAAAAAGTTGGTACTTCTTTTAATAGATCAGAATTATTTCTCATTCTGTGTATTTCATCATATATTTTGCAGCATTCTACTACTTGGAGGAAGAGATAATATTACATTCCTCCACAAAAAAAGTGGCAGAAGTCTATTTGAAGGATTGCCAAAGAAGCACTTGATCAATAACTATGCCAAGAGTGTTACTTCTATATTTTATATCTTCTATCCTTGCACTCTTCCCTGTCTTTGAGCAATAACAGATCTTTGTGCTTCATTTTTTATGTGCTCAAGCAACATGTGTCGGTAGAAGCTGTGGATACAAGCAGAGTATCAATTCTTCCCATAGATGACAAAAAATAAGTATTCTCCAGTAAACACATTTCTCCCCTTCTAAATAAATCATTTTAGACGAGAATACATTTAATATTTTGCGAAGTTTTTTAGACCGATGCGCATCGAAACACACATATTTCAGTGGCATTAATAATGCATAAAAAAAGTAAAAGTACATTTTATAAGACTGGGGACAAATACATACAGACCTAAAGCAGATGAATGCTTGGCACAGAAAAACAACACTCCTAAGAAGCTTTGAATGAGTGGATTACTAATAATAAGATACATTTCTTGAATTTGTTCACAGTTTAGGTACTTGAGATATTCAATTTAAAGTACTGCCTGCTACAATTAAAGCTTATTTTATACTATTCATGGCCGAAAGGGACAACTAAGTCTTGAAAACCCTACGAAATAAATAGCGGGTTTTTGTTACGTCTTAAACAACTAAAGAGGGTTTTAATAACCTTTTTTATTTAGAATCAGTGCAACAGAACAGATACAACTTGTATTGCAGACGAAATTTCTACCACCTGTGGATATTCAAATTAGCATAACAGACAATCAAATTCAAATGTTGATAACGTTGTCTAAGACTACATACTACACAGAATAAGCTGGCTCAGATATTTTAGCGGTCCCTGTTTATCGGCTAGAGAAAATGCTAAAGCCGAAATATAACTTTTAAGCAGAGCTGGCGAGAAATGCTAACAGCAAGAAATGGTTCCCAGAAGCTCTAATCAAATCAAACTAAAGAATCAAAACCCTCAGCTCAAATTCACAACAAAGTTAATTGCATTCTGGTAAGGAATACGAAAAAGGAGAAGTTATAGTAAAGACTTAAATCATAATAACTGATTAATTAACATAAGATACTTTACAATCTAACACTGCAGTCATAAAGTAGGAGGAAATACGAAAAAATTTCAGCAAAATGACTTAATTTAAACTTATAGCTATTCACTGATTTTTGACGAGTACCAGAATTTTACATTCAGCAATTAATTTTACAAAATACTTTAACAGAAACTGTTGCAGAGAAATCTTAGATACTTGAATATTTTGCTGAATCTGAAATTTTCAAGTTCACTTTAGCTCTTTTTATTAAGGAACAATTTTGAGTTTGATACTTATCTCATCAGTAACACACAACAAATATGTTTAACCTAAGGATTATTATTTATTACATTTTAAAAGCTGCGTAGTCGCTTAACAAAAATTTAGATAAAAGTCACTCAAACCGTTTTTTTTTTCTTGCAATGCAAAACGAAATTCAATTCTAAATTATTTTTAAGCTTGTATGAATTAAAATATGAATTCTGGAGCAAGAGCTAAAAAACCTGGAAAGATGAAAAATATTTAAATATATATTTTGCATGCATATTTTAACTTTAAAATAAAAAAAATCATTCGTATAGTTAAGAAAGCTAAATTTTAAAGTAATTAGAAATATTTTGTTTCTACAAGAAACTAGTTTTATCTGGCGTTTTCAGGCTTCATTGTATATTAGGTAGACAAAGATAATTGTTTTCTCTTTACCATTCAGTAAATTAGCTAAATTTGAATGAATACCTTTTGGTACTTATATAAATAACGCTTTCGTGCTATAAGTCCCTAAATCTCTCTGACTTAGACACGACATATTTAATAATTGTATTTATGGTTTTGTTTAATATTTGAGTAAAAGATTTATTGTTGCTCTTCGATAACATACCTTTGCAAAAATTACTTAATAGAAGCGAATTTTGAAAGATCGGCAGAAAAACGATTTAATAACGGACCCGCATCACCTTGCGCTTTATTTTTCATAGCAGAATAAATCAATATTCTTCTGAATGTTTTTCAAGAAGGCAACCCTTAAAGGAGACCTATCAGCGGTCGAGCGGTAAAGTCGCTGAACACTGGTAGCTCAGTCCAAAGTTTGAATGCCGCAAACGAGCTTCTGCATGAGCGTTTTCGCGGTTTTCCCCATGTGCAACATGTACACTAGCCAATTTGCCTTCGAAAGTCCTCCATGAAGGCTTCCTTTCTCTTAGGAAGATATTCCTCGAGGTTTTGCCGTAATTACATAAGCCAAAGCAACCCTTAAAGGCAGATAGCCCTTGCGAGTTTTCTTATTATTACTTACCAACCTACTTGTTTGTGCCTGAAGTTTTTTTTTTTAAGTTATCCTAGGCTGTATATTTGATATATTTGATTTGAGCTGTATATTGTCATAAACATTTCATTGGTCACTACACTATAAGAAGTTTCTTAAGGTGGTGGAAACATGACATTAAATAAAACTGGAAGGTTTTTTTTTTCCCCAATGGCGGGCCTTCAGTGGACTTCGGCTTGGCCACAACGAATACCAGAAGTGGTGGTCAATTTATTATGGAGGCACCGAATAGGTGGACCACCTTTGCCTCCTATGAAGGGACAGACTGTTGCAACCATGCCTTCTCCGGGATTCGAACCCAGGCCCTTTGGTATCGCAGTCGGCTCCCCTAACCACTATACCGTCTGGGCGGCTAAACTGGAAGTGAAGCTTTTTAAAATCTAGCACTACATATGCAGATGATGAAAGAAATTTGTAGAATTTTGCTTACATTGGGCAGAGAGGAACCAATAACTTTTGATCTTGTAAAATAAAGCAATAAAGAAAACTAAAAATTAAATTCATCTTGAAGAAAATAAATCTTAAAGAAATCTTCTAATAAATGTATAAAAAATGGAAGGATAGACACAGAAAAATTCAACTGCAGTTGGTTAAGTCTTCGATGTCTTCAATTTAAGATCCTAACATTTTATACTTAAATTCTTTAAATTAAAAGAATTTTTTTAATAAGGACCAAATTAACCCTGGATCTTGTTCTTGTAGCTGAATGCATTGGTTTTTTGCACTGTACAGCGTAAATTCGGTTAAGCTTCCTCAAAACAATTCTTTGTGAAGGCATGTTCCAAAGACAGAGATACTTCGAACGCTTTGCTGCAGTAACCAACTTAACATATTATTTAGATTGTATTAAAGCATAGCCTATTATTTAGAGTATATACAAGAGCGCTGCTTTTAATTTCATAGCATTTAGAACAGTCATTTAGAAAGCTCATGATTCTTTTGCTACTATCCTACTTCTTACTCTGCTTCTTCACAGTTTCCTAACAATACTCATAAAATGCGTGCAGTAACACGCACAATACGCATATACAGTATCTCATCTTTACAGTGTCAGTAATACACAGTTGAAAGAGTAGGAAGAGAGATGGAGAGAGAATATTATTGAAAATGAAACCACATGCACAAGTAGTAATGTTTTTAACGAAATTCTTAACAATATTAAATGCGAAGTACTGAGATCTAAAATATCTTCTTTCTGGTCAGAATAAAAATTTTTCATAAAGCACTAAAAGGAAACGCATTCAGAAGTAAAATGCAGTAAGAATTAAGCTTCTAGCTGTGTATTTGATGTAGTAAGAATTTTAACTGTATACGTTAGACTAGCAATTTAAATTACACTGCCAGCAAAAGAAAGTAAAAAAAAAAGTTTCATAATGTACCCAAATGTGAGCTGTTACCAGTCTAAGTAAAATTAAAGCTCCACGTATAAAGAATTATACCGTTTGTGACTGTCATTAGTAATCTGCAATTATTCTTTTTAATAAAAATTAATCTTATTCTGTTTAATCAGATAAAGGAATTAAAAAAATTAGTTTATATGGTTCTAAGTTTTTCCTGAATTAGGGAGAAAAAAAACTCGTATCAGCATCAAAGGCTGAATACTTACTTCAGGAAGTAAAGGGGAGGAATAAGTGAAGAAGGTTACGTAGGGGGTTGAAAATATTCCACCCCCTTTTTAAATAAACAAATCAAACAACCCCTCTGCCACGAAAGGGAGATTGACAGGATTTCTTATCCACTCAGAACCTAAGCGAATTTTAATTGAGGCACCCCAAAAATTCGATCTTTTATTTCAAATTAACATCGACGTTTCTTCGTCTTATTTTTTCCTAAACTTACCTCCCTCCCCCCATTTATACGGCAGATTCGAATCGATGGAATTTTTTTCCATCAAAAATTTTATAAGAGTAAAAAAGTAATAAATAAAAAAAGTGCAGAGGAGGGAAAAAACGAGGAAAAAATGACGCTGAGTACACCCCTCCTGGCAGAAACGACTTTTTAATAGGAATGTGTTTAAATGGGACTTTAGAGTCTCGAAATTAGGGGGAGTGTAGACGGAAACTGATGTGGCGTATTGTATTTCTCCTGCTCACTATATTCGACAACCTGAGTTATCTTGTTTCCCTCTTGAATTTCACATAAATTTATCATATTCCAGTTTCCCGGTTGCGGACAGTAAAAAATCCATTTCGCATGCGATTTATCCATCATAATGACTGACAGGTATTACAGCCTGGAGCCTATCTGCAATGGAGAGTAGGTTTCCGTTGAGTCCTTTTTCAGTTACCTTGCACTCTTTTCTTTCCTTCAATTCATTTTTTTTATTTGTTTTATATTCTAGTTCAAACGAAACACTTCAATCTTCCATAATTGGAAAAGAAAGAGAGAGAGAAGGGAAACGGATGAGAAATTCAATCTTCAGAAGTCCTTTGCAAAGGAAACGTGCGAGAAGAGTCATGCATGCAGTGTTACGACAATCATCTGAATAACCATTTATTTGTTAAAGCCGTGAAAACGTGCTCCTGGACAGTTCCTTAGACTATTTTTTGAACCATCGTGGTATGTAATTACGTAATGGTATGTAACCATTGCGGTGTCTAATATCTTTTGGTTTAAGGATATAAATAAGTCACAAGACCTAATACCTATCAATTGATAAATATTCTTATAATTTTTCTTCTAACTGGAATATTTTCTAAAGCATGATGTCTATTCAGAAGCATGTTTCTGTAAATATGTGGCCTGCATCTGATCATATAAGATGTCTCTGATCAAAGAAAAGTGACGAAAATTAAATGCAAATTATGGTGATAAATAAAATAATATTAAAATCAGAATAACATAAGTTCTTATTTAATATTTTAATGATATTTTTTTACAAAAGATAACTCTGCGAAAAATGTATGAATAATATTATACTTAAGACCCTGTAATGTATTAAGTAATAAGGTAGATTTTATGGATGACTTTTTAATTTATACTATGATATAATATTTATCATTTATGTTGATTTTTAAATACTTCCTTCAGCTTTTAAAATGAATTGATAACCAATGAAGCTATCGCCTTAATGAACAAGCAGTTGCATATGCGCAAGATTTAGTTTCGTAGTTGGTGATATCCGTCGAAAAAACAAGGTATTATATGTTTTTATTTATCACTTTCAGCCCAACTAACTACGTATTTATTAATATATCTGTCAGCCTGTATATAAATAATGTACATAAACAACTAAAATCATAATTGCTGAGTAGCGTAGTCTCAGCTTAAGGCAATAATTTTACTTTACGAAATGCAAATTGAATTTAATGGATTAAGTTTTTAAATTCTGGATCTTCACCATGTTCAGCAGATTTGCTTCTTTCCAAAGTTAAACCCTTAAGCAGGTTTACTTGCATAGCGCATAAAAGCTTTTATAAACATAATTAAAACTTTTATTTTATAAACTTTATAACATAAATGCTTTTTAGTGCATAAATAGCATATTTGAAAAGTAATAATACCATTTTCCCCTGGATAAGAATGGTAGATTAGATAGTACTGTGCTACCTTATGGCATTTTTTTAAATGAAATAATTATTCATTTTTTAACTATTATTTTGTTTGTTCATCAGCCCTGTCTTTTGGGTCTGACTTAGTTCTGATATGTCTATTGAGTAAGAATTGAGTATGAAAAATAAATACAAACACTAAAATAGCACTTTTCAAGTAATGTATTTTATTTTGAGTACAAACACACTCGTAAAGTAGAAGGGGAAGGGGAATAGTGCTTGGCAATCTATCATAGCTGCACAATCTGAGCCAAAGAGTAACACACCTTCTAGATAGGACTGGAGTTGAAGTGGTAGCCCTTTTGAATAAGTGCCAGGCTTTATAGAAGAAAGAAACAAAGAAAAAAGGAGGAAGCAAGAGTTGTTGAGAGGTTGTCATAATGTGCCTGCAGCTGACAAAGACTCGAGAAACATATTTCTTCTAATATATTATTCTGTCACTAATAACAGGCTTTTAAGAGCGCAAGTGCGATGTGCTCTGCACTTCCTCGCGTCAGCGCTTAACGCTTTTGAACCGTACCAGTCAAAAACACTTAATCGCCCGTAAATGCTCCTGGTTAACCTGGTTCTGTGAGATTTCATGTTTGATATCCAAAACTGGATGAGACACTGAAGCACAGCACGACTAATAGGCGAAAGACGCGTATGAAGGAAATGTTTTTATAGGCTTTCAAAATTCAAGTTCCCCATTAATGCAAAAACTTTTTGTAAGTGGTATAGTCTTCATTAATTTTCAATATCTAAATTTATATAGATTTTCGAAGCACATAAGATTTTGAATTTATCTGATTGCACAGATATTTGTTAACTCTTCTAATACATGATCCATTCTGAAGACACTTTTAATGCACTTATAAGTATTTTTATTGTTTGAAATGTCAATACGTTTTGTTATACAGCAATGCTGCCTGCTTGCAGGAAATCTGTTCATTAATTTTAATTACTATAAATTGGAGAAACTGTTTTGTAAATTTTACAGAAATGCCTCATGTATTTTTCTAGATGTGAGATCTTTGCACATTTTTAATACAGCGAATTAAATTTTCATACAGCCACACGGCCACAAAGAAGTATGGTTAAAACATATAAATGCATTTTTCATAAAGATAATAACAAAGTTTAAAAACTAAAGATTCTCGAGATTGATCATTCATTCTCCTAATAAATAGAATCTTATAGAGTGATAATTCTACAAGATCGAACTTTATAACTTTACATCCACAGCAGCTGGTTGTTTCTCTGAACGATAAATTTCACTTCATGGCAGAAGTCAACTTCGGTCTTTTGGCTAAAATCAGTGCTACATTAGATTTTCAGTTGTTTTATTTTATTAATTTAGTATTCAATTCTAAACTAACTTCTTATTTACAGTTTTCTCAGTTTGAGGGGGCCGGCTAATTAAAAATAATGAAAATAACGCGATAAATAGCCTAGTGGTTATGAAAGTGATTTAAAATGAGAAAATGATGATTTGATGAAAGTGCTAATTTAAAATTTCCTCATCTTCAAGTAAATTTGACTTTTGTATACCTGCGTTTTCGTTATTACTTCTTATTATCACTTAATAAGGGATAGAAAAGTTCTCATCACCCACATTCTCTTGCGGTGTTCAGTATCTTGAACTGATTATTCGCAAGTCCCTTATTCTAACTTCGCGTAAAAAGAACGTTGTATTTAGTCCTCATTTCCCACCTATCAGAGACCGAGCGGTAAAACAGCTCAAACACAGGTTGTTCGAGTCCTGCTGTTGCCGCATAGAACGTTTTGATGCTTTGCCCATGAACGATAGCCCAGTTTCTCTTTAAAAAGTATTTTACGAAGGTAGTCTTTCCCTTAGGAAGATCACCATTACCATAAACTAAAACCCAATTTAAATAATTAAATGGAAAGATCCCTGAAACCTCTAATAACTGGTAATATTTTTCTCCTGAAATTACAAAATCAGTCGGTTAATGGCAGCGTCATATATTTATTCATTCTTCTTTAAAATCAGGAACTATTTCAGTCATGCTACCGATATTTGGGTTTTAAGTCTTAAATATAGAATTATACCATTTGATTCCTGGTTCTTCTTATCCTTTGTTACGAAAAAAAATAATTTAGCTATAAAAAAATCGAGTATTTTCAACCCGCGAATTAACTTTCACTGTCTTATTTCCCTAAAAAATGTTGATGTATGTAATCGTGAGCATGTACTGTTTATTTTGCGTGAGAGATACCGTATACCATCACAAAACTCAGTATGTATGTAGAATATCCAGCCAGTTTTCCTAAAGTATCCGCCCCAGAAGCATCCCTTCCCCTACGTAGGTAGCCTTCGTGTGCTTTACTGTAATTAAGAAAACAAACGAACATAGATCGTTCTCTGTCTGCACCACTAAAAGTTGCAAGGCAAGAAAAATCAAGAAACTATAAGCAAAATCTAAATGGAATTTCGAAGACAACTTGAAACTTAATGAATAACATCAAGTGGCATAAAAGTAACATTGTATTTAATTTCTTAAGTACATCTTTGTTTCTTTGATCAATCAGATAATATCATAAAATTCTTAATTTTTACATTAAATTACATATGTACACACACATGTATATAGGGAAGGCGCAGTTATCAGGTGTTCTTTAAAAATGTATAATAAGCAGCAAATTGCAATATAGCTGTATCATTTAAGTGCCGTATTAATAATAACGTCAGTTAAATGCTAGTAACGACAGCAAAACTAGTGAAAACTGCCTTTTTTTAAGAAGAGATTGTTTTTCAGCATGTAGGCTAAAAGGCAACCAGTATGAAAATGCGTTAAATATACAAATTTTTTTAAATACTTCAGTTGATGTTCATATTTTTTTTAAATTGGATTAAGACCCTGTATACAAGGAGTAATTATATAGATAGAAGAGTAATATGTAGAGCCACTTAAGTTAGCTGTTGATGGCTGATGTACCCTGAAAACACAAGGAAGTTTCATTGATGAGAGCAAGTGTCAGTCCTCTTGTTACAAGACAACATTTGCATTCTCAAATGCGTCTTGGAAAGATATTAAAAACCATGGCTTAGTCTATATTTCATTAGCGTATTTAGTAAACAGACTTTACTGTATTTATTACTCCATATCACTGCCTTCTGAAAAGCTGTAGGTTTAAGCTCGCACTTTAATTCAAACTCACTTTTACTAAAATTAGAACTTAAAAGTTCTAAGCAAAATATTACCATTCCCAGCATACAGTTAACTAAACTGAAAACTATTCTGAAAGTTTAACAATAAAATAAAGCGTTTGTTATAACACTGCTAGTTTGTAGATTATGAAACCTAATCAACATTACTTGCGCAAGATAAATATGCATTAAAAAATTGCTGTTTCGCTTCCTTACAAACTAACTCAAAGTTATTTAGGGCTCAAAATAATACTGTTACCAGAATTTTAAATTAAAGGCTTATAAAACTTCACTTCTAATTATCAAATGACTGGACCAAACGACGCAATTAAAACAAAGCGAACTATCTGGGCAAGATACTACGAGCCAGCGCTTAGGAACTCTTTACCTCAAACTGCATAAATGCGAACCTTAAATGTTCTGTTACTAAAATTTGCATGTTCTCGAAAAGTTGAAATGATACTCTAACACAAAAGAAGTTATAAATAAAAACTCCGTAAGGCAACTATGAATTATAACAATCATATTTGTAAAACTGAAGAGTCAAAAGAATTAGAGCGCGATTATTCAGGATCGTATTTAATATTTGGCTATTCCTTTGACACATGATAGATTTACCTCTTCTGGAAGAATGAGAATATGCCATTAAACTTTTCTACTACATGGTACATCCGATGTTATCCATTTGTTCGGCAACGAAGAGCAAATATACTAAATGCATGGTTGATTTTTGGCCACCTTGAAACCTGTTGCTTGGGAAAGCATTTCCTTCCATTCAGATATTATAGGTGTCTTGAAGCAATTAGACTGCTGAGATATACAAAATCCAAGTTATCAATCATATCTAAAAATCTAAAGGATAACTACGAATTAAAAGTATGTTGCCAGAATATAACCCATATGTTATTCCAGATGAAGATATATAATCATTAAGTAAACCTTATGTTCTGAACTTAATAACTTATGTGAATGGTATTAATCAAAATGTTTTTGGACCGGTATCAAAGTAACTTCAATTTTTCTAGAACCTTGCATAAATTAAATGTGACCTTACTTTGAACAATTCGAATAAAGCCTCAGTTTTTAGAATGGGGATTTCCCGTTTCGTCCTTTCCCTTTTCATCCTGGGGTCAAGATTGTCACTTTTCATCGCCTGCTTTCCTCCAACTCCCTCTCATTCGTAACCCCTACTGACAAAATCTTTCCCGTTTCATCCGCTGCCCTCCCGTATTCTCCTCATCAGTACCCCTACTAATGGAAAAATTTATTTTCCCCGATTTATGCCCAATGCTATAACTGCCAATTGGTTTCTTACGCTTAACAATCTGATCATTATACTAACTGCTGTGAAATGTAATTCTAATTTCAATCTTATATGATTATTCTGAATTTATTTCTTGATAATTTTGTTCATCTCGGTTTGAACCGTGATCGTAAGTTTACTGAAACCTGAATTTATAGAAACTAGGCATTGTTATCCACCTGTAGTATTCAAATGTAGATCATGTACATCAAAAATAGAATTTAGAAATGACTATAAATGCTGGATTTGCCGAGAAACTCACTGCTACAAAACATTATTGAAACATTTTGAATATCATGTATTGCATGAAGGAACCTGCATTCCTAACGTACATAAGATCGAAATAAATAAATATATCACAAAGTGCAAAAAAGGGTTCGGGACGAATCTACTTCTGTTCAGCAAATTTATAATGATTGTTATCATCACGAGATTTAGAACCAGATTTCGTCACAGAAATCCCTAAATTTGAATCTGTAAAATCTTCGATGTAAGACACCGGCATAATGAGTTAGGCTTATCTTCCCTAGATGGAACTCGAGATGATTTAATCTTGTGAAAAAAATACAAAGAACATTTCTTAATTATTGAATGTATAACATCTGAAATAATGTGATGAAGAACGTTCTTTATATCTAATTTATTGAGTATCCAATATTTATTATTAATGCTTATGTGTGTATAATCTATTTGTAATATATTAGGTGTAACATATGAAAAGTCATTCTGTTTTGAAGAGAATGAATTAATTCTATTATTTCTACTATTTTGCTAAGCAAATGTTTTAAATACTCCGAAAACAGCAAATTATGTGTCAATAGCTAAGAAGGAGATTTTGACTTCAGGCCAATTCATCCGATAGGAAACAGTTTTCTTTAGTTCCTTAGGAAACGATTATTGAAATATTCCGAAACTTAGCACTTCCCAAACGGAAGAAGTGAGAAGAAAGTTATTCAGTAATAAATAAATTTAAAAGCGGAAAAAAAAAATCTGCTTCTATGACTTCTATCTTAATGCGAAAATATCTTCTTAAAATGCATTCTTGTCTTTTGGAAACTTAAATATACTCAGGGAAGAACATTAAAATCTATTATATATATTAGAATGTAAAACATACTGTTTTTGGTTGATGTCAGATTAAATTAACTTCACTATCTGTTAGAAAATAATTATAGTGATTCCTCTATTAGCGACATTCCTAAGAGGTCACCTTCTGAAAGAGACCTGTATTTTTGGTGAATATAAAAAAAACATTAGCAGTGAATATAACATTTCCAAGACCACCACATCCACAGAGCTCCAAAATCCCCTAAAAAGTGGATGGTTGCATTTAAAAAGGGTTTATACATTTGTTACATCTTTATTTTCTTTCTAAGTAGTAGTACCGTGGTTCTATTGCTTTAAAAGTATTTGAAATTAAAATTCATGGATATTTATGTACAAAAGCGTAGCTAGATTCGGGTATACAACTTTTGGACATGTCTGAGATTCATTATTCTACTCAAAATAATTTGTCTAAAGATAATACTTAATAAATATTAAAAATCAAAAGCTAAATCAGGTCAAAGTTGGTCATTGTTGTCATCTCGTCTAAATCACTTTGATAGACGAAAACCTGTGTTCGCTTCATCACAAAGTGACTTTCGAACAGCGAATGAAACTGATAGAATTGGTGGAGGAAGACAGCGGACGAATTTCCACCCGAGGATGAAACGAGAAAGAAAGCAACGGCACTAAGCCCTTCGAATTCCTTAATTTTGTTTCACATATCAGAAATAGGCAGATGCTACATCTTATGAAAGTATTCGAAGTTTGTTAGACGCTTTTTCTGCGCGAAGTTGGGATATTTCTTTTTTGCAGAAAATGAATGGTATTTTACTGATTTTTAGCTATTTATATGAGTCGGCAGAATGGGTCAAATATCAGAAGAACTTCATTTTTGTTAGCTTTTCACCTTCATCGTTGAACTCCACATTATTAACACTTTCCTTCCCAGTTTTAATATTTAGGCGCATGACTTATTTATTTATTTTTTTAATAGAATTTTCTTCTAATGGATCGAAGTACTCTTCACAGTATATAAAGGTCTAAATGTTACTTATAACATATTAAAATTACTTATACTCATGTGCTGCTAGATGCTGTGGTTACACGATATCAGTTACGCCGAATCTCCTGGGTCTGCTGATTTAATATTCGGAGTTTCACTAATCGGCAGCTCAGAGCAGCAGAGAGGAATAAAAAATAACCATTAAGTTCCAAAATGCAATCAAAGTGACGACATTGTGTGGCATAGATGAAATAACAGCGATTCAAGCACGCCCAATACTGTCCTTCCTTCCATCTGCATGATCGTTTGAGGCAATTGTAATTAAAATACTTGGAACGAAAATGTCCATTTACAGGAAACCCTTTAAATTCTGAGCTCATACTTCAGCCTTATAATCATAAATACATTAGTAAGCATTCTTGGTTATGAGTGATCAGAAAATATTTAAATTTTCTGGTTTTCTTATACATACTTCGTTTTTCCACTCTTATTTCTAGTATTCAACGTATAAGGTATTTCTCGCGCCATCTTCGCATGCCTTCGTGGTGTAGTACCCGCTCGACGCGAAACCGAGAGGTATGTGGTTCGATTCCCGGCGAAGGCGTTGCTCATTTTTCATCTCTCCTGCTTCCGAAATAACCTTATGGCTCTACACTGGCGCCCGAACTAAAAAGGTGGTGGATGATGATTCTTCACCACCCTCTTCGTATGCCTTCGTGGTGTAGTAGTCAGCACGCTCGACGAGTAACAGAGAGGTCCGTGGTTCGATTCCCGGCGAAGGCGTTGCTCATTTTTCATTCCTCCTGTTTCCGAAATAACCTGATGTCTCTACAAACGTACTCTGTTTTGCACTCTTAAGTTTTATCTACCTGCACAAAAACTTCAAAATGTAAGATTCGTGATGTTACAAGCATTTGGAAACTACTATTGTGATATTTGCGTTAAGAAAATGAAGAATTCTTTTACCTACCATCCTTGGAAATAGCGTGTTTATGATACACAATATAAGAACTGATTTTTTCTTTTTTCGCTCGTCTTTTGTGACTTAAGTTAAAATGAGTGGCTTAGACAATGTAAGAATCTCTTACGTATTGCAGAGTGCATTACGTAAGAGCAGTAATTCGAAACCTGAAAAGTGAAAATCAACAGTGCGCTAGCCGAGATACAAATCATGGGTCTTTCATTTGCTAGACGGATGTACACTTACACCACGCAACATACATGGAAGAATGCGATAATTCCTTACAACCATAGTATGCAATATATTTTGCATTATTTCATTTAGTAGTAGGGCATATAACGTATTGTTGTGTAGAATATTTTACTACTATATTATTTATAAAGCTCTTAATGTCCAACTTACATAATTTATTAATTTAATTATATATGTTACATGAATATCATGTGTTACAGAGGATTACTGTTATACGCGGTTGCACATCTACCCGGTAAGTGTTAGAACGTATTACTTGTGAATGTGAGAATACTATTGCTTTATTATTATTATTAAAGTTAGTAAATATTGAGAAGCCTAATGCAATTAGAAAATTCCTTATCTATCCTGATCTTAACTCCGAAAAGCGTTGAAATGTAACTTTGGTCAACTTTCCCATCATGGCTTAAGGGCTTATAGCAGTGGAGACGGCTAATTAATCTTAGGCTATGCTCTAGTAAATGCCACTCGTTAAATTTAGGGAGGTGTACATCCGTACTAATATGAAAAGCATGAACAAATGGAAAATAAGAAATATAGAAGCAGAAGATGGCTATGATGGCCCTATTTGTACCAAATAATTCTTAATCTGTATTATACGGAATGAATAAAGCTCGAAACAGCAAAGTCTTAAACTGAATGACCCATTTAGAGAGATAAGTGAATTTTTGTAACAATCATATCTTCACGTTGTTTATGGATTTCATTTTTAAAAGATAAAGAAAGACAAATCAATATGTGTAGCAGCTTTCTCCCACATTCTGATCCATATCTGAAAACGAGAACGCACTGGTATTTTCCTCATTCACCGGTCTCCTATGTCATGTCTTAATTGAATTAACTGACCGTGTTATGTCCAGATGGTATATTTGATAATGCTCTCGAATTTCAGGAACGCGCAATTAGCGTAAGCCCATTTAACAAAGTACTAACGAATGGCAGATATTTACTTAATATATGAGTAATCGAAAGCAGTTTCATAAATTCAGAATATTTGCATATCTGAAATCAAATATAACGATTAATTTTTTTTAAATTTAATGGAAATTTACTTGTTTTATTATAAAAATTACCTAATAGCAATTTTCCACATAAAGACATGAAACATATTAAACACACTTTGCTTAATCATGAATTATTTTAAATCGGCAGTTCGATAGTTAATTCATTCATAATTTTTATGAATAATTTCGTTAAATGGATTTCATTTTATTTCATTTATAAACAAAACCGATTTCAAGCAAAATAGTAATAATGATTTGTATAGTAGTAACAAGGCAACAGTGATTCTTTTATAATGCTTTCATCTTAATATTGAAAAACTTTTATTTTAGTTCTTACGAATGAGGACTGAAAAATTTCAAATTTGCCTTAAAGTAGAAATTGCTGCTCCTTTATCTCACCATATGAATACAGCATAATTCGATGAGTTATCAAAAAAATTTCACATATAGGCTCTGTTTACTGATTTTAAAATTTAAGTACAAATTCTAAAATTCTGTAGTTGAGTCCATACTTATGTATACTTTACTTTTAATGTAATTTTGCCTCATCTTTGAAGCATGAGACTAGAAACTGAAAATGTCAAATCGGAAGGTAATTCTTTTAAGGTCTGAAATAAATTGCAGTTAGATTTCATGATAATGTGACGAAATGCAAGGTAAAGATAAGAATTTGAAAATTCTTTTTATTTTAGCGATTGTGACAGGTTATAATTTTCAACGCGATGGTTGAAAACTGAGAAATTGTTTTCGAACAGAAATGGTTACGTGAAAAAATATTATGATACTTCAAAAGGTCGAAGAAAAAAGAAAAAGATTTTATCAAACCTTCGAGAAAAGGGAGGTAAGAGATAACTAATACTTCTTTGTATTTAATTCTAGGGAATTTTGGAGATCACGTGCTTTCTTTCCAAGCTTAATTTAAAGTGAGCTAAAATTAGTACTCTACGCTTCAAGATAATAATCTCTTTTGCATTTCTTTCTTGTCTCATGAATGATTGATTGAGGTCAACTCTTGGATGCAAAACTGAGATTTGTTCTTTCCTGTCCAAGCTTCCTGAGATATTACGTTACAAAGTTTTTTATTCGGATTCAGATTTTATCTCTAATCATTAAATATGCATTTTGGTAATGCATCCTTCATTATCCATTTTTATTTTATTTCGGGCTACCATTTTACAATTTAATGCTGTAAAGATAATACTAAAGCTTGAATTTTGAGCATAAATTTCGAACTGAAAACCGGTATACAGACCAGGTGTCTGAAATCTAAGGGAGCTTTTTTCTTAAGACTCAATGTTATCAATAGTATACGCAGCCTTGTAACTGTTCTCCCAGTAGCAAATAATTAAAACTTAAGAAATACTTTCGGTAAATAATCGAAGAAAAGAACCATATAAATTCAGTCGAAAACATTCTTTAGTTATCGACTTACACACAGCAAAGATTTTAAGTAAGAAATTTCTTGCTTTATTACGAATGAGAAGAAATAACATTGTCTTCCTAAAGTTAGACTTTTCATGTTGAAATTTGAGCCAAATTAACTTTTCTTTTGATTGAGTTGTTAATTAATGTGTTCTCCATTCTTTCATTAATGTCGGCAAATTTGTGATTTTAACACTTAATGGAGGAAATAAAATCCACGTGCAATAAAACACAAATTTTCGAAAATCTTGCGTAGAATAATTCACTTAAGGGAACGGTGGACTTTAAAATAGCTAAAAATCAACCAAAATATTGATTTTGTTTTTTTACTCTGGTAATATTCCATATACGTAACTACACCGTATGCAAAAAAACTGATTTCAAATATTCTACTTTTTAAAGAAGTTACAAGCATTTAAAATGTGTAAATAACGTAAACTTTACCCTTTAAATTTTGGAGAAAATGTTAAAAAAATGTATTTCGACAGTTATTTACTGATGTTATAGTTTTTACATTTACCCAAAAGAAGTGCTTATTTCTAAAAAATGGCTAGAAGTGTCAGTACTGACAACTATGAGTTTAACTTTGGTTATGTAGATGGTACACGCGTAGAACAGAAGGAAACAAACTCGTTTTCCCTACTGGTTGCAAAAAAAGCATGATCAACATCGCTTGAACCAAAGCAAAAAGAGAAGTTTAGCTACTTGGGGAAAAACAGAAATAGTAAAAAATATTGTAAAAGTCTAAAAGATAATGCTAATGTAATAAATGAAGGTAAAATATATAGTGCGGGTGAATTTTAAATGTTTCATTAGATATAATGTATAAATTGTTTCTACCCATAAATTTGAATCACATACCGATTTGCGATATGTTTATTTTTGTCATATTTAATACTGTGGGATTAAAAATAGTTAAATGATACGAAAATGTTATCTAGTGTTTACAAATTCATATTTAAGTTAATTTGCTGTTTCTCATGACCATGTATTAAAGGTAAGTTTGAAGAAAAACATTTAAATCCGGTTTTCTCAAAACAAACGTTTTCGCAGTTCGTATGTTTTGAAAATGCTTCATGCGACACATTTTTAGTTAAAAAGGAATGATATTTGGAAGAAACTATTTTGTTGTATGTTGCAGTAGATCTGTATATGCATTTTTGGATATGAGGTTATTAAGAAGTTTAAAGGTGTGATAATGTTTAACAAAAGGTGATATTTTTTCGAAAACGATATAAATTTACAAAAATCCTTTTTATAAATTTCTGATCCAACAGATACATAAAAATTTTGTCAAGTCTTTATAACTAAAAGGAAAAATTAGGAAAATATTGAAAATTAGAGCGCAAGGAGCATTTTAAATCTTTAATTAAAATAATTAACTATTTGTTTAAAAAATGTTAATTTAAAATAAATTGAAATTTTGAACATATATTTTATAAACTGATGTTATAATATGTGTATGTATAAAATTTCTTGTTGAAAACAGAAAAACTTAAAAAACTAATTTTTAAAGTCCACCGTCCCCTTAAAATGATATTAGAAACATCGTTAAAATAAAATAAGCAAAAGTTTACTTTTTTAACCTGACAGAAGAAAAAATCGTCTTGATATGAAGATGATTCTAATATAATTTTAAAATCAGCGCAGATTTTAAAAGTGCTCCTAAGAGTTAGTAAGATTTTTCATATTTTGAACGTTAATACGTTCTTAAATTTCGTATTTCAGGAATTTAATGTGCATCAAAAGTCTTTTTACTTGCTGATTCTGAGTCATGTAAATATTTTTAATCTATGTTTTTTTTCAAGATATTATATGATTATCGTCATCCAAACGTTGGCGTTTTAAATTACTCCGTATGCTTTAAAGTGTTAATAGAAACCTTTCTTAAAATGCGAAATGTTATTGACCGGGAAATGTATTTTAACCTTGAAACTTTTGAGTTCAATCTGCTTGAGATCAAAATTTTTGGTAGGTACTTCTGTTCCGTGAGTGATTCGATTATTTTCTAAGATGGTGATCTCTACTTTTTAAAAATATGCTTTCATTAGAACAAAATAGACACTTGTGAAATAAATATGATACTTTGTTGCGGGAAATGAAAATCATTGGACTGTCCTAAACTATAATATTTAATTTTATAAATTCTGATTAACAATTTCCGAGTACAGCCTAGACCAGAGATCGGCAACCTATGACCCGTGGGTCACCGAGTGACCCATTTGGTAATTTCAAGTGACCCACTTTAGTTCCGAAAATAAAGATATACAAACATTTTTTTCTTTTTCGCAAAAAATTTTTGTCGCAAAGTTATGAACGTACCAAATTTGAATCCAGTATAACATATAAAAATATCAATTAAAGCCCCACCCCCGCCTGACTGGATATGGAATCGGCCGATAGTATGCGGAATGCAGCGACATTGTCTGAAACAATTGTACCATTCCTGGACGCGCGCGTCGTTATCTAAGTTGTATGTCAGTTATAGTTATAGCACGTGTAGTACAGTAGCACAATAATATTGACCTAGTGGCCTAGTGAAATAAATATTATTATTTAAAAAAATTTACCAACAAACAAAAAGCAAAAAAGAGATTATTTCAAGATGTGTCGACAGAAAAGTATGGGTGTATTGAAAATGGTGACAAATTGATATGTATTTTATGTACAGATATAATTACCGCCAGGACTTATAATATTGAGCGACACTTTTCTTCAGAACATAAAGATGTGAGTGAAATGGCAAATGAAGATAAATCTGAATACATTGCTAAACGCGTATTAAATTTTGGAAGACAAAATAAATTCTTAAAGAGGTTTGCAAATAAAAAACAAATAATTGAGAGAATAATTGAAATACCATTGTCAGCTAGAACAGACCAGCGTCGCGTTGAAGATATGGCCAAGAATATTGATGAACAGGTCAAAAATGATTTGTTATCTTGTGACATAATTAGCATTGCAGTTGACGAAAGTACCGACATAAATAGTATTGGTAGGCTTGCAATAATTATTAGATTTGCATCAATAAATAGCTCGAATGTCAATGAAGAACTATACGTTTTTGCTTCAATGAATGACACCACCAAAGGCACTGATATTTTTCGTCAAGTACAAGAGTTTACAAATTTCAAAAATGGGCAAGTATTGGATTTAAAAAGTAAATTGTTTTCCATAACAACTGACGGTGCTATGAAGAAAATTTTTTTGCAAAGGCATCTACACAACAACTTAAGGGCGTAATGCAAAAAGTTGTTAAGATCGTAAACATGATAATAGCGCGATCAGCATTAATACGCAAGCGCTTTAAAGCTTTTTTGGAGGAAATTGAATCGAAATATGGAGATTTGTTATTACATTCTGAAATACGACGGTTAAGTCGGGGCAAAGTTCTTAATAGATTTGTAGAGTGTTTTGATGATATACAAATATTTCTTCACGAAATCGGTGAAAATGATCTCGAACTCAATGATAAACAATGGTTTTTAAGACTTTTATTCTTAACAGACATAATGAACCATTATAATGATTTCAACGTACGACTTCAAGGAAATAACCACGCAATTTTGAAAATGTATGAGGAATGGAAGAGTTTTACTTCAAAATTGATATTATTTGAAACTGACATAAAAACTAAAAAATTTCATTTCTTTTCTTGTTAAAAAGGGAACATGAAAAAGAAAATATCAATGAACGCAATCTAAATATGTCTGAAACTTGGATTTCGGTCATTAAAAGTAAATATGAAAGTCGGTTTCAAAGCCTTAAGAAACATGGAGAAATGTTTACATTTATAATAAAGCGCGATGAAATAGAAGAAAAATTATAAATTTGCAGTATTTTGAATATCTCGACAATTTTAGTTTAGAAATGATTGATTTTAAAAGTTCAACATTATAGACGGATAAATTCAAGAAATTGCGGAACGATTTGGAAAATACAGAAGATAATCATTTTCTCATGATATCAACATGTTGGGCATCACTTCCTACGAGGTTTTCATCATTAAAAAAAAATTGCCTTTGCCATTTTGTCCACATTCGGGTTCACTTATAAATGTGAGCAATTATTTTCACAAATGAAATTTATTTTAAGCAAAAACAGGAGCAGGTTAACTATTGAAAATTCAGATGCTTGTGTTCGACTTAAAACGACTAACTATAAACCAGACTTGACTAAATTGACGTCAGAAGTTCAACATCAGGGGAGCCATTGATATCGTAGAGAAAGTTTATAAATAAAGTTTATTCAACTATGCTTGTAATTATTTTCCTAATAAAATATAGCTTTTATTATTTACTAAAATGCTGTTTTAATACGAAAATATCTCTGACTCAAACGTCTCTTTAATACTCTCATTTTGGTTGATTTTGACCCGCGGCCAAAAAAGGTTGCCGACCCCTGGCCTAGACCCACAAAACCCAATTCTGGGACCTCAGACTTTGGACATCCCCAAAACTGAGTATTACATAAAAGACTGACATTAAGAAAAGAGCAAAATAATGTTGTTTTCAAGTCGCAAGAACGGGAAAATAAATAAATAAAAAAATTGGTGGCTTTCATGAAACTCCGTAAATGTTCTGAACCGATGATTGAGACTGGCAGGCTCTAATAGTTTCCAAGCTTTTAACAAAATGAACTAAATGAGTAAATTCGTGTTGTGGTAGTTCGGAAACAATTTGTATAATATACACATAATTCTTTTTCACAATTAATTGTAATAACTGTTTTATATCTATCTGAGTTACATCATTTTTTCAACATTGTTGCACAGGATCATGTCTCGTTAATGCAGACGTTGCGGGTGAGATATTTGTACTCTGAAGTAAAACTTTATGGAGTTATTTAATCATTTCTTGAATTTTCGAAGTACTTATACTAAAAAAACGAAATAAATTGAATATCGACTTTGCTAGTCACGAAAGTAATACAGTGAATTTGAATTGAGAGAATATGAAGACGAAAACCAATCAAGTTTGAATAATCAAAGGAGAACACAGCTTAGAAATTTATAACGTTACATCGAAATATTTCCGCAACACGCAATAAAACATTGGAGCTGCAGAAAAGATCAGTTGAGTAAAAACTGCAGTCAATAAAGCAGATAATTATATCCTATAATTTCGTTGATATTGCTGAATATTGGGTATACATTATACAAATCACTTCGTATAACTAATGACACCTCTGTATGCATAAATAAAAGAAAATGGTCACAATTTTAAAGAAAATTAAGGGAGGGAGGAAGAGGAGAAAAAATAGTTTTGGCTTTTACGTCTGCTAGAATTAAACAGTTGATGCAGCCATATTTAGAACACTTACAACCTTGTAAACATAGTGTTAGAAAGCCGAATCATTCAAGCCTATAGATTGGTAAAGGAAACTGATGTTTGGTAAGATTTTGCTTCATCTTTTGAAGGAAAAAAATGTCATTTGTTTCTCTCTGAAACACACGACCTTCAAGATTTAATGATCTTTAAATTACAGGTGTGCGATTCGTAGGTTAAATTTCTAGAGAAATGAAACATTTGTGTGCAATGAAAGGTGAATCGAAAGGAAGTGAGTTCTGCTTCTAATAGTTGCTTTTGTGAAAGCCCAAGCTGCATTAAAAAAAATGGGGGGGGGGGAATAGCAAAATTTTAATTGTAGTTTCAGTGGAAGTTGAAGTTGTTTTTATGTATACGGCATGTGTTCTGCTACTGTTCGAATTTCAGTTGTATTTTTTGCACGTATACTTAATGAGCGTTACATAGAGAACAACAGGATGGTTACTTTTTTCAGTTAAATTGTCAGGTTTACAAAGGTTTTGCTGAGTTTTACACTTTAGTGAGCAGACGGAAACTTTCTGGAAGCACTGAATATCAAAATTTTTTAGAAGATAACAAAATATCAATTCAGCCTATATGTAGGAGCTAAAACAGACGCATTTCCGTGGGAGATGATCTTACTTAAATTAAAATCTGGAATGTCATGATATCGAAAGGCTTTAATTAAATAATGAAAATGATAAAATTTCTAGTATACGCATGAATTCATCAAATAATACTATAGACTCTGTTTTTCATCTAAAAGCCAGGATTTTGTGACACTTGAACATGTGGCAGTTCAGCACTGGCGGACAGATTATACTATGGAAACATGAAATTTTCTAATAGGATTAATCAGTTATGGACAGTAATACTCTCTCAAAGCCTTTCAGAAACAATAAATCAGCCTTATGATTTTTTGACATAATTTTTCTTTCGTTCCTGCTCTGACGTAGTCGTTAGTATCCTTTAGTGTTCGTGAATTAGAACCGTTCCTGCTCTGAATCCTATTTCTTTTAAACTGGGAAAAAAAATAAATTAAAAAATCAAAATTGCGATGTAGTAAGTGCTATTTCTAACACATCCCAGTTTTAATATTTATTCTTCCCATTTTTTCACTCGTTTTAATTTACGCATTTTTTTTTTTCAAAAACAAATTTTTCAACATTGCATTACAATTAAAACTTATTATTATTGCACTAAATACCACAACTTACTCCACTCGTTGAACTAAAGACTACAACGTTTCCCATTCGTTGAACTGAAGCGAATTTACATTTGAATTCAAAGTGGCGTTTTTCTAGGATTCATTATTCAGGTAATTCGATGCTTTTTGTTTTTTTTTTTAAATGATTCCTCTTTACTTCTACATATTTTATGTTACAATAGACGTTTTTTGTAATTATTTTTTATTGAGTTTAATGAGTTTAAAATTCGTAGTTTACATTACGGCTTATTTCATTCATTGAACTAAACACTATAAGTTTTTCCATTCGTTAAACTGAATTGAATTAATACCTTACTTGAACTCAAATTGGCAGTCTTTTTTGGATTCGTGTAATTCGATATTTTTTCCCTTTTCAAATTATTAATTTTTGTTTCTACACTTTTTATGCTGCAATAGAATTTTTTTTCTCATCATTTTATTGAGTTTAATCAGATTAGAATTCGTAGTTTATCTAAATTCATTACTCAACACATTTTAGGCTTTACTACTATACAGCAGTTTTTCATTTCGAAGCTTTTGTTATTCTTGTGATACAGATCTTAAGAAGTTACTCCTTTTTCTTTTTTTTTTCTTTTCTTTCTTTCTTTTTTTTTAAGATCAAAATTTCATTTACTTCTTTTATTTTTGCGTACATTGTATTAGTTCTGCTTTACATGATTTTGGACTCGGCCCACTCATATTGAAAAATTTTATTAGATTTTTAACCTTTCTGTTTGTTTTTGATTTATGCTCTTTTTTTCAAACCGGCTTGTGTGTTTTAAAAATTGCATACAGTTTTGTTATTTTTGATATCGATTTATTTTTTATTATATCGATTTATTTGATATCATTTTATTTTTTCGGGTATTGGATTATTATTTTTGGACTCGATCAACCAAAAATATTTTTGTAAATTTTGTTTCGCAAAATTTTTGAATTTGTCTATATTTTTGATGCTATAATTTTGCATTTTTGTCATAGCTTACTTCGGCCTATAGGGACTGGATTGATAAAACATAGATTACCTTGATCGTATTTTGAATTTTAAATTTTTATTTTTGTCGATACAGAAATTATTTTTTTTATTTATTTACTTCTTTCTCAGCTCAAGCCGCCTGATGACGATGCAGCGAATGATCTAATTCCGTTTTCATTTTTGATTTTGGCATGGTTTGCCCCTTTCCTGTTTCTTGCAGTTTGCCATTGTGCGTCATTTTTTTGGATTTCGCATGCTGTTTATTCCGCATTATATCAACGATGTCCATGCCACATTAAAATCTGTCTCTCAGCTCTGTATATAATCCATCAAATGCGAAAATTCTATTAATTTTGAAACCAATGGATATTTAATTTAATATGTTTGTGCATTACTAGCGTTATATAAAAAACACGTGATAAGCATTGATTTTGCAATGACGCCAGAAAGATAAAATATTTCATTACTTATAGAGAAGGAAGGGAAAAGCTGAATTAAAGGGAAAATTTAAAGGGCCACTACAATTTAAAGTCAAAATTCAGCTAGCAGTAGCCTATTGCGTCAATTTTCGGACGGCCCCAGCTATGCTGTCCTCCCAAACGACAATTAAATAAAGGTTTGGTTTGTTTTGGTTTAGTTTCTTGTGGCAAAGAACACTAAATCTATCTGCCTAAGGAAAGTGATGCTTTCGTGGAATGCTTTCTAAAGGAAACTGACTCGTTACACATGGGGAAAAACACGAAAACCCCCATGTAATTAGCCCGTTTCCATAGATTTGAACACAGATCGTAACTACCAGTGTTCAGCGGCCGCTGGTGGGCATGAACTAAATAAAGGTGTATTTCGCTTTGAATTTATTAATATGTTTAAACTGTACTAGGTAACGATTGACTTAGGGCTCAAATGATACAGCCTCGCTTAATATTTATGTAAACGCATGCACACAAAGATACTTTTTTGTATTTCAACATGCATACATAACACATATTGTTTTGCTAATATCGGAATTGTAATTGATCAGTATGTTAAACTGCTTTTATCTAAGTACAGTTTACGCCGTATTCACTAGATGCTATGGAATGTACTCCGTTTAAAGAAGCATCGTTTAGATTAAAAGTCTTTAAAATGAATACGTTGAATCCAGTTTGCATGTGTATGGAGAGGGGGGCACATCTGATATTTCATTTCAACGAGACAGAAGACGTTAGTACTATCACTGTTAAGAAACTAGTAGACCTTTTTTTTTTTTTTTTTTTTTTTTTTTTTTTTTTACACGGGGAAAATCTTTTTTTTTTTTTTTTTTTTTTTTTTATTTTCATTGAACTCGGGAAATATATATTGGCTTCGAAGCATCTGCTATTTTCAAATTTACTGTTACGCATAAATGGCACATGCGAGCATTATTATGCATTTCCATTTCTGTTTAACTGACTCAACAAAGCCATTTTGCAATAATAGACCTTTAATTCTCTTTTTTAATTTTCCTAAAAAATCCTTTTCCTATCCTAAAAAATAGCAGCTGCTCATAATAAGTAGCTTAAAACTGCATTATTTAAAAATTTGTTCTTCTCACAAGATTTTTACAGCGCTGATGAAGCGGCCATTTATATAACACTTTAGTAAATCATATTAAAATTTCCTAACTAAATCTTAAATTAACCATAAAAATGAAGCTGAACTAAAACTAGACCAGTCTTATCCTGACCTTCGAGGCATCCTTTGCGCATTCATTTTCTGCTTTTCTCTCACGCTGGCTTGCTAACGACGTTTTTCTTATTTTCTGCAAATACATTATAAAAATATAAAATTTGTTTAAAAACACAGGCGCATGTCTTGCGCCAATTTAGCAATTAGGAATTAAGAAATTGATTGATCAAGAAATGTAATTTGTGTGTTTACCACGGAATAAAACGCAAATGTGTGCCAAAACTAGATCTTCATATTTCGGCTTTCATCGTATACATCTATTAAGTCATCGACACACACACACATACATACATACATATATACATATATCAGGTCTTCCTATAAGAAGGATATGATTTTAAAATTAAATAAGTTAAAAACTATTTGAGTTACAACCAAACATTTTGTGTTATTTTGAAATACAACTTATGACATAATGCTTTGAATAAAATAAGTGTCTCCCTCGACTTCGTTTACACGAGCGACTTTGTTGAACACAATTTTCGATGACTGAATGCTATACTAGGGGTTAATGTCACGAATGCAGAGTTTGATGTTTATTCTTAATGCTTCAAGGGCTCGTGGTATATTCGCATAGACCGCTTATTTTAAATTACCCCACAAAAAGAAAAATAATTTAAAGGAGTTAAATCGGAATTTTTGGGGTCAGCTAACAGTTCCATTTCGTGATATTATACTTTCACGAAACTTCTTATGCAATACGTGGATAGTAGCGTTAACAGTGTGGCATGTGGTACCTTTTGCTGAAACCACATGCTCTCCAAACCAATATCCTCCAAATTTCGTCACAAAAAACTGTTGTAATTAATCGGTATCGCTGACCAATCACTGTAGCAACATTTGCTCGTTTTGAAAAATAATAGTCTGATGATATCATTGTGTTATCAACTACACCATGCAGTGACCATTTGCGAATGCAAGGGCTTCTCGTGCATCTATTGAGGACTGTTTTCACACCCAAATTGACCCAAAACGTTAATTTTGCTTGTTAACATATACATTCAAGCAGAAATCAGCTTCATCTAAGAAGATAATTTTGAGCCCAAAATGAAAGTTCTTGAAACATATATTTAGCTCTGATGCGCTATCAGAAAATATAAATAAAACAAATAAAAATTAGCGATACTGATAACATTTTTTGTCACTTCGTTTTCAAAGCATATCATTTGGAATAATATATGATAGTATAGTGACGTATATGTAATATTATATATATATATATATATATATGCATGAATACAAAATAGATATCAAAGGAAATGGATTTTCAAATGAAAGAATTATTAGTAAGTAGAATATTTTAGTATTTTAAAGAGGAATTCCCCTGGTGCTTTGTAAAATATATTTTAATTTTATAACAGTTATTTTAATTTAATGCTTCTTTCCTATCTCTTCTAGCTTCAATTTAAAACTCCCTACCAGAATGAATTTTTAGAATCGCGTTAAATGCAAATGAGAAGGAGAATAGTATTTAAGTCAAATTCAACTCACTTCAGCAAATAGAGTGAGGATTCCTGAGTAGCGCGCGTTACTTTTGGCTCTGAGCTGTTACTGCGCTCAGCTGTGTTAAGTGCCTTTTGATAGTTCGCTAGCTAATTTAATATTACGGGCCAACTAGTTTAGAACAGTGTTAGCTTCGGCTAAATCACTTTAGTTTGTCATTAGTTAGTTCTTTTTTCGTGCGTTTTGAGTTTAAGCCCAAATGGAGGCTTTGTTGCACGCCCTAAGAAAGGGGCCGACTGTTAATCTTATTTTGAGCAAATAAAGGGTAATTAACTCTTTTTGAGTTTACGTTCTATTCTTGGACTTAGGCGATCATTCGCTTAGCAGTTCACTCGACACTTAATCTGACAGAATAAAAGTAAGGAACCCTACAGCTTTATCAAACATACATACAGAAATTTGCAAGAAACTGAAAGCGAAAGGAATAGATAGAGATGTAAAGCGAAAGAATAATGTCAAAGCACAGATAGTAAAAGGATAAAGATAATAAGTCATGAATGCTAAATTGTTCCAAAAACCGTTGACTTAAAGTATAAAGAGTACATACAAACGCAATTTGCTTAGGAAGGTATACGGCATGCAATACATTTCTATCTCAAAACGTGTTACCTTGTACTCTATTCTTAGGTACTTACTATTCTTTTCTTGTTTTTCTGCAGAACTTGATTCCCAGACCTGTAAAGAAAAGACAGAATTAAAAAAAAAAGTTTCTTTCTTTTTTTTTTTTTTTTAAAGCTGACAGCTAGATGTCAAGAACAGGAAGACACGCACATCACCTAATCCCTTTTCAGTCATCGAGAACATTTGGAAATGACGCTCTTTATTTTTAAAACGCGCTACGCTGGCGAAACAGATGAGCTCGTGGTCGGCGGCCATATTTGTTTACATTCCTCCCCCTTCCCGTTCCCTCCATCGTCATATCAAAGATGGCGAATACCGGGTGTTTTTAAAGGCGCGAAGGCGATGAACTTTGACCTGATGTACATCCGTTTTCACCGAAGCTCGTAACTCTGGTAGTGCTACTGAAACAACACGGAACCGTATCAGTTGGCGATAAAACACAAATAGAACTTTATTTATCGTGCCAACAATTCATTCATTATTTTTGCTGGGACAACTTTTCCTCAAGAGGGTGGATGGCTATTTATTTAACGGTTAATGAAGTAAAGATGATGTTCCGTTGTTTTTCCCCGCACGTGCGTTTTTCATTCGTATTGCCAATCATTAGTGTTATTTAACTGGCCGCTAAATAGCATTTGAAAGTTCTCTTAAAGAGAAAGGCGCTTTTTTTACAGATATTAAAAAGCAATTTGAAATAAATAAGATACTCTTAAGAGTCATTAGACGTTACCTAAATATTAAGGTTTTTGAATTAGCAGAACTCGACAACTGAGTTTTGTGATATATTCCAAAACAATTTTTTTTCATATTTTAGTCTTTATTATTTGAGCAATGTGATAATTATGCAAGATAAAAAAACAGTCAAGTTAAGCAAAGAAAAAAAGTCTCTCTCTTCTCCCCCCCCAAATCAGGCAAACGAAATTTAACAGCTAAAACATTTAAAACAGTTATTTCGCTGCGTCAACGCAGTTCCCGAAACTAAAATTTGATTTTCAGGTTTATGAAACATAGACCAAATATTTATTTCGACACACAAGCAATTGTTTAAAAGGTCTTTTCAGAAATTTGTTATAATGAAAATAATTTGTTTTAATTGGAATTCCTAACTGGTTTGTAACCTGACAATAAGGACTTAATTTTTAAAAAGCATTTATATAGATCTTTTAGTAAAGGGAGAAACAAAAATTCAGATTAAAATTGGCAAGAGAATTCGTTTTCTTTCTTCTTCCTTTCCTTTCAAAAGAATTTTTTGTGACATTTCATTCCTTGACAAATTGATTTCAATGTGTAATCAATATGTAAAATATGTTTTTCAATGTGTGTTTCAATATGTAAAAACTTTTCTTTTCGTTATTTAGTAGTTTATTACAAATTTCACACAGAAAATTTAGTACGCTCTTAAAAACTGAAAGGCTGGAAACTTAAAATAGAGGCATAAAAATTCTCATACAAAATAAAATATCTTATTCTTCAAAATATCTCCAGTAATCAACAGGAAAAGAAAATCGTAATTTAAATATAAATATTTAAAGTTATTATTTGATCAGTGGAGATATGAGTCCTGCGCTTTCCTGTATGTAAGTTTTAATGCATTACTTCTACAGTAACTTGTTACTTATAATTCCATTTAGCGTTAATTTCTTTTCTAAAGAAAATTCTGCTAAGTTTTTAACTTTTATATTCATGTTGACTTTGCCAGAAGCTATGAAAGCTAAATTTACAAAGTACATTTTCAATTTCTGCAAAGAAAAGCAGCAAATGATATATGCTAATATTATTATAATTATCCAAACGGTATGTTTTCACCTTTAACTAATTAGATTTCGAAATATTGAATAATTGTTAATCAGATATAAATACTCGTGTTTTCCTACGTATTATTCAGAGTTTAGAGCGACATTATTGTGATTTAATGCGAGTTCCCTTCGTTACTGGTTGCTGCATGAATAACATTGTATATTGTTCCGCCCCGTTTCGCCGCTGTCCAATAAGAGATATGGCTTAATTGTAACGCTATGTATACTAACAGTTCTGCCCAGCAATTATACTGAATGTTTTAAAATTAACTACTGCGTTAATGTACATAGTTATCGGTCTACTTTCTTTGTTATTTAATTTTGTTTGAGAAGTTGAAGTAAATTTTATGGCCAGTTTTCCAACATGCTGTTAGATATAATTAAGCGATTGTAAATTAGCAAGCACATAAAAATCATTCTTTTGCGCTGAGCAAGAAGAGCAATGCAATAAAATTAAATTTTAGCTGAGATGATACAAAATTAAAACTAGAAACAAAATAAACTATTTTAATTTAACAATATCAAGCTACAAAATATTATGATTTGTAGTACTATTACTTACCTTTAAAAAATGAATAAATGTTTTTGTAGAATAATTTGAGATAAAGATTGATTTGGTAGTCATAAATCTCGACTACATTTTTAAGTGTGCTTAATATACTTTTCATAGAGAAATTAACTAAATGCATTCTTCTTCAGAAAATATAAATAGCACCAAATGAATCAAATTCATTACTCACTAAAAGAGTTCACTCCTGAAATAAAATATAGGAATTATAAATAATCTATCGCAGTTTCAATTAATTCTATGGAAAGGACTGAGAAAATTATAAGTCTTGATTTATTTGAATTTTCAGAATTTCATGCTGATATGAAAATGGTTGAAATAAGGATTTTAATTAAGACAACAGAGAATAGGCAAAACATCGATCGCATTGTCGCAATGTAATTCGGAGAAGAAAGTAAGGGAGAGAAGAGTAACTTTGAGGATATATTATTCTTATATACTTTTTTTAATCTTTAAAGGACGCAGTTCGGTTTAAGCTCAGATTCAGCAAATGAAATATGATATTTAGCTCAAATATGAATAAGCTGAAATACAAACATTTCAAGCCCTTATGCAGTCAGCTTATTAAGCTGAATTTCTTGCACTTATCAGAGCTGGTTAACCATTAAGCAAAATAAGCCTGTAACTAAAGCATCAACAGCGTGTACCAAAAAAGGTTGCTTAGAGACTCAAGGAAAGGAGCGGCACAAAATTTTCTCATCGTTATTTTACCTTGGAATGTACGAACAATGTAGCTAAATCAAGAGCGAGAGAGAAGAAATGGGGGAAAAAACAGCCGTATTACTGTAGATGTGTGAAGATATTCCAAAATCTTTTAAGTGCTTAGGGCTTCTAAATATCTTAATATGTTCCTGATACTTAGCTTTGTAAATTTAATCTGTGTAAAGCCTTGTCATAGATGATACACACATTTACTGAATAGAAAGAAATTAACAAGGAATACTCTGTTTACATTTTGAAGATTAAATAATCATCAGGAAAATTATTTTCTGTCAGCAACAATGCTTTCAGAGATTTTGTAATTTCTTATATCCCCCCCCAATCATACTTAAAGATCGTAAAAATTCAATTGAATTTAGGCATAATTATTTGCACTTATGGAATATTTGATAGATGTAACATAGCACTTAGTGTAAGATAGTTTACTAAACCTACTGTAAAGTTGGTTGGATTTACATAATTTCTATAAAAATCATGTGATAGTATGCAGATTTACAAGTCAAAAACTCCCAGTTTGGGTATAGTAACTGACAAAACTTTGTTATTTTATTTTAAATGATAATTTATTTAGGAAAAGTACAACAGTGGCATACTGCAAAAAGTAATTTTTCTTTAATTCATTAAAATTTCCCAGAAATTTATTTACATTAGATATTTATCATAGGAATGTTCATTATGTAAAATATTGACTCTGATTCGCATTGAACAAATGATGCTTTCTTCGGTTAAAGCTTTTATTTATATATGTCTGTAAAATGTAAGAACACAGAGAATGACAGTACAGATCCACGTAACATTTTGGACGATTTAAGGGCAGAAAACTTTTATAAATGTTGTTGAAAGTGCATTATTTACTGAAATTTTTTAAAATGTCATTGGGAAAACAATTAAAATTCATTAATGATAAATATCGCCTGTCATTCCTATGAGAAAGGGTATTATATTAAAATGAAGTATTAAATAAAAAATTATTTCTGCTAGAAATTCTTACGCTATTATTTAAAAAAAATGGTCGATAAATTTTATTTCAAACTAATACACTATTAAATTTTGATTAATAACGGGGTACTTTAACAATCAGTCTACCGGTGTTTGCTGCGAAGAAAGGAATTTAAATAATATGAATGCTACTTAGAAATTTAACCTCGACGTTCTCGCTTAGTTTTGAAAAGTACGTGCTCTCTTTCCACATCTATATTTACTTTGACATCATCTGTAATTTTTGACGTCATCTGTAACTATGCAGAATTTTGATCTAATCTGTAAAACCAAGGTCATGCATTTCAATACAAGTCTTTTTTTCCTGTAAATGCTCTTACCATATCTATTGTACTGTGGCAAAAACTAATAAAATAATTTACTATGTTGAGACGAAAACGAGCATTACTAATTCGCATTAAGACTTAACAGACGTTTCAGTTTATTTTGATATCATAGTAAACTAATCAATCTAAAAATTCATGCAGCTGTAACCAAGTTAAGATTCTGGTCCATATGTTGAACGATTAAACTACACGCTTACTTACAAAGGTACTTCGATCAGAACCTGTAAGATTTCTGACACTAATTTTAATTCACTCTAAAACAAAAACTGAGAAATAAGCCTTCCGATTCTCTCTCTTTCTTTTTTTAATTATTATTTGCATTATTTTTAGGCATGCAGCCTTATACCAAAACGCATAAGCAATCTTTTAATATTTTTCCGAAAACTTAAAATCTTAAGGAATCCATTCAACAAAATGCCGATATGAATCGCATAAATTATTTTATGCATTTTGCTAGACTTCGTGTTCCTCGTTGTATTGAAGTTATTATTAAGAGATTTATTTTTTCAGTTTTTTCTTCAATTAATAATTTAGGAAAGATAATATGATGATCATTTGGAGTTATTCCAATCCGATGACTGACGAGAACAAAAACAAGGAATGAAGGACTGAAAGAAAGCAAGAAATGTCCTCTCCGCGTTGAATAGCTATAAATACGATATTTTACGATAAGGAAAAACCTCAAAACCAGCAGTGAGACAATTTTTTTGATTCAGTTTCGGATATCCACACGAAAGAAAAACTAACGTAGAAAGTAAATATATCAGGTACCAAGCGAAGATTGATTTTATGAGATATCATCAAAAGGAAGAGAAGAAAGAATGAAAGAAAATGGAAAACTCTAAAACGGGAAAAGAAAGAAAAGTTTCCTGCGGAACTTTAAGAAAGTAGAAAATTTAATATTAAATAGATACAGTTAAATTATTTAAATAAACTTCTCAAAAGCATTTGAAAAAATTCTACTAAAAATTACTTTAAATTTCCCTTTGATTGTATCAATTCATTCTTTAAAACAGAAGTGACAGAAATTAACTAAAAAGAAGAAAAATATTTTAATTCTCCATAAAAAGCACATAACCGGTGAACAGCAGGTCTTTCCCAGTTCAATCCAGCAGTGTCTGAAATGAAAGAAGAAAAAGTAATAATATGAATTATACGTGCATCTAGTTCACTGCATAAAATATGGGAAAAACTTCATAAAATATTGCTTTCATTATTTATTATTCGTTTTATAGACAAAAACAAAGGAAAAACGTTTTTCTTTTGGGAACAAATATAAATTTATCACACCAAGAGTCTTCTTACCTTTAACATAGCATGTATTTAGGTACTTACTGGTATGTATGCGTACATGCAGACACAGAGAGAGAAATATATAGATACTTATCACTTCTTTCTATTAGAAAACAATAAACATTTAATAGTTTCTTTGTATTAACAACTGCTTTGCTTATCTTTATCATTAAATTCGTAATATGTGCAGTCTTATTAATCATAAACACAATGCAGTCTCATGGAACAGCAAAGCAAAGTTTGGTTGACCCCTGTTCTCAGTATGTGATGTCAGGCAAAGACAATAAAGTTATTTCGAACGCTAAACGACAGAAAGACAGAATAATGATTTTAAGTAACTACTGAAATAAGTTATCTACTTAAACGGAAATTACGCTTATGCAGTTAATGATGATGAAAAGTACTTAGAAAGATAAATCTTTGAACACTTGTTACGTCTAAAGTCTTAACGTAAATTTTCCTGATAAAAAACCGGGAGAGGACGTTAACTCATGTTTAGGCAAGGGGTTTTATGTAAACGATTCTTTGAAGCTTGGCATATATTCCTCTTAAAATTTTATTGTAATTTATTTAGAAAAACTCTTGCGAATAATGGGATATGTGCACGTTGATTGAATATGTTGCACTTTTCTTCTTTTTTGAAGGAAATCTGTTGGTCTCGCTAATTTATTCTTTATTTGATTGAATTTTCTTGTGTTGAAAACACACTCCTATACCATTATCATAAATAGTTTCAAATTTGGCAATTTCTTGTCGGAATCGTATCAACTGAATGCCAGTAAAGCACGTTTGGTGAGACATGAATGTTAGAATCGTACGAAATACAAACTTATGTCACTTTAATTAAACTTCTAAAGTAAACAGTTTAATAACCATTGTTCAATAAAAACTTCGTACAACGTACACTCCTTAAAATAAAGTTCCTTCACTAGATCAATAGAAACCTTACACTACAGGCAATGTACTCAGCATATACCCAAAATCGATTGTTTATGCTTAGTTAATTTTAATTCAAAATTAATTCGTTTGCCTAACCTAAGTATTGAGCTAATTGGTGAAAAATATTTATAGTATTTAATTTAATGTCCAATAATAATTAAATAATACACTAATAAAATAATTTATTCTTAATTTAAAAAGAAAAAATGCAGCTTATCTAACAGTTCTGCGCATTTTATTCTTTTAAGCCTTCAATTGTTAGTTGATTCGATTTTAGTTTATGTTAAAATATCCTCAGATTGACAAATGTGAGTAAGAAGCATAAATATTGAATTCCTATACAGTGTAGCCTTTGAATGGAATTTTTCATTTTACTTACCTTTGGTAAATGAATTCCGTCTTCCTCAGAGGAATTGAGTTCCAAATAATTGTAGAGTATTGAGGTCGCTGGTTACAGACAGATTCTGCGCTAATTAGCGGCCATTTAAAACAACCGTTAAATCAATAGGACAATTATCTCCGCTCAGGTTATTTCACAGGCACAAATCAAATTCGGATTCCACAGGGGCTTTGAGAGTGTTAGTAATCTGATCGTAAGATTCACTTTAACTGGTTTCTCGTATAATCACTAACGGCACGATTGCGCTTTCAACTGGAGCTTCGAATTTATTGTAACAGTCAAGTATTTAAAATGCTTTTCTCGGATTTCCTGCAGTGAGGGAACTGAATTGCAGGCTCTGTCTCAACTCGTTTGCTAGAATTTCTCTTTGATTTCTTTTCTACATTCCTCTTTAATAGTCTGAATAATGGCCAAATTTTTTAACGAGAAATTAAAGAAAATCTTTATGTTCAAATAATAGTTAACGAATTTTTAAGGTTACTCATTTAAAAGATTTAAGATTTGAGGGATTATAAAGATTATTTTTAATAAATTTTAAATAAATCAGCTGAAATTGCAAAAACGTATCTATGCAATAGTGCATTTATTGCTATCTGCACACACAGACGCACGCACACACAGACGCACGCACACACACACACGAACAAAACAAGCAAACAAAATTTCCTTTCTTATTAAATTAAATGTATAGCAACGCTTACGTATAGCAAACATGTTTTCAATCACAATATGTCAACCCACTTCAAACAAACTACCAAATTACTTTTGAAATTAATGTGCTTTTAAAAGTAAACGTAACGAATTTCACACCGTTGTTTAACTTAAAACTCTGTTCCTTTTTTCTAAAAAACATTAAATGCTAACTTTAATGTAGGCATTTATACAATATTTTAAAAGTAAAATGCATTACTATTAATTTTAAAAAAAAAGATGTCCAGAAAAGAAATAATTTTTGCTTGACACCTTTTTTGAATTAAATACTTGTATACTTTTCTTAAAAAATTTTCCGCAGTGGTTTATTCGCCAGTTCCAATTATCCAACGAGTTATTATTATAAAGCCGAAACTGGTATTGAATTGTAGTCTATCGGAAAAAGTACTGATTTTACAGCCAAAACTTTTGGGAGTGAAATAGATATTTATAACATTCAGAAATTCATAAAATTCAGAAACAAGAACAAAGTTTTCCTCATTGATACAGTTAATGCTTTTTAAATGTTTCCCAAACATTTTATTAGGACAAATGTTTATCGATGCTTTTGCATTATTGTCTCAAATACATGCAGCAAAATAATTTTCCTAAAACAAATGTTATAACGGAGTATTAAATGGAATGATATTTTGCACCTGTATGCAGTGAGTTAATAGTGAGATGATGCAAATAGCTTTTCTTTTTCATTATTACAAACAAAAAGTACCATAATTATAAATCGGCGGAGAAAGCCATTCATTAAAAGCGAATGACTTCTAACTTTTTCCCCTCTTGATTTAAGTAGAAGAAATGCAGTCAGGGTCATATTCAAAAGAAAACAATAAAACGAAACAGATCATCTAAAAGGTAGGAAAGGTCTTTCTCTGAGATGGAAAAAGCTGAACACGCTGAAGGGAATGATTACATTTGAATCCACAAAGGGCTGCACTTGAGACACTTTTAAATCCCCGAAATCTCAAATCCCCTCCATCAATCATCCCTAGGGATTCGGTAGGGATTTCAAAGTGCGTCGCATTAGGCGGAATATAATCGCGATCGAAGTTGCCATTCTCTTCCCTTTTTGTTTCCTTATACTTTTTTTTTTCTTTTGCCCTTCTTCTTCTCCATTGTCCCTTAAAATCGACAGAAGAAGTTCAAGACATTGTTGTCACCGTTCCTTCTCCTTGTTGCTGGATCTCTTTCGAATTAATCCGAAGGAAATAGATGGAATTCTCTAAAAGGGTGGCTGAAGTGGCCACAGTGTTAGAATTAGGGAGCTAAATTAAAGTCCTCCAAACGGAATACAGGAGCTCCAGCAATAGAAAAGTGCTTTTCTTTTTCGTTTGGAGATTCGTATGTTTGAAGCAGAGAAATCTTAGATTACTTGCTTTTTATTCCAGTTAAAGGAAAGGGTACACAAAGTATGTTTTTGCGTTGAGAAAATTAGACGAAGATCAGAAAGAAAGTAATCTAAGTAAATTCCTCAGCGGAAACCATCAAGGAAACTTTTAGTGGTTTAGTATATAGTGCAAGCAAACAAACTGCCAGGATTTAATATGTAGTACGGCACACGCGGGATCCTTTTACAGCTTACATTCAGCTCTAACATTATACTGAAGCAATATGCTAGCAGTTTCAGCCGTACAGAAAAGTGAATCTCTTATTAGGAAAAACTTATATTACTGCTTGTGGTCATAATTAATTGCTGACTGAATTGGATTAGCAAATAATATTTGTATACTTTTATGTTTAATAGCCTATTATCTTTTTATTTTTATCTTTACTGTTATTATTATTTTCGTCGACTTCCAATAGGAAGCAAATCAGTTAACGTATATATGAACGGAGTTCTTGAAGTTAAAGGAGAGATTTTGGTTGAACTTCCTCTAATCATTTTGCATAGCTTTACCTGAGTTAGCTTTGGCTTTTGCTAGCCGTGTTTTATTCGCGTGATTAGAGGAACTGAGACAAAGCTTACAGTAAGAGTTTGCAACAGGAATTGCATACTTAAATTACTCACGTTTTTATCTTGATTTTTATGTTTTGTTAATCCACAAAAGCTGTGACTTGTTTTGTTAATTATATTAGCCGTGTAAGTTGTTAAGTTGATGTTAAAATAAACATGCTTATTTTAAACCTTAATTTGGGGTTATTTTCACTGGAAGACTAAGAAAGAGAGGTTCGTCGTTTGACTGTCTACCCGGAGCCAAGGGTCAGAATTTAGCACTGAAGTAGATGGGTTCCTTATACACTCACGTTTGTGAAAATTGCAACACCATGAAGGACTTACGCGAGTGAGCTGAAATTTTCAGGAAATGCAAAGTAGCGCATGATATGCAAATGATTAGAATTGCAAATCCGTAGCGCATGCGTATGCTGAGCAGCGCCCTCTGAACGGCTGATGGATCCGAATAAATAGACGGCTGTAGCGAGGCGTGTATGGTTATCGGTGGTTATCTGCTAGTGGTAAACGTTAACTCAATCTGTACTTATGCCTCGTCGACGAAAGAGAGCGAGATTTGAACAACTTACAGAATTTGAACGGTCTTCGTGGTCTTCGTGAAGCTGGATTGTCGTATCGTGCAGTAGCCTCTCGTGTGCAGCGTAACAGCAGCACAGTGATGCGCGTTTGGAAGCAGTGGACGGACGAGTGTCGGACAACTCGGAAATCCGGGAGTGGACCCCGAAATGTGACGTCAGCTCGCGATGATAGACACCTGGTCCGCATGACGCGGACGGACCGTACAGCTTCCTCTAGACAATTGGCAGCACTGTGGTCAATAGCTACAGGTGTTTCATTGTGTGCTTCATCAATTCGTAGACGTCTGCTGCAGTGTGGACTGCGCGCACGGACTCCTTTATACAGGATCCCCCTAACGCACGACCATCGCCGCCTGCGGCTACAATGGGCCAATCAGCATAGAGACTGGCGTGCTGATTGGCAGCATGTCGTGTTTTCTGACGAATCCCGCTTTAATTTGTGGTACCATGATGGCCGCATTCGTGTCAGACGCTATGCCGGTGAACGCCACCTTCCGGAGTGCATTATCGAACGCCACAGTGGACGAACACCCGGAGTTATGGTCTGGGGCGCCATAGCATATCATAGACGATCTCAATTGCTACGAATTGTGGGCAATCTGAACAGCAACCGGTATATCCGTGAAGTTCTACAGCCCGAAGCTGTTCCCTTCCTTCAAAGCTTGCCAGGCGCTGTATTTCAACAGGACAATGCCCGCCCTCATACTGCTCGGATTGTTAAATCCTTCTTTGCAGCGCAGCAGGTACAGCTTCTTCCTTGGCCTGCGTGTTCCCCGGATATGTCGCCAATTGAACATGTGTGGGATGTCATTGGTCGGCGTCTTGCTCGTGATCCTCGTCCTGTTGCGTCTGCAGACGAACTTTGGGTACGCGTACAAACGATATGGAATGCTCTTCCTCAGTCAGACATTCAAACTTTGTTTGACTCCATGCCACGTCGTATAGCAGCACTTATTGCGGCGCGTGGTGGCCACACAAAATACTGATTCTGATCTCTTGTTCTTGTTTGTTTGCTTTGAACATTTAATCATTTATTTGTACCACTACCACTCAACTGTGTATTAAATTGCATTCAATTATGACGATTCCTTCTTGGTGTTGCAATTTTCACAAACGTGAGTGTATGTTTAATTTAATAGTTCATTTTATTGTTGATGTAATCTGTTTAGTTCGCGGTTAAGTAAATATGGTAAAGCACTAGACCGTCATCTGTCTAAAGATGTCCCTTCGTTAAGGACTTTCTAAGCGGCGTTAACTCGCACTTACATTGCATATGTGGAAAGCTCTAAGACCTGAAGCATTCAGTTCATTCACGCATCAGAATCAAATACAAGGAAAATTACTCCATTTAAAAAAACTTCAGAATTTGATCCCAAGTCAACATGTGGTAAAAGTGTAAAAAATAAGTCAAGTATCTTATAAATAATTAATGAAATAATCGTATCTGCGTATGATCGTATGATGATGGCATGTTGACAGGTAATAAAGTGGACTTGAAAATTATTATGTCCACTGAGATGTTATAATAATTTATCGAATTTATAGTATTGAAGTTCAAGCAAGATGAACTTGCAATTCCTGTATAAAGTATTGACACACGATCAGGAGATCTAAGGAATAATTAAATTAAAAGGCTAAAAATTTAATAATTAAAATTTAATAATTTTGCTGGAAAATAGATTTTCGAACTTTATTTGGAAACTTGAATAGCAAAAATATTACTTTGCGATTCACCATTTACTTTTGCTTATTACATTAAGCAGGAGCTAAATATTGTTATTCATCAACGTTAGAGATTTACATAGCTCTTTTCTCTCACTTATTTTCAAAGAATAGATCAAAAGCTGAAGATGAAGACTCTAAATCGTTCTGCAGAGAGCCTAACTTTGAATCAAACGATTAGAATAAGATTTCCTTATCAGAAAATAGCTCAGCTATACTAGTATTAAAGTTTCATTACAGCAAAAAGCACTATATTTGCATATCAAAGGAAGAATTGAATTAATGAAGAAGTAAGGGGGGGGAGAGAAGAGGAGCAGTAGAACTTCAAAGATATTTCTGCACTTTTCTTCCCTTTCTCTTTATTTATTTATTATATTTTTAATAACATGAATGGACAAGTTTCGCTAATACCTTCAAATTGCTCTTAATGACGCCGTGTTTTCAGGCGCGCCGAAGCAAAGTATGCATTGCGGTGAAACTGCCTAGAAAGATTGTTTGCTTTTTCATTTTAAATAATTTTTCAAAAGGGTTGATTAAAATGCGTTAGCGCTATGCTTTTGATGTACATCGTCTAGAATTTTAATACTTCAACATAATCCTAAAAATGAAAAATAACAAAAAGCTGTATAGGAAAAGATACGCGCATTTTTGTTTACGACTATCATATGTGTTAAAAAACAAACAGGTATGCTGGATTTATCTTAAATATGAGATATATAAATATCTAGAACATACCATTATTACAGTTAAATTACATGTTTATTACAGTTGCACATAACGACTAAATTTCATTTAAGGAAATTTTCAGCGAAAATTAATTTTAATAAACTTATTGATTATATCTCTCTGCAGTAAATAGAAGTATAGTTTCAGGAAAAGCTATTTGGTCTGTAACTAATGCAAGATAATTTGACCTACTTTCTTTTAGTAATAATGGATCAAAACAGAAAAAATAAAATGCGAAAACTGTCTTTGTTTCACTCAGCATAACATTTCAGATACCTCAAAACATGAAATTTCATGAATTTTTTTTACTATATGTTTCCTTTCACAAAATTTTCGTATAAAATATACTAATATTTAATTTCATGACATCTTTTTCAGTGCTTTATAAAGTATTTTCTTCCTCATTTCCGCAAACCTTCGTGACGATTGGAAGCATACTCGACGTGCATTCGACAGGTTCCAGGTTTGAGTCCCGGCGAGGGCATTGCACATTTTTCAAGCCTCCAGCAACAAAAAATCTAATGTCTCTACAGTGGCGTCCGGACTAAAAAGTGGGGGATGATAATTTGTTACCACCAGGTTTGGGCGACTGGGTCCCCTAATCCCCAGTAATCCTTTAAAAGGGGCAGTATATAAGGTATTTTCTCCCTCGCTTCCGCCTGCCTTCGTGGCGTAACTGGAAGCATGTTCGACGTGTATTCGAGAGATCCAGGGCTTGAGCCCGGGCGAGGGCAACGGACGATTTTCATGTCTCCTTCAAAAAAACCCTAATGACTCTACAACTTGAAATGTTTTCCTAATTTTTTTACTTTTGTATTATGGTGACCGCTGAAGGAAATATTGTATATACTTAATTCATTTAAATATACCTAATTATACTCAATAAATACCTGATAATATAGTAGCACATGAAAAAATTCTTAATCAGTTTTTATGTGCAAACAGATAAATTTTTAACATAATAATGAAGTAAAATAAAAGAAAAAGCATTCGAAATCATATCTGTTTCATGAACTGTTGTTTATTTTTGTGCAATTGGGATAAGTGAACCATTTCGTATTAATATGCGTCAATAAATAGCATGCATTTACTTTTCCGTTCAAAATTACATATTATGAGATACGTAAATAAGTTTCATTAATATAATGATTAACATTATTATAAAACTGATTCTTAATTAGATTTAAATCTATAGGAATAGTCAATAAATATATAGGAATATTCATTTGGCATAGGAATTCATTTGTCTGTAGGAATATTCATTTGGCAAATCGAAGTATTTTGATATGATTACTTGAACAAATTATGTATTTATGTCCCTCATTATGTTTAACAAGCCAAATCTAGATGCGCTTATACTTATGCGTGACTGTATTCAAAGAAAATCTTTACTTGGATCTTATGGTATTGAGAATAAGAAAGGAGTCGTTGTGACTCTACTAGATCTAAGTTACATTGCTTATTAGACGTATATATTATAAAAATGGTGTAACACACGATTTTTACTTACTTATTCATTTATTTAATATATCTATGTTTAGCAAAAATTCTTCGCATTTGTCTTAAAGTGCACTGAAAATAACTTATCTCGAGATTTCATAAAATTTACCTTATTTCCTCGCGTATTCCTCTCCCTCTAGCATTTTGATGGCAGATTCTGAAATTTTTAAAAATAGTAGCCTAGTTTTCCCCCTTCTTCAGTGCGTTCAGAGAACTAGATTTCGTAAGTATTAAAAGGGGTTCGTGCACATAGTGAGTGATTTCTTCTTACTAATAAAGACAAAACCTGATAAAATACATGCTAAGGTAAGTTTAACCTGTCCCTTTTAACTATTGAACTTAATGTTAACCTAATGCAAAAACCGATCAATCACAGCAAAGCAAACACGAACTGACATACATTATACAATTTCACCGAGTCTTCGCTAATTATTTAAGGATGATTTGAGGCCTAAGGAATAGCAAAGACAAGTTTATGAAAGAGTAAAATTCAAGTTGCAGGGAAGTAGAAATGAAGGTATCTTATTAGATACTGCGATATTAATATTACTATGTATTCTTATTGGAATGCAGGTTTTTTTTAAGGAAAGAATATTGTTACAGTTACCTGTACTATTTTTCATTTGTTATATTCTTACTACAACCGCATTTGCACAATTTTCCTCTCTCGACTTTCTGAGAGTAAAATTAGTAAAGAAATCAGATATCTTTATCAGAAGGCAGATATCTTTATCATTTCAGAATGTCAAAAAAAATAATAAAAATATCATTCATATTACCTTTAAAAGCCTTAAGGGCCCATATCGAAATCACTGAACTCATTGCAAGAAATGTTTTTGAATCATTTCTATTGCAATTCATCTCAAAAGGTTTGAGGGAAAAGTAAGTGCATTTTAAGTTTTATCGCGAATAATATTGTCTTACCTCTTAATCTAAAACAAAAATCAATTTACATATTATCCCATAATGTAAACGCTTAGAAGGGGAACAACAGGGTAAGGGCACGAACCTCCCTTTCTAATCAAGGTATTGTTTTGTGGGAAGATTTACTACCGGGAGGTTTGGCAGCCCTGTGGGACTTGTTGCATGTGTCATGACGTTAGTTCCCCAGTCGTGAATGATGCGCGCGGCTCTCTGGTATTTCCGGGGAACGTATTAAATTACTTAGACGTCGCATATTAACGGAGGACTGTGTTAGCGACCACCCAGAAAACTGGCTAAAAATTCATTTTCTGAAACTATTTCTTATAGGAAAATTTTCTTCTCTTTCTTAAATTTTATTCATCTCTTCCCTTGAAAAATCAATCCTTTCATAATATCTTCAAGACCAGTACCCGATGTAAAATTTCCTGTGCCGTAAAAGCAGTGAAAGACAGTCAAAATATTTTCTTTTTCATTTCTGCTGCTACAGTTTTCGGTGCAAAATTACTTACTTATGTCAATTATCTGTAGACATAGTTTCTACTGTAGCTTCATTAAAAAAAGCGCAAAGTTAATTTACCTTAGCTGCATTATTTGCACCAACATTCACCTTCAAACTGATACACCACCGACAAACATTGCAACTTTATCCTATGTGTGTATTTGTCTTTTAAAGCCATTGTTCTTTACGATTTGATGCAATGCGGTTTCACGACAAAAATGTAGTTTAATAGTTCATTATGAATTCGAGGCTTTCAGAACGATGCCTTAGCTGATGCTGATGCGCATAACGTTAGAAGGATACTGACTCGTATGTAAGTTACATACGAGGAAAAAACATGAAAACGCCAGTTTAACTAAATTTACTCCAAGGCCGAACTACTTGAGTATACCCTAAGTTAGAAAAATCGACAAATTAATGAATATTGCTAATTAAAGCCTCTAAAATAATTTTGATTATTTCTTTTTATATTATGAAATCTAGATAATTTCGGATAAGTGTCTTCTGAATTCTTTGTAAATTATAAACATCTGAGATTTAAAAATCATATTTTATTAATTTATCTTTCTATTCAGATCTTAAGTATCTGTAGTCTGATATGATACATAATATATATAATATTATCAAATAATATTTGCATTATTTTACATACTTAGCGTATGCACGAGGGCACTTAAATAGATACTAGCAGTTTCTCTATCCTATTATTCTCTCAATATAGTAGCTATATAATAACAGCTATAGCACAGCATAACCTAACTCTCAATATAGCAGCTATACAACAACAGCAATAGCACAGCGTAAACTAAATAATGTTATCTGTTATGGTTAGGCATTTGCTGATTTGGAATAAAATTAATGAAATTTTTAACTATTCAAGGATTTCTCATTTTTGCGTATGACTGACAAAAGAAGCGCATAAACAATCTTATTAATATTGGCGTCGCCAGTTCAACTGACACGCGAGGTAACCTGCTCGCTTAGTTGTTCAGTCACGGCCTGAAGTACTTGCCGCCTTCTAATTGGAAGCAGCGTATAATAGCGTTCGTCTTACTTCAAGACGGAACACTTTTAGAATTTATCGTGACGAAGCTGAAACGAGAGCGCAGCCACAGTTCAACAAGAAGAAAGTCGTTCTTTGCAGTAATGAAAACATGCGAGGACGAGGGAGGGATAGATAAAATCACGAGTACTGTGTATTACTCCTTTTTTCCCTAATTCATACGCAAACGTATAACTACTTTTAGTCTCTATTATAACCATTAGAGCTCCTTATAAAATAACAAAAATTCCGCAGTAACTTATTATATTCATTGCCACTCTAAGTGCCAGGGACTAATTAAATGTTTCTTGGTTAGAAAATAAAACTATTATTTAAAAAAAGATCCCGTAATTTAAAAAACTAAAAATACTGCCTTGGCTTATCCTAGCTAATTGGAAGGGGGGAGGGAATTCAGTGGAGCACAACTATTTATTTTCTAAATTTCAGCATTATCTTCTAATTTCATTGTAATAACAAATTTGTAAAGTGAAATTCTTCTCGTATTCTTATTGAGAGTTGAACTAATTTTCAATTCGAGATAAAATTTTTCGGATTAAAAGCGACAAAATTATTATTGAATGCCTATGGAAGAAATTACGCAAATGGAAAATCGCTCGTTTAGATTATTTACTTACACTAAGAATGATTAGAAATAAAACTATGAAATTAAAATAACATTTATTTAATTTCTGATCTTAGTCTTTAGTATCATTAAATGCAAAGTAAATAAATATTACGTCACTAGAATAATACATTGTATGCTATACATTAATTATTACCTTATAAACTTATTAATGTGTAGCCAGGCAGAGAATAAATTAAACAGATTCTTACTCATGCAAGTAAACCTTTGTAATAATTAACGTGCAAAAACCATTTAGTATAAGCAAACTTAAAATGCACAACTATAACGGCATGCTGCATAGATGAATACGGAGCGATCGCAAGATGTCTCTTCACAGCTCTAAATCCATGTCCAAATGTATTCGCGAAGGTTATTTGCTTATTTAGGTACTTTCCCCTCATTTATGATCTCCCAGTGAATGTTCGTCAGACGTAAATACATTTTATTATAATCTTTTCGCTCGAAGGTGTGTATGTAAATAGTTCAGTTTGTATTCCGTTACTCATTAATATTCGTGTCTTCAATTGAAGTGTATTTACATATCAACAATTCTGCACAAGTAGTTGTGCAGGAGAATTTCATTTTTGATAATAGTTTAAAATTAAACATCCAATTGAAATTAGAATTAATACATTAGAATAGGGCTTTTCCAACCAGTTAGTATTGCTACCCACATGCATACAGCGACAAATTAAGGTGACCTGCTTGTATATTAGCTATCTGGATGGAAGGAAAGGAGGCGGCAAAAAAAAAGAGAGAGAGAGAAAGAAAGTAAATTCTAAGGCGGGCAGTGAATAAATATGTGCAGTTATTAATATTTATTTAATATTAATTATAAATTTATTAGTAAACATAAATGATATTCATAATGATACGCATAAAAAGAACTTCAAACAACAAACATAACAAAAACTTCAAAATTTTTCTCGTCTACCCTAAATTCTCTCTGGATACATTTGTAACATCCACGCGTGGGGTGATCACACGGGGATAACCGCTGCATTAAGATCATGTTTCATTAAAAGAAAACTTGTTATGACAATAATTTAATTCAATTTGTTCTTTTTTTCCCTACGCCAAAGCCAAAAGAACTTCAAAATAACAAGTTTTTAATTCAGTCTTAAATTTTATTTTCAAATACTTAACGACAAATGCCAGAAAAAATTTGTAAAGAAAAAGACTACAAGAACTTTTATGTAAAACTTTTTGGATTCTAGTAGCTCAAAAGTTGTTTGAAGAATATTTAACTCGCTGCTTGTTGTTGTGCAAGAAACTACTAATTTTAAGTAGACCTAAGAGATAATTAATTTTAATTTTCATCCTAATTTCTTATCCGAACACCATTTTTCCGAATTTAAGAAGGTTATATATTCATGGTCTTTATTTTGTTGAAACAAACGCCTGAAAGGAATAAAACATTTAAATGACTTACTAGGTCACCATTTGAGAGAAACTGGTTAATACAAAAAGAAAACTGATGGAATTTTCAGAAGAAAGAATTCAATGAACATATCTGAATTTCACAGAAGTTTCTGCTGCATCAGTAGTCAAGAAGTGAATACTGATAGTTTGTTCTGAGTTCGAAATAGAGGCTATGGGGCTAGATGCATGGTTGATTTTAATGGTTTTCTCTATGCGCAACGTGAATACGAATCAGTTTCTCTTAGAAGGTCTTCCACGAAGGCATCCCTTCATTTACGGAGATAGCCTTCTTGTGCTTTGCCATGTTCCAATCATCAACCACAAAGCTTTTTCAGAAATTATGTCCTCAGAGCTTAGAAAACTTATGTCTAAGGAGCTGTAAACAACTGCATATTTGTTATTTCTTCCTGGAATTTATATCAGAATACTGTTAAATTTGCATATTTGTTCCTAAAAGCAGCAGTCACTGTGCAATACGCGAGCAGCCAATAGATCGCGGTATTATATTTCTGAAAAATAGTGCAATAGAATTACTAATGTAATACTCACAATGTTATTCATATTTCCGATACTTAGCTTGCATGAAGGCTTAGACATTTATCACAGACTTGAAAAGAAGGCAGAACTTTTATCTGTTACACTGCCAATGAATAAAAGCATAAAACAAATACAGCTTTCCTTTTAAAATTTGCAATGCCAGTAGAGAAATACATCGAAGTTTTAAATACACTGCCAACGCTAATTCCCTATTCAGCTGTTGAAGAAAATTTACTTACCTTGGAGTCAATGTTTTCCGGATTTCAAAAAGAATGTATTCCTTGCCTTAGTCTATCCTAATCCAGAATCGGTGTCAAACTTTAACATGAAATGAAAATGCCAGATATTTACAAAATTACGATTATCGATATGTAAAATGAAATATAGACAAAATAATACCATTAGAAAAAGTATTGATATAAACATCGTTGCTAGTAAAAATAATAACTGTACTTAGAGTTAATCATGAGAAAAATCTAGCAGCCTAAGCTTAGCTGCGATGCACTTCCATTAATTATTCCTATCATAAGAAAATAGTTGCTTACTTAGACTCTTAACTGCATTTAATATTGGAGCTCAAACTCAACTTAAGCCGCGTCTGTCAATTACTAGAATCCTCTAGCAGATAATCTGACTTCTCTCTCGCCGTCTTAACCTGATTTAGTCTTCCCTGGAGAAGCAGAACAAACTATTAAAAGAGTTCTTGCATTGAGAGATGCGCTGTAGGAAAGTTGATTTCGACTATTGGAAATCTAATACAAATAGCAGGATAATTCTTACAAGTAAATAGAAAGAATGTGCGTTTATTTATTTATTTACTTTACTTTTATTCAGTGAACCAAAAAATCCTAATAACTCTAGGTCTTAGAAAGTTGAAAATAAGTACATATTACGCCTAACTCTCATAAATGAATTGGCAAAAATTGATTGAAATAAGAACATCTTATTTTGAGAAGAGTAGTCTTTGGAAAAGGAGTCCCTTCAAATGCCCTTCTACATTTTATAAACTCTCCCCAAATGTTGTGCTTCTATGCTTCTTTCCTTTTTTGATACCATCATTTGCTTTTCCTACTCTCGCATCTGTGTGTCATGTCTTGATTTGAGAGAAAAGAGGAACGCATTCTTGTCACCAGAGTAGCGCGATCATTAAGGGAAAGCGCCACGTTAATTGCGCTGCCTGAGTCGCAAATCCCCGCCACAGTGTAAACGCTCCCTGGATAAAGGCGGGCTTTCTTTTCATTAAGGGGTACCCCTACGTTGAAGAACAAAAGAATGGAGAAATGCGTTCGGAAAGATTTACCGCTCTCATCTCTTGATCGGGGTTGATTAATTCCCAGCCGCTTGAATCGCAGGGTGCTCAACTCAGTTAATAAAATGAATTAATACTCTTTTCTTACAGCTGATCCATCCTGCGGTTACAGGAATTTTGTTAGATCTTCTGCAGCAGCGGACTTTGCAAGCAGTAAGATCGCGAATAACCGATGAGTGGGGGCTAAAAACAAATAGGATGAATATATCTATGTTGTCGTAGATGTTCATTAGCGAGAAACGTGAACTGTGTAGATGGTTTGCACTTAACTGTTGTAATACAATGCTGGAAGAAACTGCTTTGTTGAAAGATCTCAAATCATAGAATCGAGAGAAAAGTTTTCCATGGCGCATAAAAATTAAGAGAAGAAAAATCATCGTTAAAAAAAAAAAAAGAAAGAAAGAAAGAAAAAAAAAGAAAGAGAATACGCTTAGGTACCACCACACGGACTCTTGTGTTCAGGATGCGAAGTTAAATTACAATGCTTAACTCATAATTATCTTATGACCAGTGCCTAACTTTGGGATGCTAAATAAATATATCTGGAAGGGCATTTATGCGTGTGAAGGAAGGACGACTTCCTTCCATTTATAAATGCAAAAATGTCATAACACCAAGTCTTTTACTACAAGCATAAATGAGTGTACTTTGAGACGAAACAACGTTACAGTTTTTCGAGAAGAGAGAAAATGTCAGCTTTACCGCAGTTTAGAAGCTTACCAAAAGTTGCAGCGGAGAACTTAAGTATTGGTTACAGAAATATAGAAAGTGTGACAGCAAAGACGCGTTAGAAGGTATGCGTCACAGTGCTGACAGAGAAGTGCGAATTAAGTTGTCTCGAGTTTCCTCTGAAGTAAACTTCTAATACAGAAAACAAGTTTAGAATGGTTACAGCACAAAAGCTACAATGAATTAGCATCAATATTTTGTTACGTGCAAAAATAAGTCGCCATGCTATACGAAACGAAACAATAACTATTTGTCTTTAAAACATTTTCCTGCCTTGTCATTGTATACGGTCTAATAGCTGCATCGCCTGACTCTTCAGTATCTAACAAGAGCATTAGTAAATGCATTGCAAAAATGCTACTGTAACTGTATTCTAGAACTTCGGATAACGAGTGAAATTTTGTAAAGAGGAAAATAAAGGACATATCTAACATTTACAATAAACACTTAGCAATAACGAATTATGATACTGCAATTTTTTCTTTAAAGATGGGTTACATTTTCAGTATGCCATATACTCTGTATCTCTTTCTGTATCTCTATAAATACATAGAGCTAATAATAATAAATTAATAAACGAAAGTCAACGAAAAGAATGCAGTCTAAAAACTTTAAGTTACAGTTTAACACTAAGAACCAGAGTTTACCAGTAACCGTGGCAAAAAATTAAGAACTATTAACAAGTTTAAAAATATCGAAAATTAGAAAAATAAAAAAAATGCGATCTGATTTTTATACTCAAATTTAAATTTAACACATGAGATAAGCATTTAAGATAAACCACTTAGTTTAAGATTTAGTCCCCAGAAACTCAAGCTACAGAACGTAAGATCATATATTTCAAAGGAGAGGCTCAAAATAAATTTTTTTGTTTGCTAAAAGGAGCAGAAGGGGGCTGCTATAATGTTACTCCATCATAGGTTAACGTCACATAGACGCTTTTTTTTTTTTTTTTTTTTTTATGTAGAAAAAAACTTAGCTGGCCATACTTTTTAGTAAACCGCTTGAGCACGAAGCTTGTAACAAATATTTCTCGGACACGACAGCAATTTCTGCTTTGCCAAGACAGAAAATTTATGTAGTGAAAGTAATACCTTTTTTGAAGTGCTAGTAAATTGTCCAGATTTGCATAGAAAGCAATACAAAACCTGAAAATAGGCAAACATGCTAACTCTCTGTAAAAGGTAAAAGCATTTTGAGTAGAAAGTAAAAATAAATGTTTGATTATTAAAGGAAAACTACAAGACTGTAAAACTATAAGTAACTGAGAAGGTAAATAATAGGCTATCAAAAAAATGATACCTAAGAACGTAAAGATATCAAATGGTTCAGTAAACAACAGTAACGTATGTGGGGGGAAAAAACGCAAATGAGAGAAAAAAGTCTCGAGATTTCACGAAAAATATATTTATTCATCTGCAATTTCTTTTTCGAGGAACTAGAATTATAATTAAATTTAAATTATTAATTATTAATTTAAAGTAGTTATGCCATTAAATGCCATTAAAATTCTGAAACACAGGGGAACAGAAATCAGCTATCTAATTAATAATAAACTGTAACTAACAATAAACTGTAGCAGTTATACTATACAACGTGAATGAAATTTTTAAACTCAGAAGAACAAAAGTTCACTAACTGTAATTCTAATTCAAACTTACAGTAAATAAAGCATAATTAAACAAAATGCACCGTGGCCAATCGAATTAAGCTTCCAGGATTATTTAATCTATAGCAGTTACTCTGCCGTTAGCCGTAAAATGAAGGAACTGACGCTTCTGCCAGAAGGAGGAAATATTGCTCATTATTCTTTAAAAAATATTCCTGATAATACATTCATAATGAGTAGTATCTTCTTCTACAACTCATTTTGTAAGTCCTATATATGTTGCAGTGCTTCTAAAAAAGATGTCACGAACTGTAGTTGAGACTTGATAAAAAAGATAATCTTAAAAAAAAAAATCGAAAAACTAAACTTTAAACGAAAATATTAAAAACGGATGAAAGTCCACCATATATTTTTGCATGTACAGAGTTTGAGGATCTAAAGGAAAACCGGCAAAAAAAGCTTTATTCCGAATATCGTCAAGTGACTCATTTTCATTCAAGTGAAATCTTATTCCGTCTGCGAGACACGATTTTAAAACCCGATCAGGAATAATATAGGGACACTGATACATGAGGTGAGATATAGATTGTGGTATCAATTAGGTTAAAAGGGCCTGAAATGGGCAAGAAATGAAGAGAATGAAAATATGAATTCAGAAAAAGAGAAGCTACATTTTCACTTTGCGAAACTGTTGTCATTTACTTTCAGGACGAAGGACGTTGAAGTCAAATCCAACCTTAGAAAAATTTTCCAACTTTATACCTGATAAGTCACAATAAAATAGGATTTTAGCAAATTTTATCATTAATTTATAATTACTGCATCGAATTTAATAAACTGCGTTGAATGTAAGTGTAATGCTACAATGCGATCTATAGGTTCGCGGAGAGATAATTCTTTTTCTACGTGTAAATGAAAGAAAACAAAAGTTATCATTACCTGTGATGTGACAAAAACTGAGTTTGTTATGAAGACTCATTGCTATACATTTTTCGGGACATTATAAATAACAATTCTTTCTACTTTAATACTACTTCGAATAATGCGTGAACAGGCTATGTGATTTTTAATGAATGAAATCCTTTCATACTAGCTTCAGTGTTGATATAATAATAATTTAAGGAAATTTACTGCATAAATTAAGTTCACTCATAAATAGGTTTAATATTACGAAGATCTATTCATTAATAGAAAATAATTTTATACTCTGTTAAAGAAAAATATTCAACAGACTTTTGATTTTGGAATTCTTTCTGGAATACCGTAATTATAATTATTGTCACTATCATGCATTTTCTTTGGCAGGCTTAATAACTATTGATTGTTCACGGTGCTTTCAACATTATTCTTCAAACTAATGCCTTTTTTAATTAGGGAGGTATTTAATTTAAATAACTTACTATTTTTTCTTTTCAAATTCTTGACGAACCTTAACGTTTTGACGAACCTTATTGTTTTTCATGTAAAATATCTCATAAAATTAACAGAAATCATTTTGATTCCTATTAAAGGCAAACGGAGTCAGAAAACCTTGTATAAACAGAAATTCTTTCTATTTCTGGATTTTTAAAATTTAATATTTGTAGAGACAGAGAGCTACAAGTGAAAGAGAATTAACGTTGGTCTTTCAAGGAATTACATCTAACAACTTCAGTTTCTTTACCTCTTCCTATATTTTTGCTAAGAATCCTTACAAACGCTGCATCAATATTCGCTTCTCATTTTGCTGTGTCATCCGAGCGGAAGCTACGAAATGCGATCAAAATAAATGTTATTCTACTCAGCTGAGGTTGTCACGGAAAAATTCTAAATTAACACAAACCAAAATAACACAATTCTTAAATAATGTTATGCGTAGCTGAAAAAACAAGCTTCTAAAAATTTTCTGAAAGATATTGAATTTAAAAAGGATATACATTCTGTTAAATAAATAAATTCAGAGCAAACAATAAAAGCGGATGCTGATTCTGAAGACTGTGAGACACCACGGTTGTCACAAGAGCAAATTACGAATGAAATATCCAGTCCCGTATTGCTTCTGGTCGTCACGTCGTTTATTTTAGGGTAAAGAAAAGCAATTTTTTTAAAGAGAAGCCGAGTTTAATACATAATTCATTATTCGGGCGTCAAAACGCTGCAAACGGATGCGGCAACAGAACTCGATAGAGAGTTTGCGGACAAATTGGCAACTTTCCCAGAGATGGAGTAGAGGCTAGTTAGAGGCTTAGCTTGGATTCTGGATTTCCCAGTTGGAATGTTTGTAATTCAGTTCGTGGTAGTTTAAACTAAGGAAGAATCTAGCTTACATTGATCTGTTTATCAGCCTATGGTTGAAAATTATTCTTCTTACTAAATAGAGTCTGCTTCAAAATTCTGTTATGCCACTGGCGCGATTAAGTTCACGTACTAAATTGAATGTAAATGTATACGTTATCTTTAAAGCGCATAATCCATTATTTCCTAAAATAACTAGATAGTTTATGAATTACCAAACTTAATCAGTTAAATTCTATAAAATTATTGGATTCGACCAGTTAACTATTTATTTTACAGAATAACGACTGCCGAATCTTTATAAAGTATTAAAGACGACGGGCGAAAGCTGTTTGAACCGGTTGTCCATAAGCATCTGTATATCCGTGAAAGCCGTTTGAATCGGGATCCGCTATCCCATAAATTATTATTATCATTATTATTATAAGCATTATTTATATTTCGCGTTTTGGATAAAATTTCTGTAATATTTTTTAAACAGCGTAATTTTTTTTAGAAGTAGGATTAAGGTTATAAGGTATTTCTCCCGCCTTCTTCGCATGCCTTCGTGATGTAGTGGTCAGCATGCTCGGCGAGTATTCGAGAGGTCCGTGGTTCGAGTCCCGGCGAAGGCATTGCTCATTTTTCAATCTCTCTTGCTTCGAAACAATCTAATGACTATACAACTGGCGCCGAACTAAAAAAGGTGGCAGATGATTCTCCACCACCGGGATTTGGCAATTGGATTCCCTAATCCCCAGTCGCCCTTTAAAAGGGGGTGTATGTAAGGTATTTCTCTCGCCTTCGTCGCATGTCTTCGTGCTGTAGTGATCAGCACGCTCGGCGCGTTTTCGAGAGGTCCGTGGTTCGAGTCCTGGCGAGGACATTGCTCATTTTTCAAGCTCTCATGCTTCGAAATAACCTAATGACTCTACAAGGTGCCTAATAGTTTATATAATTAAAAGTGTAAAATTTTAAATATAACTATTGCTACACTGTATTCCGTTATTTTTTATTACTGTTTAACTAATCTATCAATAATATTATTTTACATATTCTGTTTTTCGTTATTATTTTTCATTTAATTTATCCATAATATGTAATGGATTTTTCGAGGGACTTTAACTGTTCATCATCAGTTAATTTATAAAACTTGTTTCAATATCAAATTGTTTATTTCTCACTTAAACGCTCTATCATTAGCTAATCTACAGGATAACTGGATAAAGAGTGAAACTGTTAAAATATTTCACACTTTAACCGACTTGGCTAGTTATTTTATGATATACCTAGTTATTCTACGGAATAACTGGGTTAAAGGAGAAATATAAAATATTCTACGGAATTTCGCTATGAATTCCACGAAATAACCGCTTTAATGGCAACATACATTTATATATGTACACAGATCTATTGATTGGTGTGATTTATGTGCATTAAAACAACCTGCGAAAAATTACCAGTCTAAAGTAATTGGGCAATTTTTAATAGTATTTATATATTTTCTGTACAGGAAACAAAATTCCATAGCAACCAACTCCTACAACCCTGTTATTAAAATTTAAATTGGATACCTCTAGCTTTCAATTACCGGAAGAATTGAACATAAAATCAATGAAAGATTTTTCCTATTTTAAGCGAGATTACTAATGATAATGAGCAACTTTTCAATATCTTTGAGTTAACACGAATAACTTCTTGAAAGTTCATTTCTTAAATCTGATCCGTTTTTGTTGATGATGTCACAGAAATTTGCATAAATTTATTGGAAATAAAACTTTCGTGGCATTTTTAATGTAAAACTAAAGTAAGACAAACTCTATATAAGTGTGCTAGCATTTGAATATATATTTGTAAGCATTATAAGGGCACACAGGTTGTGAGAAAACGCATGAGCTACAGGATATTTCCTGAAGTATACTTCCTGATTTAATACACTGTTTTAAACTTTGCAATATTCTAGTTCGTGCAGTGATCTTCAATTTCAAATTGGAAGCAAATCATATAGCTATGCTCTCAGATGAAAGCAAAGTGTTTTAATATAGGGATAATTAGAGAAAAACTGAGCCTCCTTTTAATTTTAATGCAGAGTTATTTTCTGTACAGTTATTACTAAAATGCTGAAAATACTAGCTTGTTAATATTTACTGCATAGTTTTTCATTTTCCTTAGAAATGCATTCTATTTACTATTACTCTGCAAATATTTTGAAGTTGATAATGTATTGTATTTTTAATGTTGAATTAGTTGCACGATTTCTAGTGCACTGAATAAAATAATTGTTGATTCGTTGATCGTATCGTACGTAATCGTTGATGGTACAGAGGCGTTAAACTGTGCATTGCATAAAATAATCGTTGATTACTACATTACTTACAAAGCCCAACAGTTATTAGCCAGTCTATTAATTACAATATTTAAAACTGTCATTTTTTTTTGTAGAATTTCTCACCCTATTTTTTTTTTTTTAAATTTAGTTATTTTTCATCAGTGTTTATTACTTTTAATTTTTCAGTTTGCATGTATCTATTATTTGAGACTGAAATTAAGTATAACGGCTGAGAGTAAAATTTTGAATTAAAATTTAAATCATAAAGCAATAAATGACAACTAAAAGGAATCTAGGTCATTTCTATTATTAAAAAAAAATGACGGTTTTCAAGATTTTAAAACTATTGTACTTTAATGAATAAAATGCAAAATTGTGATGAAAAGTATTTTGACATGTATAACAGACTTTAAAAACACAATATTCAAAAAGCCCTTAATTTGTTCACAATATGCTTGCTACTCAGTGTAAAAAAGGGCTTCTATTATGAGATGTCCTCTTATATTAAAAGGAGAATAATTGCTTGGTTAATTGATTACGATAGCCAATGCAAGGGATGGCTCCGAGGCTTGCTTTTGGAAGAAAATATGTATTCACATTTTACCTGAAGAACCATGGATACCTCATGAACGGAGATCAATTACCAGTTCAGCGGTTTTATCCACTCGGACACAGATAGACTGGGAAGGCGAAGAACTAAACAGCAGTAAATAAGTAAATAATAAAAAAAAAATTCAGAGATTTTATAAAAAACTGTTTATTCCTTTTTGTAAATAACAAAAACATGCTTGTTTCTTAAATTTCAGTTAATCATTCTTACATTAATTTTTCAAGCAAGGTAAGTTTTAGAAAAGTATGCCGAATATATTGAATGTATTAAATTTGGAAAACGCATTGCCAGTCCCTAACAAGGCTGCATTTAGATTATTTTCTGAGAAGTTCAAATAAATTACTACAGAAAAGTCAAATAAGTACTCAAAATCTGGAGATATAATGATAAGCTTTGCGAATATTTCATTCAAAATGCTGAAAAAATACATAAAATTGGTTATGAAATGTGGTATTAAACTATAGTGGAAATAAAGGGAAAGAAGAGGAACTTAAAATCCATTAATTTAAAGAAGGAAAGAATTCGACAGCGAAAGCACTTATAAATATATCTTTTTTGATTGTCTTAGATTCGCATGCTGAGAAACGTTGAAAGAAAACATCCTGACATGGGGAAGAAAAGGCGTAGTTTGAGTGTTGGGGCTTTTGAATGGGTTTTCGGGACACGCCTCCGTCCCCTTCCAAAACCCCAGGAGCCGAGTCACGTCCTTGACCTACACCGGAATTGGTTTTTGCTCTAAAATGGCATATTCTTCAAAAATTAAATTGACTTCCTTTAACTCAACCATAAAGCCGAACATCAAAATGAGCACTGATTTTATTTGAAATCGAGAAGATTACACTATTTATTCGATTTCGATTTGCCTTTGACCTCTTAAAAAAGGTTTATCTGAAGAGACATTGAAAGGCTACAATCGAGCAAACTTTTTTATCTCTTTGCTATCATCCAAGATCTCAAGTAAATTTTTTATAAATAAAAGTCACTAAAACCTCTTCTTTAGTACTTTAATTTGGTAAATAAATTTTTACTTTTAATATGATTAAATAGCTAAAACTAGGAAAGCAAACTGGACTGGAGGGTACAAGTTTAAATTCTTTAATTCTTTGTTGATAGAATAGTTTTCACTATACAAACCACTGAAGCGCGCCTAAAACATTTTCCATGGCTATTTTGAAATTTGTTAAGATGGAGGAGTAATAAACAATTTGGCAGTGACTATAAATAGACAGTGAGAAGACTAAAAGCCAATTTTCAAAAGCTAATATGTTTTAAATTCATCAAGTTTGTCCCACTGTAAGTTTGAAAAGAAACGGAGGAGTACTAATTCTTGATTTCAAGTAGAAGTCTCGAGTTCTATGTTAACTTGATGCTGTGTAAGAGAAAAAGTCTATTATTTCACATGGCAAGTATTCTATTTGTTTAGCTTACAGCAGAAGTGACTCCGGGCCGCACCTCTGAACCGTAGAGTAAAGAATGAACGCAAAATTATCCAGAAATCTGCCCGAGCGCGACAACCGTCAAACTTAGATGTATGATTTATACAATTGGTTCGCTCATGAATTATATATATTTAAACAGAAGTAAATTAATCAGTTAATTAATATGCTATATTTCCATAATTTTAAATGTAGATTTTGTTCTCACTCATTGCTTCTTTCAAATAATAATTAAAAATAATTTTCTAGCTATTTAACAATAACAGTTTCAAAAGTTTGAAAATTATTTTTGATCAGATGTATA